>OX377618.1:140860537-141408913 GCA_947397865.1 Polietes domitor
GTATAAGATGTTGTGCCAAATTTAAAGAAAATCGAGTTCAATATGTGGTTTTCTAAAGCGGCAAAAGTCAAATCGGGAGCGACATTTGTATGGGGGCTATATCTAAATCTGAAACCGATCTTACCGAATTTCTGCATAGGTGTTTTCTAGTTGGATTATAAGATGTTGTGTCAAATTTTAAAGAAAATCGGGGTATAATATGTCGTTTCTAGAGGGGAAAATGTCAAATCGGGAGCGACATTTGTATGGGGGGCCTATATCTAAACCTGAACCGATCTTACCTAATTTTCTGCATATGTGTTTCTAGTTGGATTATAAGATGTTGTGTCAAATTTAAAGAAAATCGGGTATAATATGTCGTTTCTAGAGGGGGAAAAATGTCAAAATCGGGAAGCGACATTTGTATGGGGGCTATATCTAAACCTGAAACCGATCTTACCTAATTTCTGCATATGTGTTTTCTAGTTGGATTATAAGATGTTGTGTCCAAAATTTAAAGAAAATCGGGTATAATATGTCGTTTCTAGAGGGGAAAATGTCAAATCGGGAGCGACATTTGTATGGGGGCTATATCTAAATATGAAACCGATTCTTCTATATCTAAATATGAACCAATTTTTTGCATAGGTGTATCTAGTTGAATTATAAGATGTTGTGACAAATTTAAAGAAAATCTGGTACAATATGTGATTTTCTAGAGCGGAAAAATGTCAAATCGGGAGCGACATTTTGTATGGGGGGCTATATCTAAATCTGAACCGATTTTCTTCAAATTAAATAGCGTTCGTCCTTCTCCCGAACAAACTTCGTTCTGCAAAGTTTCGTTTTGGTTCTGGCTACAATTGCGACCTGTATCGTGATTACCACAATAGATGGACAGACGGACGGACAGACAGACGGACAGACAGACGGACAGACAGACAGACGGACAGACAGACAGACAGACGGACAGACAGACGGACAGACAGACAGACGGACATTGCTAAATCGACTCAAATAGTGATTCTAAGCCGATCGGTATAATTAACAATGTGTCTATCTCCCTTCCTTTTGGGTGTTACAAACAAATGCACAAAGACATAATACTCTCTTGGAGTGTATAAAAATATATTTAAAACAAGTAAGGAAAGGCTAAAAGTCGGGCGGGGCCCGACTATATAATACCCTACACCACCCCCCTGCGTATGTACCTCGCTTTGATTACTAAACCCATTTATTTCATGGGAGCAATTTTATGTAGTTCATATAAATTATACAGTATAAATTATACTATAAATTAATCTTTAGTCATATTTGACGAATATGGTTAATAATATGGTAATTGATCCAATTATCCGACAGACAAATACAAATTATACAGTAGTAATAGGATGAATCGGACCGACATTTCAAAAGGATGCCTATAACTAAATTTCCAAAACATGGGCCTATATATTTTCTCATTCACGGTAGGTATTCCTGGTTGAAAAGTACCATGATCTGCAAAATTTGAAGAAGATCCGATGTAAGATGTAGTTTATAGACCTGTAATAGATCAGAATGGGACCCCATTTGGGTTATACCAAATATATGTCCATATATGGGCATCTCCCAAACAAGTAAGGAAATTCTAAAGACGTACGGACTTTCTATCTCATTACAATTCAATTTGGTAACAAAGTGAAATCGGGAAGGATTTTTGCATCCTGTAAATGTATGTCTTTGTATGAGTGCGATATCTAAATCTGAACCGATCTTACCCACTTTCGCCATAGGTTGGATTATAAGATGTTGTGCCAATTTTAAAGAAAAACGGGTACAATATGTGGATTTTAGATCGGAAAACGTCAAATCGGGAGCGACATTTGTATGTGGGCTATATCTAAATCTGTACCGATCATACCCACTTTCAGCATAGGTGTTTCTAGTTGGATTATAAGATGTTGTACCAAATGTAAAGAAAATCGGGTGCAAGATGTGGTTTCTAGAGCGGAGGGAGTGACATTTGTTTGGGTCTATATCGAAATCTGAACCAATCTTACCCAGTTTCAGCATAGGTGTTTCTAGTTCGATTATAAAATGTTGTGCAAAATATAAAGAAAATCGGGTACAATATGTGGTTTCTAAAGCGGAAAAAGTGAAATCGGGAGCGACATTTGTATTGGGGCTATATCTAAATCTGAACAGATCTTACCCAATTTTTGCATAGGTATTTCTAGTTGGATTATAAGATGTAGTGCCAATTTTAAAGAAAATCGGGTACAATATGTGGTTTCTAAAGCGGAAAAAGTGAAATAGGGAGCGACATTTGTATGGGGGCTATATCTAAATCTGAACCGATCTTACCCAATTTCAGCATAGGTGTTTCTAGTTGGATTATAAGATGTTGTACCAAATGTAAAGAAAATCGGGTACAATATGTGGTTTCTAAAGTGTAAAATGTCAAATCGGGAGCGACATTTGTATGGGAGCTATATCTAAATCTGAACCGTTTTCCTCCAAATTCAATACCGATGGTACTTGGCCAGAAAAAATAACTTCTGCCAAGTTTCATGACAATCGGACAACAATTGCGACCTGTAGAGTGCGAACAAGCTTAGATGGTCAGCAGACGGACGGACGGACAGACGGACAGACAGACATCGTTAAATCGACTCAGCTGGTGATTCTAAGCCGATCGGTATACTTAAAGGTGGGTCTAGCTCGATTATTTCTTGGTGTTACAAACATTTGGCGTGAAACTAACTTATAATACCCTTGACCACGAAGTGGAGTAGGGTATAAAAATATATTTAAAAATATTAAATATTTCTCAATTCATAGGAGACTGTTCCTATACTACTGTTTCTATGAAAGTTAAATTCGCAAAATTTTTAGTCTGCATAATTACCTTTAATTGGCTGTTATCGGATTTATATTTTCAAAACAAGTAAGGAAAGGCTAAAGTCGGGCGGGGCCGACTCTATGATACACTCCACTTTCTATCCGAATACAATTTAATTCGGTGAAAAAGCGAAAACGGGAAGGACTTTTGTATCCTGTAAATGTATGTGTTTGACAAAAAATTTTAAATCGGAAAGAACATATGTCTGAGGGTATATTGAAATCTGGAACGAAATAGGTGAAATATAATATGTATAGTTTGGCCAAAATCGGTAAAACATTTAGGAGCAACATTTGTATTTGGGCTATATCTAAATCTGATGCGATCTTACCCAATTTTTGCATATGTGTATTTTCGATGAAAATTGGAATTTTAGTAATAAAAATAAAAAATGTACACATATATTTTTTCCAAGCTTAGACACCCAAAATACATCAGAAATGCGATACATAGCCCTTCGGCAAAATTTTTGTAAAATAGTGTTTGTATTTTTATACCCTACACCACAGGGTATAATGTCTTTGTGCATTTGTTTGTAACACCCAAAAGGAAACGAGATAGACCCATCGTTTATTATACCGATCAACTTAGAATCATTTTTTGAGTCGATTTAGCGATGTCCGTCCGTCTGTCTGTCCATCTATTCTTGTAATCAAAGTCCAGGTCGCAATTGTTGTTAGAACTAAATGAAATTTTGCACAAGGAAGTTTTATGGGATAAGGATGAACGCTATTTAAATTGAAGCAAATCGGTACAGATTTAGATATAGCTCCCATACAAATGTTGCTTCCAATTTTACTCTTTCCGCTCTAGAAACCACATATTTCAACAGATTTTCTTCAAATTTAGCAAAACGTCATATATTTTAACTAGAAATAGCTCTGGTAAAAATAGGCCATATATATAAAGAGTGATTTTTTTGAGGTTAGGATTTTCATGCATTAGTATTTGACAGATCACGTGGGATTTCAGACATGGTGTCAAAGAGAAAGATGCTCAGTATGCTTTGACATTTCATCATGAATCGTCTTACAAACGAACAACGCTTGCAAATTATTGAATTTTATTATCAAAATGCGTGCTCTGTTAAGAAAGTTCATTGCGCGCTTCCAATTTATGGTCAGTTTAATCGACCCACTGAAGCGGCTATTCGGGCTATTGTGACTAAATTTCGCACCAAATTTACATTGTTGGACATTAAACCACCAACACGCTTACGTAGAGTGCGAACTGAAGAAAATATCGCAGCTGTATCGGCCAGTGTTAATGATGACCACCAATTTTCGATTCGTCGCCGTTCGCACCAATTGGGTCTCTGTTACTCAAAAACGTGGAAATGCCAAAATTGGACTAAGCGGATGGACCACCTAAGACGCAGCCGCGGTCAACATTTAAATGAAATTATCTTCAAAAAGTAAATGTCATGGACCAATCTAACGTTTCAAATAAAGAACCGATGAGATTTTGCAAATTTTATGCGTTTTTTTAAAAAAAAAAGTTATCAAGCTCTTAAAAAATCACCCTTTATATATAGCTCCAATATAAATTTCGTCACTGAATTGATTATTTCCGCTCTAGAAATAGCATATTTGAACAGATTTGCTTAAAGTTTCTCAAACCAGCTCAATTTCAACTACAAACATCTATGGCGAAAGTGGGTCACATCGGTTCAGATTTATATATAGCTCCCATACAAATGTCTCCTCCGATTTTACTCTTTCCGCTCTAGAAACCACATATTTAACAGATTTTCATCAAATTTGGGAAAGCGTCTTATATTTCAGAAAACCTATGCTAAAAATGTGTCAGATCGCTTCAGATTTATATATAGTTCCCATTCAAAGATTGTGTTCAAATTTTCTTACAAATACAGATAAAAGTATGAAATTTGAAGTATATATACCAGGTTCAAATGTAACGACCTTCATATACCCTACACCACAGGGTATATTGACTAGGTGTAGGGTATCATACGCCCGACTTTAACCTTCCTTACTTGTTTATTTATTTGGTATGTAATTAATACTAATTATTTTGGATTTTCGTTTAAATGCTAATACTAAAACTCCCTCACGTGATGTTAAAAACGGTTGAATTCATTAGATTATTTTATATTTCTATTAGTTTATTTGTTGGATTCAGATCATTTATGTAGATTCGCACATCATCTTTAAATTTCAGTTTTTTTTTCTATTCATAGCGGCCGCCTAGCCATAGTAACCCATGCCCCACCATGTTTCTACTAGAATGTTTATGAACAATACTAAATTAATTAATTTGTAAATTTAGATAATTCCACTCACAAAACGTACGAGTCATTCCATGTTAAACCAAAATGGATAAAAGGTGCCTTGACACAACACAACACAACAGTTTCAAAATATGTATAATGTAAACAACTTAAAAATAGAAGAACTAGAAGGCATATTATTGGAAAAAGGCTGACAATTGTAAGACAAGGCTGCAGATTTAGGCCTGAAAATGCAACACTCTTGGTCCTTCCGGTGGTTTATAAATTAATGTGAAACCCTTTTGCAGGGTTTTTAGTGGGAAACGAAAATGTAGTTTCTTAGCAAAGCGCAAAATAAAGGCTGCCAGAAAAGTAAACAACATAAGAATCAGAGACGGTTAAAAAATCGTATAAAAGTTTTCAAAAATGTATTTTTATTTCCAGGAAAAAAATAGTTTGAATAATTTGGGCGAAATCGTCCCATAGGGAAAAAATTCTCTAACAAGGATTGAAAATACCCCAAATATTTAGATTATTTAAGAACTTGAAATTTATTGCGTACATTCCTCTTTTAGCGTGAAATCACCGAAAAACAAATAAAAGATTTAGCGGCTGAAATGGGACAAAAAGGGATAAAAATGGTATCATTGATACGACAACAGTTCGAAACATAAAAATTGGTTTGCACATCCCTCTAATTGCGTAAACACGTCAAATACATGGATTTTTTCAAATTCGTACTTTTAGGTTCGAAATGAAAAAAGGTAAAAAAACGTGATAGCAAGCAAACGCTGTTGCTAAAATCTTTAAATTAGGTCATTTTTAATTGTTTCTCATAAGACATGCATACAGACATGTATAAATATCATATATTTAATTTATTTATTGATTACAAAACAAAGTAAATTTTATATTCCATTTTTTGGAACAGCGATTGATCGAGGTGGCTGAAGTCAATATCACTTCAACTTCACGCTCTAGGTCGAACACGCTACCAACTCGATCACATGGATTGACTCATATTGCTTTAATTGTTTTCTGTTCTCTGTTTTCTATCATATGTATATTATTTTTGTGAAACAAAAGCAGAGTACCGCGCAAAGTTCAAAATAAAAATAAATTAAATGAATTAAGATGTTTATAACACACAAAAAATATTAGAAATGTGTACACTAGGGTATGTTTTAACAAAATTGTCAGGTGTATATAGTTAAACGAATAAAAGGGCGTTATGTTCGGCCGCGCCGATTCTTATATACCATCCACCATAGAATGAATCCCTCAGTATTACCGGCAGATTGGATGTCGCACGTTGGATCAGTCAGAATCAAAATAATGCTTTGGTCCTTGTCTAATTTTGGTTTTTTACATAACACAAATATATCTACTAGAACAAAAGTTATTGATTTTTGACGATGGATTTTGATTCTGAACCTCTGTGGGACGTTGGATTTGCGTACAAGTGCAGTACTATGTTATGAAAATTATGATATTTAGATGGAAATTTAAATAAATTGAAAGACTAAACCCATTTGTAGGGAGAGGCTGCCAAAATGTTTAAACTACGTTATATTCCTTCGTACTAAAATAATACCTCAAATGCATTTAAATAATGTACTTAAGTTCCCTACCTATTAGGGGTTATTTGGCATATATTCTGTACTTGTTAGAAAAAACTTTATACCTCTCGATAAATTTTACCCATACCTTGTGGATGGTTGTGATGTACGCACTCAATTTTTTTATTTCAGCTACAGCCGTTTGATGGTACCATTTTTATCCCATTTTCTCATTTTAACCCTAAAGTACGAATTTAGATTTTTTGGTTTTGAGAGGCTACGAAGTCAGAGTGACGTATATACGGGATTTCATGATTATATATACAGCAGTTTGGTTGGTACCATTTGTATCCCCTTTCGCCCCGTTTTCCCCCTAAATTTACAAATTTATATCTTTATGCTTTTCGTTCATGATGATATTTGGTAAGTTCAATGTGTGATCCATAAATTGGGGAGAGAATTGAGCAAAAAGGGAAAAAATTGTACCAAGCAAACTACAATTTGTTGTTACATCGCATACCCACGTAAAAAAGTAAAATTTTTCGAAATTGGTAGTTTTAAAGGGTAAAATGTGGAAAAATAGATAAAATTGGACCGACCGAAGGGCTACATGTAGAAACATAAAATCAAGAAAATTTTCAAAAATTACATTTTTATGGGTGAAACGGGGAGAATGGGGATAAAAAGGTACCAATCAAATGGCTGAAGCTAGAATAATGAAAATCCACTAACTTTTTGAAAATTTCTGCCTTTTTTGGTATTATATGTACCACTTACAATAACTTCCCTGAGATACAAAAGAAATGGATATGTTCCATGGAAAATATTGAAGTACGGCGAATAAAGGAAGAAATATCAAAAATCAAATTGATTTTAGGTTGGGTGTGATTCTCCTCCTTTCCATTACCAAAACAAAAAACTTCCTACGTAAGAAGAACTTACTTAATCGAATAGCTGGAATTCGAATGTACTACATTCAAAACACATAGAAAGTCAATCAAATTGTTCACTAATCAAACAACACAAAAACTAAAAAGTTAATATAATTTCCGTTTTCTTGACTTACGTCGGCTTTTACAAAATTCAAATCAAAAATACCCCATCTTTCAAATGCCGCTCATTTGTATAACAATATAGGAATCTCGGTGTCGAATATACTCTAAAACAGGTTTTAATTTCGTATGGGAAGGGTCACGGATACTTTCCGCCCATCTCGGAGTCGAATATACTCTAAAACCGGGTTTAATTTCATATGGGAAGGGCCACGCCCACTTTCCGCCCATATTTGCAAAACTATTTACAATATTCCAATACCGCCTATTTTTGGCTCAGCTACGCACATTGATGATAGATACACTTACACAAAATTTCAGTATTGTAGCTGTCATAGAAATGAATATATTCGAAAATGGGTTATAACTTCGTATGTAAGGTGCCACGCCCACTTTTCCAATACCGCCCATTTTTGGCACAACCACGCAAATTGATGCTATATGCACTTACACAAAATTTCAGCACTCTAGGTGTCATAGAACAGACAATATTCAATAACAGGTTTTAACTTCGTATGGGAGGTGCCACGCCTATTTGTCCATTTTTGGCTCAGCTACGCACATTGATGCTAGATGCACTTACACAAAATTTCAGTATTGTATCTGTCATAGAATTGAATATATTCGAAAATGTGTTATAACTTCGTATGGGAGGTGCCACGCCCACTTTTCCAATACCGCCCATTTTTGGCACAACTACGCAAATTGATGCTATATGCACTTACACAAAATTTCAGCACTCTAGGTGTCATAGAACTGACAATATTCAATAACAGGTTTTAACTTCGTATGGGAGGTGCCACGCCCATTTTTGGCACAACTACGCATATTTATGACAGATGCACTTATATAAAATTTCAGCACTATAGGTTTCATTGAACTGACAATATTCAATAATAGGTTTTAACTTTGTGTGGGAGGTACCACGCCCACTTTTCCAATACCGCCTATTTTTGGCACAGCTACGCACATTGATGATAGATACAGTTACACAAAATTTCAGTATTGCATCTGTCATAGAATTGAATATATTCGAAAATGGGTTATAACTTCGTATGGGAGGTGCCACGACCACTAAAAATATCAAAAATGTATATAGCATATTATCACCACCAGTTCTAAAGTAAATGCCGGCAATACAGTAAATTGCACTTCATAGTGGAGGGTTTAAAAGCTTCGGCTCGACCGAACTTAACGCCTTTTTATTTGTTTATTTTAGTATAAAATCATTTATTTTATTATTATTTATTTTTTAGTATAAAGTCATTTTCTCTCCGATATTTATCATTTACACATCATTCATCATCATTCCTTTTATTTCATAGTATTTTTTACAAATAATTACCAAGAAATTTAAGTATTTAGTTGATTCTTCAAAAGACAACCTAGACGTCCAAAAACTCGCCTAATAACTTATATTAAGACAAGAATAAATTTATTTAAATTTAAATTTATATTTATTTATATTTATAGTAATTTGAAGAGTCTATTAATTTAGAAAAAATGGACAAAAATGCAACATAAAATAATTACATGGGGAAAAACATCATTTCAGGACTGTTTATCTCACATATGGCTTTACTCAAGGACGTATTTTTTGCCAATCATCATAAAACAATTCAATTCAAAACTTCAATCTGGGGGCTGACCGCATATTTCAACAGATTTTCTTTAAAACTGGCAAAACATCTTATAGTTCAACCAGAAACACCTGTGGTAAAAATTTGTTAGATCGGTTCAGATTTATATATAGCTTCCATACAAATTTCGTTCCCAATTTGAATTTTTCCGCTCTAGAATCCACATATTTTAATAGATTTTGTTCAAAATTGGCAAATAAATTATGTTTAAACTAGGAACACCTATGGTGAAATGGGTCAGATCGGTTGAGATTTATATGTATATAGCTCACACAAATTTCACTCCCGATTTGACTTTCTTCACTCTTGCAAAATATCTTATATTTCAACTAAAAACACCCACGGTGAAAATGGGTCACATCTGTTCAGATTTACATATTGCTCTCATACAAATTTCGTTCACCCAGAAACCGCGTATTTTCAGAGAATTTCTTAAAATTGAGTATAACACGTTATACTTCAACTGGAAGAACTTATTGTGAAAGTTAGTCACTTCATTCCATGTTTGGATATAGCCCCGATATAAATATTATTCTCGATATGGCAAATTGGAACAGGTCATATTAGCCTGTGATTAGGAAACATACAAGAATCCTACCCGTTTTCACTTTTTTTACCGAATTGAATTGTATTCGGATAGAAAGTGGAGTGTATCATATAGTCGGCCCCGCCCGACTTTAGCCTTTCCTTACTTGTTTTAGTATCATATTGACTTTTATTAGTTGTATAATTCAGCCAAGCGCTATATTGTTCCATAAGTACAATTTCTTATTTCTTTATATCAACTAAATTTGAGTAAAAACTATTAAATGAAATAAATTCATGTCCAGCGTTCCTCTTTGTAAAGTAAAGTAAAGCGACTTTTCTAATATAATGTAGTCATTGAATATTAAAATTAAACAATTAATCTTTAAGGCGGCTGCGTTGAAAGTACCTTAAAATGTCACAATACATTTTCTATTTGTGTCAACAATGCAACTAGTTGGTATGAGGTATTCGCTGTCAGTAGACCGTAAATTCAATACATATTCATTGATTTTCATCACAAAAGAAATGTTTGCTTCATTAAGGTGTAATCTGTACGCACAAAAGATAATAAAAATGCTTTATCTGCTTTATAGCCTCCACCTTCCGTTGGCAATACCTTGAAATATTCATAGTAGAATCCATAAAGTATATACATATATTCTGGGTCGTGGTAAAATTCTAAGACGATCTAGCCATGCCCATCATTCCGTACGCCCGTCTGGTGAAATTTTCTAATAAATAATCTTGTTGGTTGTAGATGAGTGAAATCGACTCAGACGGAAAATTCTTTTCCTTACAAGGAAATAAATCCTAATATTTAGCGTATTTAAGAAAATTGTTTGGCGATTTCTGCGTGTACGTAAACGCACAACATATTTAGATTCGTAAAATTAAGGGGTAAAATGGGACCAAAAAGCGATAAAAATGGTACCAATAAAGAGACAGCAGCTAGAAGCATGAAATTTGATTAACACATCCCTATAGTTGCATAGGCGGCGACATGTCAAACAAAAGAGGAAGATATCTGTTAACCTATTAAAGCCCAGCAAATTTCATTTTTCGCTGTTTCTTACTGTTTACTGTTTGATTAATCAAACACTGGGTCAAAATGGATTAAAAATACTTTAAATTTCTATCTGTATTAGTTTAGCATTAACGACCATTTAAATGTTCCCCCTTAGTTTTTATACCCTCCACCTTGAAATATTCATCGGAGACTCCATAAAGTATATATATTATGGGTCGTGGTAAAATTCTTAAGCGATCTAGCCATGACCTTCTGTCTGTCTGTTGAAAGCAAAAATGAGCTAGGAGGTTCAATTTTTCCCTAAATGTGTATTATGGTTGCAGTCCGGTTGGGATTGAAAGTGGGCAAAATCGGCACTGAGGAAAAAAGTTTTCCCTAACAAGGACTGACAGTGCTCCCCAATATTTAGAATATTTAAGCATTTTTATACCCTCCACCTCCAGGATGGGGGTATATTCACTTTGTCATTCCGTTTGTAACACCTTGAAATATTCATCGGAGACCCCATAAAGTATATATATTCTGGGTCGTGGTAAAATTCTAAGACTATATAGCCATGTCCGTCTGTCTGTCTGTCTGTCTGTTGAAAGCACGATAGCAACCGAACGAAATGTGCTAGGAGGTTCAAATTTTTCCTAAATGTGTCTTATGGTTGCAGATCGGTTGGGATTGAAAGTGGGCGAAATCGGCCCAGAGGGAAAACATTTTTCCCTCACATGGACTGAAAATACCCCTAATATTTAGAGTATTTCAGCAAGTTTTTTGAACATAATTGTATTTACTTGATATTTGCAATTCGCATTCCCTTTATAGCATAAAAGGGCACCATAGAGTGATTTGTATTTGTAGGGGGCGAAATTGGACAAAAAGGGATAAAAATGATACCTATCAAACGACAACAGATAGAAACACGAAATTTGGCGTGTACATACCTCTAATAGAGTAGATACATAATATAAAAGTATTTTTTCTAAATTCGTACTTTTAAGAGGTTAAATGGGGATAGAGGGATACAAATAGTACCAACCTAACGGCTGCACCTAGAATAATGAAATTCGATATATACATTCCTCTGATTGCGTAGACACGTAAAATAAAAGAACTTTCTAAAATTCGTACTTTTTTGGGTTCAAATGGAAAAAGGGGATGAAAATAGTACCTACCAAATGACAGTGGCTAGAATCATGAAATTCGGAGTAGACATTACTCTGACTGCGTAGACACGAAAAATAAAACGTTTTTTTCTAAATTCGTACTTTCAAGGGATACAATGGCTACAGGGGATAAAAATAGTACCAACTAAACGTATACAGCTAGAATGATGAAATTCAGATAGTACATCCCTCTAATTGTGTAGATACGTAAAATAAAGAGATTTTAGATAGTCGTACTCTTGAGGGGGCGAAATTGGAAAGGTATTTTCAAAATCTATACTCTTGAATTTAAAATAGGATGGAAATACAACCAACCAAACGACTGTAGCTGAAAATACACTCTCTATCCCCCAATATTTAGGGTATTTATGATTGCTCCCTTATATTTATTTTATTTTAGCGGGCGAAATGGGACAAAAAGGGATAAAATATGGTACCAATGATACGACAACAGCTAGAATCATGAAATTCGGTGTGTACATCCCTTTAATTGCATAGACACGTAAAATAGAGGGATTTATCGAAATTCGTACTTTTAAGGGATATAATTAAAAAGAGGGATAAAAATGGGACCTACTAAACCGCTGAAGTTGAAATCATGAAATTCGGTGTATACATTCTGACTATGAATACTCGAAAAAGGGGTTTTTCGAAATTTGTACATTTGTGCGGAGAATGGGACGAATGGGGATATTTTTAAAATTTATACTTTTCTTATCACTTTGTATCTGAAAATGCTTCTTTCTAATGACGACTTATTGTCGAATTTAAACAGTGCGCATAAGTATACATTACAGTTTGAAATAGTAAACAAATATAGTATTGTGCATAAAAATATCACAATTTTCGTAATATGGTACTGTACTTCTATGTAAAGTCGACATCCTTTAATCTGCTGGTAATACTGTGGAATGCGCTCCGTGGTGGAGGGTATATAAGATTCGGCCCGGCCGAACTTAACGCCTTCTTACTTGTTTCAATTCGAATTATTTTTAACATATCGTATCATAGGATATAAATAAGTATTTAAAATAATTTAAAAAAATTTAACCTTTTGAATTTGTAGTCCTGTGAAGGGGACAACAGGATGAGGAAATGAAAAACTAAAAAAGCCAATTGCCTCCATTTTCCCTATAGTTTCAGACGTATATCATACGGATCAAGTGTAATATGGACAGCCGGACGGTGTAATAAACAAACAGCACAAATTAATCAAAACAGTAAACATAAGTTGGTGCTGTTCTTTGTAGTTGTAAACAACTAAAGAAATTTGCATAAAAAGATCATAATTTCCCTAATCTACCGTTAATACAGTGAAATGCACTCCGTGTTGAAGTGAATGTATGATTCGCCTCGGCCGAACTTAACGTCTGGCTTACTTGTTTTCTTTTCACTTTGGCCACATACCAACATGGGCTAACAGAGAAGGAGTAATGTAGCAACTGTGTGTGTGTGTTTTTGAAAGTATGAAATATAACATCTCAATTTGTCATATGAGCACACTATAAAAAATAATATTTTTATGTTTGCTCGTTTTTCTTCAATGATATACAACAATGGACGAAAGTTTGATTTTGACAAAGAGCATCTCTATTTAATGAAATCTTTAAATAAGGTTTTCGGGTTTTCACCATAAGGAAAGGGAAAATTGGTACGCATTTCTAAAGGAGACGAACGAAAGTGGATAAATATTGTACTCTCCACTGGACTGGGGGTGATTCTTGACGATAATAGGTCACGAACCATATTTTCAAACTATTCTACAACATATCCCTTTACATGATGTGGCCAAGGACCAGTTTATGAAACAAAAAAATTGGAATCGATTTGCTTTAAATTAAATAGCGTCAGTCCTTAACCCACAAAATTTAATTGTGTCAATTTTTTAGGATTGGACTTTACATGATGTGGCCAAGGACCAGTTTATGAAACAAAAAAATTGGAATCGATTTGCTTTAAATTAAATAGCGTCAGTCCTTAACCCACAAAATTTAATTGTGCCAATTTTTTAGGATTGGACTTTGTGAACAAGAATATATGGACGTGACTTAATCAAAAAGTGATTCTAAGTCGATCGATATAACAAGCAATGGGCCTTAATCGAAATAACTGGGATTCGAATGTATTACATTCATAAACAGAAAGCTATTTTAAAAGATTCTTAACTTTCTTGTGTCGCACCACAAGATACAATTTTTTTTTTTGAATTTCCAACAAACTTCTACTAGTGTTATAGAAAAATGTCAAATCTTAATTTTTTAATTTTCACTTAAAATGTATCTCGTAGATTACCAACAATTTAAAACAAATTTTACGGACCTTCGTGGGCTAGGAAATTCCAAAATCACAAATTAGCGATCAAAAATGTGAAGGTACAGCGGTTTTTATAAAAAAAACACATCAAAAAATAGTAATAAAATCATAGAAAAACGCTGAAGAAATGTTCCTTTATAATATTTATAAAGTGAATTAATAAATTTAGTTATTTTTTCCATGCTTTATATAAGGTTACTTTCTATATATGTTTGTGTGCCACAAAATTTGAAATCAATTTTTGAAAGCTTTTTTCTCAACCAATTTTGCTCAAATTTTGCACACTTAATCATTTTCGATGACAATACAAGGAAATGGAAAAATTTGACCAATTGGACAAAGGGGCGTGGCACCTCCCATACGAAGTTAAAACCTATTATTGAATATTGTCAGTTCTATGACACCTAGAATGCTGAAATTTTGTGTAAGTGCATCTAGCATCAATTCGCATAGTTGTGCCAAAAATGGGCGGTATTGGAAAAGTGGGCCTGGCATCTCCCATACGAAGTTAAAACCTATTATTGAATATTGTCAGTTCTATGACACCTAGAATGCTGAAATTTTGTGTAAGTGCATCTAGCATCAATTCGCATAGTTGTGCCAAAAAGGGCGGTATTGGAAAAGTGGGCGTGGCATCTCCCATACGAAGTTAAAACCTATTATTGAATATTGTCAGTTCTATGACACCTAGAGTGCTGAAATTTTGTGTAAGTGCATCTAGCATCAATTCGCATAGTTGTGCCAAAAATGGGCGGTATTGGAAAAGTGGGCGTGGCACCTCCCATACGAAGTTAAAACCTATTATTGAATATAGTCAGTTCTATGACACCTAGAGTGCTGTAATTTTGTGTAAGTGCATCTAGCATCAATGTGCATAGTTGTGCCAAAAATGGGCGGTATTGGAAAAGTGGGCGTGGCACCTCCCATACGAAGTTAAAACCTATTATTGAATATTGTCAGTTCTATGACACCTAGAGTGCTGAAATTTTGTGTAAGTGCATCTACCATCAATGTGCGTAGTTCTGCCAAAAATGGGCGGTAATGCAAAAGTGGGCGTGGCACCTCCCATATGAAGACAAAACCAAAATTACACCTACTGTAATTTTGTGTAAGTGCATCTAGCATAAACCTGCGTAGTTGTGCCAGAAATGGACGGTATTGGGAAAGTGGGCGTGGTACCTCACATACGAAGTTAAAACATATAATCGAATATGGTCAGTAGGTGTCATAGACCTAGAGTGCTGAAATTTTGTGTGAGTTGATCCAGTGTAAATAGTTGTGCAAAGATGGGCGGAAAGTGGACGTGACACTTCCCATCTGAAATTAAAACCGGTTTTAGAGTATTTCGACACCGAGATGGGCGGAAAGTGGCCGTGACCCTTCCCATACGAAATTAAAACCAGTTTTTTAAGTATATTCTACAACGATCTTCCTATAATGTTGTGTGTGTTTATTTAGTTGTAACCTGCTTAGACAATATGCAAATGGGCGGGATTTGAAAGGCGCATTTTTGATTCGAACTTTGTAAAATTACACGTTTTCTGTGGATTTTCTTAGCACAACAGTAAAGAAAGGTTATAAAAAAATATTCATTCGCCAACAGCCAACTTAAGTCAAGAAAACGGAAATTATATTAATTTATTTAGTTGTAACCTGCTTAGACAATATGCAAATGGGCGGGATTTGAAAGGCGCATTTTTGATTCGAACTTTGTAAAATTACACGTTTTCTGTGGATTTTCTTAGCACAACAGTAAAGAAAGGTTATAAAAAAATATTCATTCGCCAACAGCCAACTTAAGTCAAGAAAACGGAAATTATATTAATTTTTTCCATGCTTTATATAAGGTTACTTTCTATATATGTTTGTGTGCCACAAAATTTGAAATCAATTTTTGAAAGCTTTTTTCTCAACCAATTTTGCTCAAATTTTGCACACTTAATCATTTTCGATGACAATACAAGGAAATGGAAAAATTTGACCAATTGGACAAAGGGGCGTGGTACCTCCCATACAAACCACAAATTAAAAATCTATTATTTCTGCTCCTGATAACGGTATTTAAACAAAATTTGGTACGTCGGTTTGGTGTGCATGTTGTAAGTGCTGCTGCAAATATGGGCGGGATTGTACAAAGGGGCGTGGTACCTCCCATACAAACCACAAATTAAAAATCTATTATTTCTGCTCCTGATAACGGTATTTGAACAAAATTTGGTTGGGAAGAGACTCGAAATTTGTAGGAAAATTTCAAAATTCTTCTGGAAGTTCCGAGTTCGAATCTCGGTTAAAGTATTGAGAACTATTTCTTACTCGCACCCAACGTCAAGGTGAGATGCGTGCCGAGGACTGAATGGCATTAGGGTGGATAAATATGATATGTCGCTAACGTAAGACCTCAGGGCACCTGGCATACCCTGTTGTATTAAGAGCCTTGTCCTTCTAAGGGGTCACTGGGAGGATGGACCGTCATTTACCGCCATACTCGTGGGAACACATATGAAAAACAAAACAAACAACCGGCCTGCTAAACCTATGACGACTGAAACCGCTACACAACGGAAAAGAATATAAAAATATAATAGTAATTTTTCCTTCTACAAAAATTTTAAAATTTTAAAAGAACACTGAATTAATAAAAAAAATATTTAAAAACGTAACAGTAATTTTTCCTTCTACAAAAGATAACTAAAAAAGAATTTCTAGGCCCAATAGAATTCTGCTTGCATAAAGCATGGATTTGAAAAAAGAATTTTTTTTGATTTACTAGTTCTTAATATGTTAAATTTATTAGTAAAATGGAGTATTTCATAAATTTTTTATAAACACTTATGTAATGTCGGAAGCCTCTAATCTACCGCTAATACTGTGGAATATATATATATATATATATATATATATATATTAGAGTAGCTTCTATTGTAAGGAAGGAAAAAATGTTGTTGATGTTCCCGACTAAAATGAAAGATAACTTCCACATTTTTAGTTCGATTTATGTTTTCAGGGGCTCGTTGGAGATTGCAATTTTTAGAATTTTGTAACCCATAAAGTGCCGCAAATTTTTTTCATACTGTTAATACTAAGTGGGTTAATTGTGAAGTAAAAACGGAAATTCTAGTCTTAAATAAAGCTTATTTTTTGAAAGAAATTCAATCATTTAAAATTTTCAACCTTAAAAATTCAATTTTTAAAGGGGAAATATTGAAATGCTTGTTAATATTAAATTAACATAGCTAGATAAAGTATATTTAGCAGATATTCTTCTTCTAAAATGTGTTTACGATGCAAATGACCCCATTTTTAAGTTTTTACATCACATTTAACCCACTGAAAACCAACAGTAAGAATAAAATTGTTGGCTCCTTATGGGTTAGGAAGTTCTAAAAATTGCAATTGCTGATCAATACCTCTTTAACGATCCAACAAAAACGCAAATCGAATTAAGAATTAAAGTTATTGTGGTTTTTTATAAAAAGTGCAACAAAAATTTCATAAAAATGTTAAAATTGTACCCTGTATGGTCTGGTAGAATTTTCTAAAATGCAAATTTTTGGTATGGTTTGATAAGCCTCGGACCAGATTTTAATTTCTAGCATTTTTTTTTTCTAAATACCATTCTCATCGTGAATTTTATTCATGAAAAACCTGATTTATAGAGGCTATTGTGAACGCGTCCAGCTCACGGGCGGACAATGATAAAAGCGAAAAGAACACATAAAACAAACCAATCTTTCATTTGTCGTGAACATCCACAACTTTTATTCATATATATATATATATATAAGATTCGGTCCGGCCGAACTTAACGCCTTTTTAGTTCTTTAATTTATGCTTTATATGCACTTGAAATTTGTAGCGTGAAAGCACCAGAAATTAAATAACAGATTTAGCGAGTGAAATGGGACAAAAGGTGATAAAATAGTACCACAAATACGACAATAGCTCTAAATCCCTCTAATTGCGTAAGACACTTAAAATAGAAGAATTTTTCAAAATTCATACTTTTTAGGGATGCAATTGGAAAAGAGGGATAAAAATGGTACCAACCAAACCGCTGAAGCTAAAATGAAATTTGGTATATACATTTATCTGACTGTATAGACGCGGAACATAAAGAAATTTTTCTAAATTTGTACTTTTAGGAGAGGAAATGACGCAAAATGGGATACAAACAGTACCAACCAATCAGCTACAGTTAGAATCGTGAAATTCGGTGTGTGTATTGATCTGGCTGCGTAGACGCGAATAATATTATCTTTCGATATTCGGGATGAAATTGGTACCAAGCAAATGGCTGTATCTAGAATCATGAAATTAGGTGTGTACATTCCACTGTGGAAGCGAAACATAATGTATCTGCAAAATTAGTACTTTTCCTATCAAAATGATACAGACATTTGGTCTGTAGCTGGAATCAAAAAATTGTGAATGGAGAAAATCGGCTTTGAGGAAATATATTTCTGTCTAATGACGACTGATAATACACCCAATATTTTAACACAAGAAGTATACTATTTATATATAGTATGGGACTAGTAATATTATAAAATTGAAGCATCACAAATATCGAAATGCGCAAACAATATATCACAATTTTCCTAATATGGTTTTGCATTTCTATGTAAAGTCGACAGCCTCTAATCTGCCGGTAATACTGTGGAATGAATTACGTGGCGGAGGGTATATAAGATTCGGCCTGGCCGATCTTAACGTCTTTTTACGTGTTATTTTCATTTTCTGGTTTATGTTTGACATTTGCACACATTTTGCTCCAACAGAATTGGGAAATATTAAAAACTTACTTCCAAAATAAGAAATGTACATAGAACACTTTCGTGTTTTCAGATGAAGCCCATTTTCATCTCGGTGGCTATGTCAATAAGCAAAATTGCCGCATATGGGTTTCAGAGAACCCACACGTGACTATTGAGAAGCCACTGCATCCACAGCGAGTCACTGTTTGGCGTGGATTTTGGGCTGTACTCAAAAATTTGGTTAATCAGATCAGGTACTGCCGAGCCAGTCGTGGTAGTCATATGAATGATATTGTGTTCCATTGTTATATGACGAAGTTCCACCTTTCCCATAAAACCAGAAATTTAAAATTAAAACTACTTTTTGTAGCCCATTCTATCTTAAAATTCTACATGGCCCATCATATAAGTGGACTTCCGGAAAAGTTCTGTGTTGAGTTTGTGTAGACGCGCAAAGTAAGATAGTTTTTCCATATTCGTACTTTTAGGATCAAATTAGTCAACACTGGATGGTATGGTACCTAAAGTTGTTTATTTATTTTTTTAATATTAGTATAATGAAACATTAAAATATTTAACCATAATTCGGCGTAATAGATTGTAATAGTAAAGAAATATCGCAATAATTTTCCTAATATAACACTGTTCGACAGTCCAGATTACACTTGAACCGAATGATATACATCTGAAACTATAGGAGAAATAAAGTTAATTGGCGTTTTTAGTTTTTCATTTTCTTATCATGTTGTCCCTTAACAATTATTTTAAATACTTTTTCGCACCCTATGACACCGGTATAAATTCCAAATCAAAGAAGATAATATGTGATAAAATTACTTAAAAATTATAAGTTTTTATCTGTATTAGTTTAGTATTAACAACCATTTAAAATTGTGTCTCTTAAAAAGTAGAACAAGTAAAAACGGCTCTAAGTTCGGCCGGGCCCAACTTTTTATACCCACCACCATGTATTGCATTTCACACAGGCTAACGATTTTCGTAGAAGTGCAGTAGTATTACGGGAAAATACCAGTTTTTTTAATATAGCCAAACCAAAACAAATACTAATAATGAAAACATAATTTTATTAATTAATATAATATTTTTATTATTTCAAACCACGCTTATAAGGCAAGACTACCAATAATATATAACGAAATAATACTTCAAGTCAATTCAAAAACATAAATATTGGTAGATAGTGGGTGCTACATTTGGTTGTATTTCCATTCTATTATAAGTCGAAAAGTGAAAATCCGTTATCTCACGCACACAGTGCAACATAAACTAACTTCATGATTCAACCAAATTTTGCAGTAAAAGTAACAAAATAGTGTTCGAATTTGGAAAAATCTTTTTATTTTGCTTATCTATGCAGTCTGAGGAATGTATACACCGAATTCCATGAATCTAGCTGCGGCCATTTGGTTCGTACAATTTGTATCCCCTTTTTTCCTACTTTACTCCCTTAAAAGTACGACTTTCTAAAATCTCTTTATTTTACGTCTCTACGCAATTAGGGGAATGTACACACCGAATTGTAGCCGTTTAGTTGTTACTATTTTTATCCCTCTGTTCTGTATCCCTTGAAAGTACGAATTTGAAAGTAACCTTTTATTTTTTGTGTCTACGTAGTCAGAGGAATGTATACTCCGAATTTCATGATTCTAGCTGCGGTCATTTGTTGGGTACTATTTTTATCCCCTTTTTTCCATTTTATCCCCAAAATGTACGAATTTCGAAAAATCCGTTTATTTTACGTGTCTACACAATCAGAGGAATGTATACACCGAATTTCATTATTCTAGATGTTTGTCTAGACGTTTGGTTTGTACCATTATTATCCCTTAAAAGTACGAATTTGGAAAAAATAATTTTATATTGTGTGTCTACCCAATTAGATGAATGTACAAACCGAATTTCGTGCTTCTAGCTGCTGTCGTTTGATAGGTACCATTTTTATCCCTTTTGCCCCATTTCACCCCCTACGAATAAGAATCGCTTTATGGTGCATGTTTTTGTTATAAGTGAAAAAACATTACTTTAAATATTAGGGATATTTTCAGTCACTGTGAGGGAAAATTTTTTCGCTCTTTGCCGATTTCGGCCACTTTCAATTCCAACTGATCAGCAACCATAAGACGCATCTAGGGAAAATTTGAACCTCCTAGCTCATTTCGGTCGGAAGCTACCGTGCTTTCAACAGTCAGACAGAAGGACATGGCTATATCGTCTTAGAATTTTACCACGACCCAAAACATATATACTTTATGAGGTCTCCGACGAATATTTGAAGGTGTTACAAACGTAATAACAAAGTTAATATACTTTGTGGAGGGTATAAAAATCAATTGGTGAAATTGGAGTAGATGTTAATGCTGAACTAATACAGATAGAAGTAAGATATTTTAAGATTTTTTATGGATATTCTCCTCTTCAATTTGACACTAATACCGCTATCATAGGGTATGAACATGTATATAAAATATTTTTTTTTTTTTTGAAAAATTATATCCTTTGGAACTTTGAAGTACTGTGAAGGGAAACAGGAAGAGGAAATGCAAAACTAAAAACGCAAAGTAACTCGATTTTGCTTATAGTTTCACGCGTATATCATCCGGTTCAAGTGTACCGACTTTTTTTTAAAAATTGTTGCACGGTGTAATATTGCATTTTCTATGTTCTTAACACTTCCCGGCCGAACACTTTTTAATTCATTATATGGTTCGAATTTTTTTGAACCATGTAATTTTTTTTGAACAGAATTACATATTTTTCTTTCGAAACCGTTCGACAGTTTTGCAGACACATAAATTATAATAATAACAACTCTTTTCTTTGTTCGGAACCACTGAGCACCATCTGCTAAGGAATACCACCAGCTGCTTAATGATGTCGTTGAAAAGTGAAGCCCGCGTGTGCCGCTAAAATCCATTACGAACTAAAGAAAGAAATGAAGCCGAACGCACATGCGGTTCCCTCCCGGCATTTGGGGTAGACAACAAACAACATTAACATTGAAACACATAAAATTTGCCGTCATTTCATTTATGTTAAAATACTTTTTTTAATTTATGCTAAAATATTCATAACCATTCTTTTTTATACATTTTCATCACCAATTATTCCAACAATTTACGCACTTTTTATGATTATTTTGTTGTTGTTGTTTTTTTTCTTATTTTTTTGTTGTTGCGGAAATGACTGTTACTTTAAATTTGAGTTTAAATTTAAATGGGCGTTTAATGGGCTATGTTTTTGCACCACATTTATTTTTGTTATGGGCGGCCCATTAATGCCGACAATTGAACTGGGCTCATTGTGTATTTCAGCGCCCCACACATTTTTCGGGTTATTCACAAATGATTATTTGAGTTGTTTTTATTTTTGTTTATGTATTCGAAACGATAACGTTTTTTTTTCTATTTTTTGAGGGAATCTTTTGTGTATATCCTTTGTATCCGTAAACCGTTGTTACACTTAACGTGTCCAAATAAGTACTGAATGCTTCGTTACGGCATTTCCATCGCATTCAATCAAAAGTTTGTTGTCATTTGTACGGATTCCCCTTCGACGAGCGGGTTTTGTTGTTTGGCTGCACGGAAGGAAAACACGACGCACAGCTGTTTCACACTCGCCCACGAAGCTTTCTTATCACAACTGAGAGTAGCTTTCATAAGTAAACAGAGAGCAGGTGCAAAGCTTTCTGGCGCCAAAAAGCCGGCAACAGTGGGCGGCAGTGAAAATGTAAAGTTTTGATGATTTTATTCCATCCACAATAGGAAACTCTATACCCTCTACTTTGAAATATTCAACGGAGCACAGTGGTTCCAATTCGATTTGTTTTAAATTAATTCAGTAACTTTTGAAGGGAAAGAGATATATGGACGAAATTTTATGAGAGTAGAGGCGATTTCAGTTGATTTGGAAAATTTTGGATGCCTAGCGGGTATATGACTGCCAAAAGAACAATTATGTACAAATAGCAAAGTTGTTTGCTCTCGGTGATCGTGCTCTTAAATACTTACCAAAAATGTGCTTAACCAAATTTCGATTTAGAAATGTCCGTCTGTCCATCTGTTCTTGTAGCCAGAACCAAATGAAACTTTGCACAACGAAGTTTTTCGGGACAAGGACGAACGCTATTTAATTTGAAGAAAATCGGTTCATATTTAGATATAGCCCCCATACGAATTTCACTTCCGATTTGACTCTTATCACTCTAGATACCACATATTAAAACAGATTTTCTTCAAAATTTGCAAAACATCTTATATTTAAACTAGAAACACCTGTGGTGAAAATGTGTTAGATCGGTTCAGATTTATATATAGCTCCCATACAACTTTCGCTCCCGACTTTTTCAGCTCTAGAAACCACATATTGTATCAGATTGTCTTCAGATTTGGCAAAACATCTTATATTTAAACTAGGAACACCTATGTTGAAAATTAGTCAGATCGGTTCAGATTTGTACTTTAGACTTTTTCTGGTCTAGAAACCACATCTTTTTACAAATCTTCTTCAAATTTGGCAAAATATCTTATACTTCCACAAGAAACACCCATGGTGAATATAGGTCAGATCGGTTCAGATTTATATATAGCTCCCCCACAAATTGCACTCCCGAATTCACTTTTTCGACTCAATAAACCACATATTTTAACAGATCTTCTTCAAATCTTGCAAAATATCTTATATTTCAACTAGAAATACCCATGGTGAAAATGTGCCAGGTCGGTTCATATTTACATATAGCTCCGATTTGACTTTTTCTGCTCTAGAAACCACATATATTAACAGATCTTCATAAAATTTGGCAAAATATCTTATGTTTCCATTAGAAACACCCATGGAGAAAATGAGACAGATCGGTTCAGATTTATATATAGATCCCATACAAATTTCGCTCCCAAATTTTCCGCTCTAAAATCCACATATTTTAACAGATTTTCTTCAAAATTGGCAAAACTCCTTAACTGCAAAAACCTGTGGTGCAAATGTGTTAGATCGGTTAAGATTCACAAATAGCTCCCATACAAATTTCGCTCCCTTAAACTTATTGTGAAAGTTAGTCAAGTCATTCCATATTTGGATATAGCCCCGATACAAATATTGCTCTCGATTTGACAAATTGGGTCAGGTCATATTAGCCTATGATTAGGAAACATACAAAAATCTTTCCCGTTTTCACTTTTTTACCGAATTGAATTGTGTTCGGATAGAAAGTGGAGTGTATCATATAGTCAGCCCGCCCGACTTTAGCCTTTCCTTAATTGTTTTTATCTAATAATATTTATGGCACATTTTTGAATGTTACTGTCTAATGTGCATTTTTCGATTACACTTAAAGTTTCATATATTAGAGGACTATTAATATTATAATCTTATAATCTTAATGCGGTAGTAATTCACTTCTATGTAAAGTTGACAGCCTCTAATCTGTCGGTAATATAGTGGAATGCACTCCCTGGTGGAGGGTATATAAGATTCGGCCCCGGTGAAATTAACGCCTTTTTATTTGTTTTAATTATTTCTATAACTTTGAACGGAAAGGATATATGAAAGAAATTTCAAAGGCATAGAGAGTCCAGTTTTTCGGTTGATTTGAAAAGTTTTGGATCTCTAGTTGGTTAAAGCGGCTACAGGGTGACCCTCTAAAGTGGATAACCTCGGCCATGTCAAATTTTGAAATGACAGCCCGATGGCAAAGACAATTTGCACAGTGATAGCGCTCGTAAATACCTAAAAAATGTGTATTTAAGTGATAATAGATTGATCTCATTGTTTGCCCGAATTAAAGATTGTATTCAATACTAGATTGCTTATAAAATGGTAGTTAACTAATCCAAATGTGCACAATACAATCATAAATACCTATCTACCTCACCGGTAGGTCCTCTCCAAAATTTGCCAGGTTTTCAATAAAAAAAATTTATTTGCAAAAATTCTCAAATCACAAAGCACCGATTACTTTGCTGACCCCATATATTGACTTCTTACTTCAAAAGTATTCCCACATCCCTACGTTAAATAAAATAATGACGAACATTTTTTGGAACATATTTTCGCCACTTTGGATTTTTTTTTGGGAGAAAAAATTCAAACACAAGCCATTATTTTATGAGACATTTCTTCTACATAATTCCAACATTTCTTTATGATATCTCAATTTTGGTGGATTTTACGTAATGAATTTAAATTTGTATACCCTCCAGGGGTATACTAAGTTTTCATATATATAAAGTATATATATTCTTGATTGTCTGTTGAAAGCACGCTAGCGAAAGGAGCTAGGACGTCCATATTTTGCATGTGTACATTCCTCTAATTGAGTAGATACATAATATAAAAGTATTTTTTCCAAATTCGTACTTTTAAGTGGTAATAGAGGGATAAAAATGGTACCAACCAAACGGCTGCACTTAGAACAATGAAACCGGTGTATACATTTTTCTAATTGCGTAGACACACAAAACCAAAGGATTTTTCGATATTTTTACTTTTAAAATAAAAATAATTGGAACAAGTAAGAAGGCGTTAAGTTCGGCCGGGCCGAATCTTATATACCCTCCACCACGGAGTATTACCAGCAGATTAAAGGATGCCGACTTTACATAGAAGCACACTACCATCTTACGAAAATTGTGATATTTTTACGCACGCCATTACGCCATTAGGGAGAAGCATTTTCAGATACAGACAAAGTGACTGCATAATTTTGATAAGAAAAGTACAAATTTATAGATATCCCCATTCGCCCCATTCTCCGCCAAATTTACAAATTTGGAAAAAAAAACATTTTTGTTTCGAGTCTTCATAGTCAGACCACCGAATACACACCGAATTTCATGATATCAACTTCAGCGGTTTGGAAGGTCCCATTTTTATCCCTATTTTTCAATTATATCCCCTAAAAGTACGAATTTCGAAAAATCCCTCTATTTTACGTGTTTATGCAATTAGAGGGATGTACACACCAAATTTCATGATTCTAGCGGTTGTCGTATCATTGGTACCATATTTTATCCCTTTTTGTCCCATTTCGCCCGCTAAACTTTTATTTTCTTTGTGGTGCTTCCAAGCTACAAGAGGAATGTCAATAAATTTCAAATGTATGAAAATCAAAAATATAATTAATGAACCAATAATATGTATATATACATAATGGAAATAATACTTCAATTCATAAAGTAAATATAAGGCAGCAATCACAAATACCCTAAATATTGGCGGATAGAGAGTGTATTTTCAGCTGCAGTCCTTTGGTTGGTTGTATTTCCATCTATTTTAAATTCAAAAGTATACATTTTGAAAATACCTTATCTCTCACGTACGCAGTATAAGGCAACTTCATGATTCTACCATTTTTTGTCGTAAAAGCAACAAAATAAAGTACGAATTTAAAAAAAAAAAATATTTTACGTGGCTATGTACTCAGAGGAATGTATATACCCATTTCCATGATATTATCTGCGGCCATTTTGTTGGTACCATTTTTATCCCCTTTTTCGCATTTTACTCCTTAAAAGTACGACTTTCGAAAATTTCATCATTCTAGCTGTAGCCTTTTAGTTGGTACCATTTTTATCCCTCTGCTCCCATTGAATCCCTTGAAAGTACGAATTTGGAAAAACGTTTTTTTCGTGTCACTCAGTCATAGGAATGTATACCGCGAATTTCATGGTTCTAGCTGCATCCATTTGTTTGGTACAATTTTTATCCCCTTTTTCCATTTTACACCCTAAAAGTACGAATTTCGAAAATTTCCTTTATTTTATGTGGGTACGCAATCAGAGGAATACACCGAATTTCATTATTCTAGGTGCAGCCGTTTGGTTGGTACTATTTTTATCCCTCTATCCCCATTTAAACCCATAAAAGTACAAAAAATGAGAAAAAAATACTTGTATATTATGTATCTACTCTATTAGCGGTATGTACACGCCAAATTTCGTGTTTCTATCTGTTGTCGTTTGATAGGTACCATTTTTATCCCTTTTTGTCCCATTTCGCCCCCTACAAATAAAAATCACTCTATGGTGCCCTTTTATGCTATAAAGGGAATGCGCATTGCAAATATCAAGTAAATACAAGCTATTATGTTCAAAAAACATGCTGAAATACTCTAAATATTAGGGGTAGTTTCAGTCCTTGTGAGGGAAAATTTTTTCCCTCTGGGCCGATTTCGTCCACTTTTAATCCCAACCGATCTGCAACCATAAGACACATTTAGGAAAAATTTGAACCTCTTTCAACAGACAGACGGACATGGCTATATCGTCTTAGAATTTTACCACGACCCAGAATATATATACTTTATGGGGTCTCCGATGAATATTTTAAGGTGTTACAAACGGAATGACAAACTGAATATACCCCCATCCTGGAGGTGGAGGATATAAAAAGGGGGATACAAAATTCGGTGAGGAGAAGTAACATTACAGGAAAATGTAATTTTTTTAATATAGCCAAACCAAAACAAATAAAAGTATTGAAAAAATAATTTTATAAATAATATATAAAATTGTTATTTCAAATTTTCAAAGCGTTGTAAAATACCATACTACGTAAATCGGTGTTATAATGCAATATAATACAGGGTTTTCCAAAAAGAGTGGTTATTTTGGTATTCAAAGAAAAATGTCATTTTTTGAGATAAATGATCGGAAGTTTATTTCATAATAAAAAGAAATAATGTAAAACAACATCAGCCAAATGGCCATCACGACCATGATTTATTACTTGGCTGCAGACTACCACTATCATGATTTCCACCCTGTCTAAAGGTTTCGTTCAGGTGGCTTCGCAGTGACTTTTCAACAGAATGTAATATATATACAATATAAGAATATTTGTATCGGGGCTATATCCAAACATGGAAAAATGTGACTAACTTTCACAATATGTAAGTTCTTCTAAAGGGTGATTTTTTAAGAGCTTGATAACTTTTTTAAAAAAAACGCATAAAATTTGCAAAATCTCATCGGTTCTTTATTTGAAACGTTAGATTGGTCCATGACATTTACTTTTTGAAGATAATTTCATTTAAATGTTGACCGCGGCTGCGTCTTAGGTGGTCCATTCGGAAAGTCCAATTTTGGGCAACTTTTTCGAGCATTTCGGCCGGAATAGCCCGAATTTCTTCGGAAATGTTGTCTTCCAAAGCTGGAATAGTTGCTGGCTTATTTCAGTAGACTTTAGACTTGGCGTAGCCCCACAAAAAATAGTCTAAAGGCGTCAAATCGCATGATCTTGGTGGCCAACTGACCGGTCCATTTCTTGAGATGAATTGTTCTCCGAAGTTTTCCCTCAAAATGGCCATAGAATTGCGAGCTGTGTGGCATGTAGCGCCATCATGTTGAAACCACATGTCAACCAAGTTCAGTTCTTCCATTTTTGGCAACAAAAAGTTTGTTAGCATCGAACGATAGCGATCGCCATTCACCGTAACGTTGCGTCCAACAGCATCTTTGAAAAAATACGGTCCAATGATTCCACCAGCGTACAAACCACACCAAACAGTGCATTTTTCGGGATGCATGGGCAGTTCTTGAACGGCTTCTGGTTGCTCTTCACTCCAAATGCGGCAATTTTGTTTATTTACGTAGCCATTCAACCAGAAATGAGCCTCATCGCTGAACAAAATTTGTCGATAAAAAAGCGGATTTTCACATTTCGAACCGAACACTGATTTTGGTAATAAAATTCAATGATTTGCAAGCGTTGCTCGTTAGTAAGTCTATTCATGATGAAATGTCAAAGCATACTGAGCATCTTTCTCTTTGACACCATGTCTGAAATCCCACGTGATCTGTCAAATACTAATGCATGAAAATCCTAACCTCAAAAAAATCACTCGTTAGTTCAAATATAAGGTGTTATGCTCACTTTGAAGAAATTCAGTGAAAATGTGTGTTTTCTGGGGCGGAAAAAGTTAAATCGGGAACGAAATTTGTAAGGGAGCTATATATAAATCTGAACTGATCTAACACATTTTTACCACAGGTGTTTCTAGCTGAAATATAAGATGTTTTGCCAATTTTGAAGAAAATCTCTTTTAATATGTATATGGTATCTAGAGTGAAAAGAGTCAAATCGGGAGTGAAATTCGTATGGGAGCTATATGTAAATCTGAACCGATCTGACCCATTGGATGTTTCTAGGACAAAAATAATATATTTTGCCTAATTTGAAGAGGATCTGTTAAAATATGTGGTTTCTAGAGCGGAAAAAGTCAAATCGGGAGCGAAATTTGTATGGGAGCTATATGTAAATCTGAACCGATCTGACTCATTTTAACCACAGGTGTTTCTAGTTGAAATATAAGATGTTTTACCAAATCTGAACACAATCTGATACAATATGTGGTTTCTAGAGCGGAAAAAGTCAAATCGGGATCGAAATTTGTATGGGAGCTATATGTAAATCTGAACCGATCTGACCCATTTTCACTATGGATGTTTCTAGGACAAAAATAATATATTTCGCCTAATTTGAAGAGGATCTGTTAAAATAAGTGTTTTCTAGAGCGGAAAAAGTCAAATCGGGTGTGAAATTTGTATGGGAGCTATATATAAATCTGAACCGATCTGACCCATTTTTACCACAGATGTTTCTAGTTGAAATATAAGATGTTTTGCCAAATCTGAACACAATCTGATACAATATGGGGTTTCTAGAGCGGAAAAAGTCAAATCGGGATCGAAATTTGTATGGGAGCTATATGTAAATCTGAACCGATCTGACCCATTTTCACTATGGATGTTTCTAGGACAAAAATAATATATTTCGCCTAATTTGAAGAGGATCTGTTAAAATAAGTGTTTTCTAGAGCGGAAAAAGTCAAATCGGGAGTGAAATTCGTATGGGGGCTACATCTAAATCTGAACCGATTTTCTTCAAATTAAAAAGCGTTCGTTCTTATCCCGAAAAAACTGCTGTCTACAATTGCGACCTGTATCGTGATTACAAGAATAGATATACGGACAGACAGACATTGCTAAATCAATTCAAAAAGTGATTCTAAGTCGATCGGTATAATTAACAATGGGTCTATCTCTCCTCCTTTTGGGTGTTACAAACAAATGCACAAAGACTCGTGGAGTGTATAATGAGATTACAAGTATTAAAGGTACTATAGGGACTACTTTCCTCGAAATACTTTATCATTAATAACTTGTTTAATATTTACAAAATCTATTTAAGTATACCTTGCTTTTTGGAAATAATTTTGTATGTCAATAGTAAAATTTTTAGTGTTTTCATAAAACTTGAAATCGTAGTTCGGAAATATATTTATTTACAACAGTAATCGTAGCAATACAGTACCTTTGGCGAAAATGGGAATTTTATTTAAAATACCATAAAATAATTAATATAAAATTATTATTAAAGCGACAGTAAAATTAGTAATTAAACTGACCTGATTTCCCTTTAATTTGAATAACCTCTGACCTTTTCCCAGAACACTGCTATGGTATGACCTTACAATCAATCAATCAATTTTACTGAAACATTGAAAACAAATTAAATTATAAATAATCAACAAATATGTAATAATGGGAAAATTCAATGAAAAATAATTCCCAAGAAAATCCACAGAAATCCTAATCGGATTAATAAACGTTTGGGTGTTACAAACAAAGGCGCAAAGACCTAATAATCTGATGAAGTGTATAAATATCCATTAGCGGTTTCGACTATCCAAGATTTTACCGCTTTTCTCCCACTGTGGACGGTTGACATCAGAAGCCATCGCACTCGGCATTACGTCTTATTTGATATCTCTTTGTCAACTGGTAATAAAAACCCAATAACATTCATTATATGATTTTATGTATTTTATATTCAGCAAGTGTTTCCTTGTTCACTCGTAAACATACTTCATGCGAATAACATTCGTAGGGAGACACAAAAGATCGAATAGTACGGATGTATGGTAACTAAAAAAAAACACAAACTCTGTTGAACTTTCATTGTCCCGCTGCTCACAGATATGTTTTCCACTGACGCCCTTGGCCCTTTCCCAATATTGATATTTGATTAAAAGTTTTAATGTTCGGCAACTGGCGTGGGTGACAACAAATATAGGCCTGTTGAAATATGCCACCCCGACAGTTGTACCTAAACAGTACATTCGCATGTTGTTCCCTTATAAATTCCCCTTGTTGGCCCTAAATGCTATTGAGAGATTGTATTAATAGTTGCCTGGGTTTATTTCCGCAAAATATCCATTACATCAATACTTATATCTATGGAGACAAACCTATATTAATAGATAAGTATGCACGAGTATGTATATTAGAGTGGTTCAAAACAAAATAAAATGGGTTATTTTTATCCTTTTCATCCTAAAATAACAGAAAAGAAATTTGGTGAAAGTTGGTCTACAAAAAAGGGGAGTCACAAATGTCCACACTGAAGCTCAAAAATGTTTCGAGCAGAAACTGATACTATCAATTGCTCTGGTACTTGGGAAGAGATAAATGAGTGCTTTTTGACATGTCTGTTTATAAAATTGTCCATCCGACCACTTATCTTGCTCGGTCGACCACCTCGGGGAACGACAAAAATTTGCGATTTTGTATACCCTCCATTATATTGTCTCTGCGATTTTGCGGCTTCAGTACATTGTCAATTTTGTATAATATTGAAAAACCTCACCCCATTGCCTGCAGTATTGTATTGTATAATTTGTGATTCTATAATTGTTATACCCTCCACCTTAGTTTGGGGGTCATTCCGTTTGTAGTACCTTGAAATATTCATCGGAGACTCTATAAAGTATATATATTCTGGGTCGTGGTAAAATTCTAAGACGATCTAGCCATGTCCGTCTGTCTGTTGAAAGCACACTATCCGCAGGTTCGTTAGCTAGCTTGCAGGTCGGTTAAGATTGAAAGAGGACGAAATCGGTCCAGAAGGAAAAAATTTTCCCTAACAAGGACTAAAAATACCCGCTAACATTTAGACTATTTAAGCGATATTTATATTAAATTTCTGCTTTATATGAAGCGTAAAAGCACAAAAACAGTAAATACACGTTTTAGAGGGAGAAATGGGACAAAGAGGGATAAAAATGGTACCAATGATTCGACAGGTACCAACCAAAACGCTGAAGTTGAAATCATGAAATTCGGTGTATACATTCATCTGACTGTGAAGATGCGAAAAAAACTTTCGAAATTTTTTCTTTTAGGCGGAAAATGGGGCAAATTGGTATGAAAAAGTACCAACCAAACGGCTGCGGCTTTAATAATGAAATACGGTGTGTACATTTGTTGGACTGCGTAAAGTCGAAAGTGGGTCACATTGGTTCTGATTATACATAGCTCCCGATTTTATTCTTTCCGCTCTAGAAACCACATATTTAACACTTCATAAAATTTGGGAAAGCGTCTAATATTTCAACTAGAAATCCTTTGCTAAACATGGGTCACATCGGTTCAGATTTATATATAGCTCCCATTCAAAGTTTATGTTCAAATTTTCTTACAAATACAGATAGAAGTATGGAATTTGTAGCATATACTCCTCTTAGAGCTGCATTGCATTTCACCCGGTTCAAATGTAATGACCTTCTTATTTCCTACACCATAGGGTATAATGACTAAGTGTAGGGTATCACATAGTCGGCCATGCCCGACTTTAACCTTCCTTAATTTTTTATTACTATTATAAATAAACAATGTTTAATTTTACATATATTATTTAACAAATTTAAAAAAAGTATTGCAGGAAAATATAATTTTTGTTAATATAGCCAAACCAAAACAAGTACAAATGTTGAAAAAAAAATATTTTATAAATAAATATAATATTTTTATTATTTCAAACCACGATTATAAGACAATGCTACCAATACGTTTACACGAAATAAAACTTCAAGTCAATTCAAAAAATAAATATTCTTATATTTATATTTTCAAAAAAAAACTTAAATACCATAAAAATTGGTTCTACAGTTGGTAGTATTTCCATTCTATTTTAATTCCAAAAGTAAACATTTTGAAAATTCATTATCTCACGTACATAGTGCAAAATAACGTAACTTCATGATTCAATCAATTTTTGCCGTAAAAGTACGAAGTTAGAAAAATCTTTTTATTTTGCGTGTCTATGTATCCAGAGGAATGTATACACCGAAGTCCATGATTAGCTGCAGCCATCTGATTGGTACCATTGTCGACTATCTAATATCTCTTTATTTTACGTGTCTGCACACTTACCCCGTCAAGAGTACGACTATCTTAAATCTATTTACTTTACGTGTCTACACAATTAGAGGGATGTACACAACGAATTTCATCATTCTAGCTGTATTCGTTTAGTTGGTACTATTTTTGTCCCCTGTACCCATTGTATCCGTTGAAAGTACGAATTTGGAAAAAACCTTTAATTTTTCGTGTCTACACCGTCAGAGCAATGTATACTCCGAATTTCATGACTCTAGCTGCGGTCATTTGGTTGGTACTTTTTTTATCCCCTCTTTTCCATTTGAACCTCAAAAAGTACGAATTTCGAAAAATTTTGTTCTTCTATTTTACGTGTCTACGCAATCAGAGGAATGTATACACCGAATTTCAGTATTCTATGTGCAGCCGTTTGGTTGGTACCATTTTTATCCCTCTATTCCCATTTTATCCCATAAAAGTACGAATTGGGAAAAAATAATTTCATATTATGTATCAACTCAATTAGAGGAATGTACACAGCGAATTTCGTATTTCCAGCTGTTGTCGTTTGATAGGTACCATTTGTATCCCTTTTAGCCCCATTTCACGCCCTACGAATAAAAATCGTGTTATGGTGCACGTTTTTGTTATCGGGGGAATGCGCATACCCAATATTAAGTAAGTACAAGCAGACATATTCAAAAAATATGCTTAAATACTCTAATGTTTCCCTATGGGCCGATTTCTCCAAGTTTCAATTCCAACCGATCTACGACTATAAGACGTATTTATGCAAAATTTTGACCTCCTAGCTCATTTCGTTTAGATGCTAGCGTGCTTTCAACATACGGTCGGACGGATGGACGGACGGACATGGTTAGATCGTCTTAGAATCAAGATCAAGAATATATATACTTTATAGGGTCTCAGGTGTTACAAACAAGGTGTTACAAACGGAATGACAAAGTTAGTATACCCCCTTCCTATTATTGCTTTATTAATGTACTTTAAATTATTCATTTGTTATTAATAATACATAAACAGTAAAATTAAGTAGTGTTAATTTATTTAAAACTAATTTAATTTAATATTAATTTGTGTTATATATTAATTCATACTATATAAATATTTTGTTTCCTTTGTTCAGTTCTAACGAACAAAATGGCTTGCTTTAGTTATTCAGCACTCACAACAGAGGATAGCTGAGATGGTTAGAGTGCCGTAGTATCAACCAGAAGGTCCTTAACGATTTTATCCTCTGGGGTATGTTCAAAGTTAAAGTTTTCTGCGCTGCAGGCCTTAATGATTTTACGCGCGATTTTTTTACCGTACACCACTTCGTGGACTAAGGTATTATAAGTTAGTTTTGCGCCAAATGTTTGTAACACCAAGAAATAATTGAGCTATATCCACTTTTAACGATGTCTGTCTGTTCCTCTGTCCGTCCGTCCATCTAAGCTTGTTCGCACTCTTGAGGTCGCAAGGGGCGATTGGTATTGGTAATTTGGTGAAAAATCGGTTCAGATTTAGATATAGCCTCCGTACAAATATCCCTATAATTTACACTATTACTGCTCTAGAATACACATTTTACATGGGATCATGACCAAATTTTCAGGATCGTGTTATATTTGAACTAGAAACAGCTGATGGGTCTATGTTTTGATATAGCCCCCATACAAATGTACATCCGATTTACAATATTACTGCTCCAAAATGCACATTTTACATCGGATCTTGATCAAATTTTCCACAAAATGTTACATTTATACTAGAAACACGTATTTTGAAAGCTAGCTAGATAGATCAATGTTTTGGAATAGCCCCCATACAAATGGGCCCCCAGTTTACACTAATATCGCTCTAGAACCCACATCTTACATTGGATCTTGATTCTGCAGATCATGTTATATTTCAATAAAGAATACCTACTTTGAAAGTGATCTATAAAGGCCCACTTTTTAATGTAGCGCCCTTACAAGTGGGCCCTCATTCGAATTATTACCTCTTAAAATGTGGGCTCTAGCCCACATTTTACGTCGAAAGTTTATCAAATTTTACATTTTTTATTATATTTCAACTAAGAAGACATATTATGAAAGTCAATTATATGTGTCCATACTTTGGAATAACCCAAATGGCCCACATTCTACTCTAATACAGCTCTAGAAACTACGTCTTACATTGGATCATGATATATTTCAACTATGAATACCTACCGTAAATGAGATATATAGGCCCATGTTTTGGACCAGGCCCAAGTGTTGTTATAGGCCTCCTGTCAAATGTCGGTCCTATTACTACTGTATAATTTGCATTTGTCTGCCGGAAAATTGGAACAATAATCATATTTTTTACCATATTCGTTAAATATGACTAAAAATGAATTTATGAATTTTACTACATAAAATTGCTCCCATGAAACACCCGGGTTTAGTAATAAAAGCGAGGTATATACGCAGCGAGTGGTGTAGGGTATTATATAGTCGGCTCTGCCCGACTTTAGCCTTTCCTTACTTGTTCATAATGAAAAATCGCACAAATATGAAATATTGGCCAAAATTTATGAAATAAGACCCAATATTTTTAGATTTTTAGTTTATTTCGCATTTACCCCTTAAAAGTACGAATATCCATTTATTTTATGGATAATATAATTTATAATTTCGTGTTTGTATATATTGTCGTTTGATTAATAAAATTTGTATGCCGTTTCACGACCTAAAGTGTGTCTTTTTGCTATGAGAGGAATTGTACCGCGACCCAAAACTTTATGGGGTCTACGATTTTTCACGATATTTCAAGGGTTTGCAAACGGAATGACAATATGAAATGAAGGGAGGGTATAATGCCAAAAATGGTTGCACACATAACAATTTTTAAATATTAAATCAAAATTTTCGAAATTCCGTGGACTTAAGCATTCAAAATATATTTATAAAAGCTTACCAAACTGAAAAACTGTTACATTAGGGTGTGTTGATTTTAGACAATTTTAATTTTCAAAAACATGTAGTTAAAAAAGTGGTGAAATGCTATGCCTTATTCAGATATATTTTTATTTTTGTGATAAAATTTACTTTAGCCTTGTAAATTGTCAAAAGAAAAATTGATTTAAAAAAAGAACGTTTTTTAATTTTTTTGAACGACTGCTACTAAACCACTGGTTCTACGTGAAAGACATTTCTAACATTTGTAGCCCTCATAATTACCTTAAATTTAAGGTATTAGTCGGGCTTGTACTTCAAAAATAATAAGGATAGGTTGACGATACTTGGAATTTTAATAAAAACATTTAATCCTTCCACTGCCTAGGCATATGATTTAAATTAAAACAATCAATGTGAAAATATGATCGTTTCTATAAATCAATATATTTTATTTGGTTTTTAAATCAAAATATTAAATTTGTTAGATTTTAGGCCAAACATTCTCCAAATCGTTCTTGCTATGATTTGTTACAGCGAGTACTCACCCAAATGTATGTATATATTCCGATTAATTGATAAGTTCGACATATTTTTAAAAGAGCCTTTCCGCAATGAACCATTTTATGGCGGGCGCCTACAATAATTCGTTATAGAAATTTTAATGTTTTAAACATATTGTTAATTGTCTATAAATGTTTGTACACTTTTTTGTGTACTGACACCACCTTCAGGGATTACTCAATCTATTGTGTTCGTTAAGAGGATTTGTGGAAACATTTATAAATATTATATTGTTCATCTTATTCCCGCTTAGATTATGAAGTCGGAAACTAAACGGAAACAATAGCAACCCATTAACTTATAAATAAAAATTCAAAATCAATTATTTCGAGTACTGAAACTCAAACTGGAATTCCGAAAACCGATCAAACCGGTTAATGACCCTTAACACATGACCCAACAAGTAAGGAAAGGCTAAAGTCGGCCGGGGCCGACTATATAATACCCTACACCACTCCCTGCGTATATACCTCGCTCTGATTACTAAACCCAGCTGTTTCATGGGTGCAAGTTTATGTAGTTCGTATAAATTATACTGTATAATATAAATATGATATATAATATAAATTATCTTTAGTCCAATTTAACGAATATGGTAAAATTGATGAACATAATTTACATTATGTTACTCATTCATATGATGGACCCATATACAAACAAAATCGGTGTCATGCCATCTCAATGTAGCTGCGCCTTGTGAAAAATATAACAATTATTTTCATTAAGATTGGCTGTAATAAGTGTATCCATAGTGCATCTGCAACATTTGATCAAGGCCCGATTTGAGGTGAAGGTTCTAGATCGCTAATAGAGTAAAACGGGGCCCCATTTGTATGGGGTTATACCCATATATGGACCCATATATCTGACTTTCATATTAGCTGTTTCTAGTTGAAATATATCTGATCTGCAAAATTTGATAAACATCTGATGTAAACTATGGATTCTGAAGTGGTAAAACTAGAAAATGGGGTCCCATTTGTAAGGGCTTTATATTAAAAATTGGAACCTTCTAGATCACTTTCAAAGTAAGTAATCTTATTTGATGATGATGATCTGCAAAATTTTATCAAGATCCAATGTAAGGTGTGTGTTCTATGGCTGTAATAAAAAAATTTGGGGCCATGTGCAAGGGCGCTACATTAAAAATGGGCCCTTATAGATTACTTTCACAGTAAGAATTCTTAGTTGAAATATACGATGATCTGCAAAATGTTATCAAGATCCAATGTAAGGTGTGGGTTATAGAGCGATAATTGTGTAAATTGGGGGCCCAATTGTAAGGGGGCTATATCAAAACATGGACCCATATACTTTCCAAGTAGATGTTTCTCATCAAAATATAACAAAAAATATGTGGGAAATTTGATCAATATCTGATGTAAAATGTGTATTCTAGATCAATAATAGTCTAAATCGGAGGTTCATTTGTATGATGGCTATATCGAAACATGGACCCATGTAACCCACTTTCATGTTAGCTATTTCTTGTTCGAATATAACATGATCCTGAAAATTGTATCAAGATCCAATGAAAAAAAGTGTATTCTAGAGCAGTAATAGGGTAAGTTGGGGGATATTTGTATGGAGGCTATGTCTGAATCTGGACCGGTTTCCTCCAAATTCAATACCGATGGTCGTTGGTAAACAATGGATCCAATTTTACGGCAGACAAATACAAATTATACAGTAGTAATAGGATGAATCGGACCGACATTTCAAAGGGAGCCTATAACAACACTTGGGGCCTGATCCAAAACATGGGCCTATATATTTCTTATTCACGATAGGTATTCCTCGTTGAAATATATCATGATCCGATGTAAGACGTAGTTTTTAGAGGTGTAATAGAGTAGAATGTTGCCACATTTGGGTTATTCCAAAGTATGGAGACATATGTGACTTTCATAGTATGTATTCTTAGTTCAAATATAATATATTCTGCAAAATTTAAAAAACTTCCGATGTGAAATGTGGGTCCAAGAGAGGTAATAATAAAAATGGGGGCCCATTTGTAAGGGCGCTACATTTGAAATTGGGCCTTTATAGATCACTTTTGAAGTAGGTGTTCTTTATTGAAATATAAAATGATCTGCAAAATTTTATCAAGATCCAAAGGTTCTAGAGCGATAATAGTTTAAACTGGTGGCCCATTTGTATGGGGGCTATACAAAAACATTGACCTATATAGCTGACTTTCAAAATACGTGTTTCTAGTAAAAATGTAACATTGTGTGGAAAAGTTGATCAAGATCCGATATAAAATGTAAATTTTAGAGAAGTAATATTGTAAATCGGAGGTACATTTGTATGGGGGCTATATCAAAACATAGACCCATGAGGTCCACTTTCCCGTGAGCTGTTTCTAGTTCAAATATAACATGATACTGAAAATTTGGTCATGATCCCATGTAAAATGTGTATTCCAGAGCAGTAATAGTGTAAATTATATTTGTATGGAGGGTATATCTAAATCTGAACCGAATTTTCAACAATCGTCCTTGGCCAAAAAAAGTAACCTCTGCCAAATTTCATAACAATCGGACCACAATTGCGATCTGTAGAGTGCGAACAAGCTTAGATGGACAGCAGACAATCGATTCAACTGGTGATTCTAAGCCGATCCGTATACTTAAAGGTGGGTCTAGCTCGATTATTTCATGGTGTTAGAAACATTTGGCGCGAAACTAACTTATAATACCCTTGTCCACGAAGTGGTGTAGGGTATAAAACGTATGCTAATACTATATAATATCGGTGAGAAGTATCTAACTGGCAAACAGAGGGATTTTTTAAATGAGCCAAAGCTGTTACCGTGAAGCTTGCGAAATCCATACGATGAATGTTTCCTACAGCCTTTAATTTATGTTCAGATGAATAAACAAAATCTCGAATCAGTAGATATGGATACTAGATACTCCTAGTGGGCTGGGGGTAAACTCGTCTAAACCCGAGTTGGTCCTATTTACGAGGTGGAACAAAATACTTACCACTCTATACCAAAGTTTTGTGAAGTGTATGAAAACCGGTTAGAATAGATTCTGGTTCATATATATAAAAAACAACGGCACTATTACTTATCACCCCCAACGAATTGGTTTTCTTACCGTAACAATTCTGTCGTTATAAAACTCTAGTCACCGTTTGTTTATCTCAAGTGTTTGTTTGTTTATCGCGGAAGTGAAATTAAGATTTGTCGGAATTCTTTTCACATAATGACGAGCAATTTTGACATATTGTTAATTGTCTACAAATAGATACTTGTGTCCTAACTCATGTTTCCTGCCAACCCACAGCAATTTCACTTCGTATTGTCTATTGAAGTCATAAAACCATTGAAAAGAGGAAATTGATTGAAGGGATGTATGTACACTAGGGCGTACCTCAAAAAAAAAGTTCGCCGTACACCTTCGAATATGAAGTATTATTGAAAGGTAGTTTCAAAAAAAAAATTTTTATTTTTTTATGCCGAACGTAGGGGTCGCGCTTTTACATTTTTCTATATAACTTGTATTTATAAACGGATTTTAAAGTGTGATACATCGATGTTTTTGTCTCGACGAGGCCGATTTTTTTGTCTTTGAAGTCATTGAGCTCAAGCACCCCCTTCTGGTACTTACCCATCATTTCTCAGTTGCTACTACCCTAATGTACCACTCTAATAATCGAAAATTAAAGCTCGCATAAAATCATGAATCATGTTTGAGCTCAATGACTTCAAAGACAAAAAAATCGATGTATCACACTTTAAAATCCGTTTATAAATGCAGAAGTTATATAGAAAAATGTAAAAGCGCGACCCCTACGTTCGGCATAAAAAAATAAAAAAAATTTTTTTGAAACTACCTTTCAATAATACTTCATATTCGAAGGTGTACGGCGAACTTTTTTTTTTTTTACTTGTAACCTGGTACGCTCTAATGTACACACTTATGTCAAGTGGTTGGTCGATTTTGATCAATGAGGACGATAGCACACCGGCCAAAAGTGACCCAAAATAAGAAAATATGACTAAGTGTGTACGTAACATGCGTTATTCGTGTCGCTTAATATTATATCCTAGCTTGAATTGAAAGTTGTATTCTAGTTATTGGCTGATATTTATTGTGCATCAAAAAAATGTTTTCGAAAAATTATTTTGCGTGACATTTTATTAATTTTTATACACTCCACGATAGTATTATGTATTTGTGCATTTGTTTGTAACACCCAAAAAGAAGGGCGATAGACCCATTGTTAATTATACCGATCGGCTTAGAATCACTTTCTGAGTCGATTTAGAAATCCGTAGCCGTCTATCTGCTCGTCTGTATGTCCGTCTGTCCATCTATTGTTGTAATCACGATACAGGTCGCACTTGTAGCCAGAACCAAAGGAAACTTTGCACAACGAAGATTTTCGGGACAAGGACGAACGCTATTTAATTTGAAGAAAATCGGTTCAGTTTTAAATATAGCCGCCATACGAATTTCACTCCCGATTTCACTCTTTTCACTCTAGATACCACATATTTCAAAAGATTTTCTTCAACATTCGCAAAACACCTTATATTTCAATTGGAAACACCTGTGGTAAAAATGTATTAGATCGGTTCAGATTTATATATAGCTCCCATACAGATTTCGCTCCCAATTTGAATTTTCCGCTCTAGAAACCACATATTTTAACAGATCTTCTTCAAATCTTGCAAAATATCTTATATTTCAACTAGAAACACCCACGGTGAAAGTGGGTCACATCGGTTCAGATTTACATATAGCTCTCATACAAATTTCGTTCCCCCAGAAACCGCGTATTTTCAGAGAATTTCTTAAAATTGAGCATAACACGGTATACTTCCATTTTCACTTTTTACTGAATTGAATTGTATTCCGATAGAAAGTGGAGTGTATCACATAGTCGGCCCCACCCGACTTTAGCCTTTCCTTACTTGTTTTGTGATTAATAAAATCAACCCAAATTTTGTATGGATTCTTTTAACTAAAATTCCAAATTTCGTCGTAAGTACCCTTTAATATTTTGAAAATGGGGGCTATATCTAAATCTGAACCGATCTTACCCACTTTCTGTTTAGGCTTTTCTAGTTGGATTATAAGATGTTGTGCCAAATTTTAAGAAAATCGGGTACTATAAGATGTTCTTTAAAATTTAAAGAAAATCGGATACACTATGTGGTTTCTAAAGCGGCAAAAGTCAAATCGGGAGCGACATTTGTATGGGGGCTATATCTAAATCGGAACCGATATTACCGAATTTCTGCATATGTGTTTCTAGTTGGATTATAAGATGTTGTGCCAAATTTAAAGAAAATGGAGTATAATTTTTGGTTTGTAGAGCGGAAAATGTCAAATCGGGAGCGACATTTGTATGGGGCTATATTTAAATCTGAACCAATCTTACCCAATTTTTGCATAGGTGTTTCTAGTTGGATTGTATTGTTTGTTGTGTCAAATTTAAAGACAATCGGGTACAATATGTCGTTTCTAGAGCGGGAAATGTCAAATCGGGAGCGACATTTGTATGGGAGCTATATCTAAATCTGAACCGATCTTACCCAAATTTTGCATAGGTGTTTATAGTGGGTTTATAAGATGTTGTGCCAAATTTAAAGCAAATCGGGTACAATATGTGGTATCTAGAACGGAAAATGACAAATCGGGAGCGACATTGTGTGGGTGCTATATCTAAATCCGAACCGATCTTACCGAATTTCTGCATATGTGTTTCTAGTTGGATTATAAGATGTTGTGCCAAATTTAAAGAAAATCGAGTGTAATATTTGGTTTGTAGAGCGGAAAATGTCAAATCGGGAGCGACATTTGTATGGGGCTATATTTAAATCTGAACCGATCTTACATAATTTTTGCATAGGTGTTTATAGTTGGATTATAAGATGTTGTGCCAAATTTAAAGAAAATCGGGTACAATATGTGGTTTGTAGAGCGGAAAATGTCAAATCGGGAGCGACATTTGTATGGGAGCTGTATCTAAATCTGAACCGGTCTTACCCAATTTTTGCATAGGTGTTTATAGTTGGATTATAAGATGTTGTGCCAAATTGAAAGAAAATCGGGTACAATATGTGGTTTCTAGAGCGGAAAATGTCAAATCGGGAGCGACATTTGTATGGGAGCTATATCTAAATCTGAACCGATCTTACCTAATTTCTGCATATGTGTTTATAGTTGATTTATGAGATGTTGTGCCGAATTTAAAGAAAATCGGGTACAATATGTGGTTTCTAGAGCGGAAAATGTCAAATCGGGAGCGACATTTGTATGGGAGCTATATCTAAATCTGAACCGATCTTACCTAATTTTTGCATAGGTGTTTATAGTTGGATTATAAGATGTTGTGCCAAATTGAAAGAAAATCGGGTACAATATGTGGTTTCTAGAGCGGAAAATGTCAAATCGGGAGCGACATTTGTATGGGGGCTATATCTAAATCTGAACCGATTTGCCTCAAATTAAATAGCGTTCGTCCTTGATCCACAAAACTTACTTGTGCCAATTTTTGTTAAGATTGGACTATAATTGCGACCTGTAGTTTGATTACAACAATAGATGGACAGTCGGACAGACGGACATTGCTAAATCGACTCAGAAAGTGATTCTAAGTCCATCGGTATACTTAACAATGGATCTATCCCGCTTCCTTTTACAAACAAATGCACAAAGCCATAATACTCTCGTGGAGTGTATACAAATTTAATATGAACATATATAATGTAAATAAATATTAAATTAAACTAATAGTAGATAAATTAACACTATTTTATGTTATTAATATTATATAGTATTAATAATGAATAAGAATAAAATATTTGAATTACATTAATAAAACAATAAATGTGTATTTTTTTAAGCAAAAATGTTTACATTGATTAAATTATGAGAAATTAAATACTGTGTATTTATAAAAGTAATAAAAACATGTTTTTCCCGAGGCACGATTCGAATCCGCGACCTTCTGCGTTCAAAGCATACACCTCACATCTATGACCCATACTAAAAATTGGTTCCGATTCACTTGTGAAGATTCGGTAATTCATAAAATGATACATGATATTAAATTTTGTTTAAAAGAACTTCCTCAAAAGCGGGAATTTTTCACATTTGGATTTTGAGATGCGATTAAAATGTGCTTTCTACGGAAGCTTTTTACTCGTCAAAAAGTAAGATATTGAATTTTTTGTCAAAAAAAAACCTATAAAAATTGAAAAATTCGATAACAAATTATATATATTCATATTCACTTTGTCATTCCATTTGTAACACCTTGAAATATTCGTCGGAGACACTGATGTATATATACACTAATGTATATATATATATTCTGTGTCGTGGTAAAATTCTAATGCCATGTCCGTCTGTCTGTTGACACGATAACTACCGAACGAAATGAGCAAAACGGGATAAAAATGGCACCAATCAAACGACAATAGTTAGCAACGTGAAATTTGGTATGTACATCCCTCAAACCGCATATTCGTGTAAATAAAGAGATTTTTCGAAATGCGTAAAGGATAAAAGGGGGAAAAAGGATAAAATTGGTACCGACCACATGGCAACAGGTAGAATCATAAAATTTGGTGTGTACATTTCTCTGACTGTGTAGACGTGCAAAGTATACTTCGTTTTGGCTACGTAGACTCAAAAAATAAAACGATTTGTTGATATTCGTACTTTTAGGGTCTAAGTGGGCAAAAAGGGATAAAATTGGTACCGGCCAAATATAATATATATAAAAAGAAGTGTACATTTGTCACTCCATAACTCGAGAACTGCTGCATAAAATAAAAAAATGGCTGAATACGTTTTGTAGACCATGCAATGAGGATGGTTTTTAAAAAAAATGTTTTAAAAATTTGCTCTGTGGGCGGAGGGGGCGTGGCAATAGTGTTTTTAAGAGCTAGAAGGCTGAAAATTGGTACTTATAAAGAGTGATTTTTTTGAGGTTAGGATTTTCATGCATTAGTATTTGACAGATCACGTGGGATTTCAGACATGGTGTCAAAGAGAAAGATGCTCAGTATGCTTTGACATTTCATCATGAATCGTCTTACAAACGAACAACGCTTGCAAATTATTGAATTTTATTATCAAAATGCGTGCTCTGTTAAGAAAGTTCATTGCGCGCTTCCATTTTATGGTCAGTTTAATCGACCCACTGAAGCGGCTATTCGGGCTATTGTGACTAAATTTCGCACCAAATTTACATTGTTGGACATTAAACCACCAACACGCTTACGTAGAGTGCGAACTGAAGAAAATATCGCAGCTGTATCGGCCAGTGTTAATGATGACCAATTTTCGATTCGTCGCCGTTCGCACCAATTGGGTCTCTGTTACTCAAAAACGTGGAAATGCCAAAATTGGACTAAGCGGATGGACCACCTAAGACGCAGCCGCGGTCAACATTTAAATGAAATTATCTTCAAAAAGTAAATGTCATGGACCAATCTAACGTTTCAAATAAAGAACCGATGAGATTTTGCAAATTTTATGCGTTTTTTTTAAAAAAAAAGTTATCAAGCTCTTAAAAAATCACCCTTTATTACTGACAACGAGTATGATAAATATGATGCCGAAATTAGTATTTTCGTTTTCTGGGCGGAGTGGGTGTGGCAATAGATGACTGAAAATTGGATCGTATTACTGAGAAAGTTCAATTTGACGAGAAAGTTAAAATTGATGCCGAAATTTGGATTTTCGTTTTGTGGAGTGTTTTTTTGAGCTAGAAGGTTGAAAATTGCTACATATATTTTACTGACCACGAGAATTCTCAATTTGATGCCGAAATTTGAATTTTCGTTTCGTGGGCGGTGAGGACGTGGCAAAAGTGTTTTGAGCTAGAAGACTGAGAATTATAACGTATATGTTACTGACCACGAGGAAGTTCAATTTGATGCCGAAATTTGGATTTTCGTTTTGTGGGCGGAGTGGGCGTGCAATAGTGTTTTTTTGAGCAAGAAGGCTGAAAATTGGAATATATTTATTACTGACCACGAGAAAGATCAATTTGATGCCGAAATTTGAATTTTCGTTTCGAGGGCGGTGGGGACGTGGCAAAAGTGTTTTCTGAGCCAAAAGGCTGAAAATTGGAACGTATTTATTATTGGCCACGACAAAAATCAATATGAAACCTGATTTTAATTTTACCATTGTTTTTTTTTTTTGCCTGGCGAAGCGGGCGGGATTCCGCTAGTAAATTCGTCTAAATAACGAAATTTTTCAAAAAAATACACGTAAGGAAAGGCTAAAGTCGGGCAGGGCCGACAATATGATACACTACACTTTCTATATGAATACAATTAAACTCGGTAAAAATGTGAAAACGGGAATTGGTCCAATTTGTCAAATCGAAAAGAATATATGTATCGTGGATATATCCAAACATGGAATAAAGCCGACTATATGATCTGTAAAAAAGTGAAAACGGGAACTATTTTTGTATCCAGTAAATGTATATGTTTGACAAACAATGTTACATCGGAAAGGACATCTGTAGGGGGGTATACTGAAACATGGAACGATGTGACTCACTTTCACCAAGTATGTTTATATGTCTGGTTTGGTCAAAATCGGTTAAACATTTGGGAGCAACATTTGTATATATATAAATCAATTTTTATCTAAATCTGAACCGATTTTACTCACTTAGGTGTTTTTAATTGGATTATAAGATGTTGTTCCAATTTTATAGAAAATCGGCTACAATATGTGGTTTCTAGAGCGGAAAAAGTCAAATCGGTAGCGACATTTGTATGGGGGCTATAACTAAATCTGAACCGATTTGCTTCAAATTAAATAGCGTTCGACCTTGATCCACAAAACTTACTTGCGCCAATTTTTGTTAAGATCGGACTTTAATTGCGACCTGTAATTTGATTACAACAATAGATGGACAGACGGACATTGCTAAATCGACTCACAAAGTGATTCTAAGCCGATCTGTATAATAAACGATGGATCTAACTCGTTTCCTTTTGGGTGTTACAAACAAATGCACAAAGACATAATACTCTCGTGGCGTGTATAATTAATTTATGGGAAAAGGAGATAAGCATAGAACCAATAAAACGGCAGCAGATATAATAATGAAAATCGGTATATACTTCGTTCTGGCTGCGTGGAATTATGCTTTTATTGATATTCGTTCTTTTTGGGTCAAAATCGGCAAAAAGGATACAATTTGTACCGATCAAATTGCCGCAGCTAGAATCATAAAATTCGGTGTGTACATCCCTTCCTACATAGATGCGCAATAAAAAACGATTTTCTAATTTTTGCGAAAGTGGATAAAGATGGGCGAAATGGGATAAATATGGTACCGAACAAACGGTAGCAGCTAAATTCAAACTGGTTCCAAGCAAATGCCTGTAGCTAAAATCGTAGAATTAAATGTATACATTCCACTATACGAAAGATAATGGATTTTCGAAATTCGTATTTTATAAAAATGGTATAGAAATGGAACCGACTAGTCGGCTGTAGCTGGAACGAAATTCGATGTACATGCTTCTCTGACTGTGTGGAAGGTTGGGATTGAAAATGGGAAAAATCGGTCCAAAGTGATTAGTTTCTTCCCTAACAACGAATGAAAATACCGTCAATAATCTTTAATATTTACGGCATTTAAACATAATTATTATACCCTACAGCACTTCGTGGTCTAGGGTATTATAAGTTAGTTTCGCGCCAAATGTTTGTAACACCAAAAAATAATCGAGCTAGACCCACCTTTAAGTATACGGATCGACTTAGAATCACCAGCTGAATCGATTTACCAATGTCTGCCTGTCCGTCCGTCGGTCCGTCTGCTGTCCATCTAAGCTTGTTCGCACTATACAGGTCGCAATTGTTGTCCGATTGTCATGAAACTTGGCAGAAGTTATTTTTTCTGCCAAGGACCATCGCTATTGAATTTGGGGGAAATCGGTTCAGATTTAGATATAGCCCCCATACAAATGTCGCTCCCGATTTGACTTTTTCTGCTCTAGGAACCGCATATTGTTCCCGATTTTCTTTAAAATTGGCACAACATTCTATAATTGAACTAGAAACAACTATGCTGAAAGTGGGTAAGATCGGTTCAGATTTAGATATAGTCCCCATACAAATGTCGCTTCCGATTTCACATTTTTCGCTTTAGAAACCGCATATTGTTCCCGATTTTCTTTAAAATTGGCACAACATTCTATAATTGAACTAGAAACACCTATGTTGAAAGTGCGTAAGATCGGTTCAGATTTAGATATAGCCCCCATACAAATGTCGCTCTCGATTTGAATTTTTCCGCTCTAGAAACCGCATATTGTTCCCGATTTTCTTTAAAATTGGCACAACATTCTATAATTTAACTAGAAACACCTATGTTGAAAGTGCGTAAGATCGGTTCAGATTTAGATATAGTCCCCATACAAATGTCGCTTCCGATTTCACTTTTTTCGCTTTAGAAACCGCATATTCTTCCCAATTTTCTTTAAAATTGGCACAACATTCTATAATTGAACTAGAAACACGTATGTTGAAAGTGCGTAATATCGGTTCAGATTTAGATATAGTCCCCATACAAATGTCGCTTCCGATTTCACATTTTTCGCTTTAGAAACCGCATATTGTTCCCGATTTTCTTTAAAATTGGCACAACATTCTATAACTGAACTAGAAACACCTATGGTGAAAGTGGGTAAGATTGGTTCAGATTTAGATATAGCCTCCTTGCAAATGTCGTTCCCGATTTGACATTTTCCGCTCTAGAAACCACATATTGTACTCGATTTTCTTGACACAACATTCTATACTTTAACTAGAAACACCTATGCTGAAAGTGTCTAAGATCGGTTCAGATTTAGATATAGCCCCAACACAAATGTTGCTCCCGAATCTTTAACCGATTTTGGTTAAACATACATGGTGATATAAAAATACATGGTGAAAGCGGGTCACATCGTTAAATGTTTCAATATACCCCCATACAGATGTCATTTCCGATTTAACATTTTTTGTCAAACACATATATTTATAGGATTCAAAAATCCTTCCCGATTTCACTTTTTTACCGAATTGAATTGTGCGTCGGTTCCTTCCGTCTTTAGCCTTTCCATATTTGTTGGGGAAATGTCCATATGTCCATACTTTGGTATAACCCAAATGGGGCCATTCTGCTCTATTAAAACTCTAGAAACTACATCTTGCATCGGATCTTCATCAAATTTTGCAGACCATTATATGTTTCAACTAGGAATACCTGCCGTGAATGAGAAATATATAGGCGCATGTTTTGGCACTGGCCTCAAGTGTTGCTATAGGCCCCTTCAAATGTCCGCCCGATTCATCCTATTTTCCATATCATGTTATATTTACATTACTCCGAATATCTGCTGGAAAATTAGATCAATTACTTTATTATTTACCATACTCATTAAATTTGACTAAAAATGATAATGTATAATTTATATAAACTACATAAAATTTATCCCTTGAAATTCCTGGGTTTAGTAATCAATGCGAGGTATATACGCAGGAAGTGGTGTAGGGTATTATATAGTCGGCCCCTCCCGACTTTAGCCTTTCCTTACTTGTTTGAAGATGTGATAATTTCCGTAATATGTTACAGTACGTCTATGTGAAGTCGACAGCCTCTAATCTGCCGGTAATACATACTGTGGAATGCACTACACGATTGAGGGTATATAAAAATCGGCCCAGCAGAATTTAACGTCTTTTTGCCGATTCTAGCCGTTTGCTTGGTACCAGTTTTATCTGTTTTGTCACTAAAAGTACGAATTTGGAGCCTTTTATTGTGCGTGACTACGAAGTCAGAGAAATGTATAAATAGAATAGATTTTTGAAACTGCGACAATTGCTATTAGTTGTGCTGAGCGATTTGATTTTCTCTATATAGATCTGTTTTATTTCAATTTTAAGATGATTTAACCTATATTAAAGTTAACTAATTAAAAAGTAATACAAAATTATTATGGGATAATTACGAAGAATATGACCCTATTTCCTCATTTGTACTAAATATTTATTAATGTTTATTAATTTATATTTTTTATTTACAACATTAACAATAATAATACATAAATAAATATAAATACACATAACAATAGTGCCGCCGTCTCAAATTGAAGCTAAGCCTACAAAGCTTAACAAATTCGCAGCAAAATAGACCGCTTGATTGTGACCAAATATTGGTATTAAGTGCCAAAAGAATCTTATGAAATATCTGCGGGCATATCGATTGAAGAATCGATATATTAATATCCTTAGCTATTGTATACGTTTACTGATGGTATCCAGAAAATTGTAGCCCTGATAGGCTTTGCTCGTGCTCCAGTCTTTCGAGTAGTACTGACCGCCAACCTCATGAGGACTAGACCCAGCAGAGCCGTGGTAGGTGCCAGGAAAGCTGCTGCCCACGAATTGGGAATAATCTGGCGGTGATCAAAAGAAAAAAATAACCGAATGAAAGCCAACACTGCCTGAAGAGCTTTTGTGGGAATATTTCATCTTACCAGCCGGATCGGAGTCATATACATGCGAATGATGTTGCACCAATTGTGGATGGATTTTGCACAACGTCTTGAATTTGAGATAATGTATCAGCCAACCACCACCACCAATTATCAGAATATTTAAGGCCAGCACACCCAGCAGCAGAGTAACCAGAGTCATTTTCAAATGGGCGATTTTCATCAGAATAATCAAGGGTAGCAGGATCATCCATTTGCGTTGTTTCCTCTTAATAATGCCACGGGATTCTGTGGAATGGAAAAAATTAAAATACCCAATAATAATAATGTACAATATTAATATAACCAAGGCGTCTTTGAATTTCAGAATATTAAGTTGGGCGTAATAATATTTAAAAGGCGGGTGAAAGCGACCGCTGGTATAAACACCAGAGAGCCTATTTCGGATCTATTAGGCACGGACGGTGTGTTAGTTCCGGAAGACTACGGTAAGGCAAATCTCTTGGCAGACAGTGTTCAGGGAGGAATCAAGACCGGAACAGAATTCCTTTCGACAATATTGTTGAAGAGGAAACTTCGGTTTGGGGACGTAGTGACTTCTGACGGTTCTACTCGCGGCAACGCGAGGACCTGGCAGGATCTTGAATTTGTGACACCACAGGAAAACCGAACCGTAGGTCTGCTGGTGCGGACGGTGTCCCGGACATAGTCTTGAAGAAGACGGGCTTAGTGGTTTGGACATTCTTGTCAGTGATTTTTAACCATTGCCTAAACTAGCGTTATTTCCCGGGGGCTCTGAAGGAATCTCTAACGATTCCTATCTTAAAACCCGGTTCTGATCCCAAGCGGACTGGTAGCTAACGACCGATATCCCTTCTAACTGCTCTCGATGATAAGGGAGACAATCGAGGACCGGAGGATACTCTCGAACAGCCAGTTCTGGTTTCGGAAGGGACACTCGACGTCTCATGCACTTTCGGTGCAGTCGAACTACGTTACCAGGTCATTGGACAATAAATACGCTACCATGGCTGTCAGCCTTGACTTTGCCAAGGCTTTTGACACTGTATGGCACGGAGGTATCTTGTACAAGATGCTGACACTAGGATTCGGTGGCAACACCTATAGGATTGTTACGAGCTTCCTCAGAGGCCGCACCTTTAAGAATAAAGTAGGGGACCAACTTTCGGACAGTAGAGACGTTGTGGCAGGTGTGCCACAGGGCTCACTTCTGGGACCAGTCCTTTACAATATACTTTTATGTGACATTCCGCAACCACCCCAGGGTGACTTGCTGTTTTCCAAACCAATTTTGAGTTCTATAGGCATATGGATAACATATTGGCTAAGGTTAAACGAATTTTTTACCTCTATCATGCGACTTTACGACGTAGGAGGGGTCTTAGTACCGAAGTTAGGCTGCTGATCTATAAACAGATCATGAGGCCTATCTTGTCCTATGCTTTCCCCGTCTGGTTTGAAATCTCATCCGGTGGGAACGGCGTCTACTGGTATCTTGCCTGTGTTTGCCACCCACGATTGCTGAGGACGGAACTATAGGTCCGCCATCTAACGTTTTTTTTAACTATTCAACAGTTGGACTAATATTTGTGGGGTGCTCGAGGCAGCCATTTGAATGAAATTATTTTCATTATTAACCGGAAGGATTGTACTTTTAAATAAAAAAGAAATTTAAGAAAATATTCAGTAGTTTTTTTTATAGCATTTTCAAAAAAAAAGTTATTTGGCGGACCCTATATAAGAAGACATTCTTGTAGAACCATTTACAACGCGGCCGGTTTCGATCGGATTGACGTATTTTTAATGAATGGGGCACTTCGGTTCCTAGATAGGTCTGCCTCCTTGGATAACGGACTGGTTAGGGATAGGCTTCAGCTAGATACCAATCTGCTAAGACTACTAGAGGATAACTACCGACCTCCTGTCGGTCTTTTGACTCTTGAGAGGAGGGTATTTTGTATAGAGATGGTAAGCTCCTATTCTGCCATCGAAGGTTAGGTAGTTTTGACTTGGACGATGCCAATAATTGCACATGCCAATAATTGGAACAGACAATGGTTCTCCCTATATTGTAAATAGTAGTTATATGTGATAGTGTTAAGTGTTATTTTAAGTTTTATATAAAAAAATGATGAGTAATTCCCTTTTTAGTAATTCGTATTTTGGGGGAAATTTTTTGATAGATTATAGATTTAGTATAAGTGACATCTATGTATAACTACCACATATAAACGTTAGAATATATAGTACTAGAAAAATACTTGAAGTATGTTAGAGATAATGTAAGAATGACTAATGCTAGCTCTTAAGTGCATTTAAATATTTAAATATTTAAAGACATCGAATTCAATAAAGCAAGCAAGCAAACATAATATTTAAAAAATTTTGAAAGTCCTGGTAATCCTGCGAACTTTGAAGTTTTGCATACTTTGAGGAAGTGGGTTTATTCAGCCAGTCACATCTTGTTTTGTGTGAAAGAAAGGGGACCCATATTTTTTCCAAGAATATGTGTAATATTTAGTTGTAGATCGGTTTGGATTGAAATTGGGCGACATTCCGGCCTTTTGTTATTTCAGATAACGATATACATATATGATATCCTTACCCATTTCACTTGATATTATTCGTGCTCCACTATCACTGGACACCGCAATTTGGATTGCGTGATTTTGGCCAAAATATTCCACAGCACGTTTTAGGAACTTCGCAATAGCAGTTATCTCACTGTCCCCTATAAAAAAAGTGGAATAAACATTTTGTGCAAATTGCATAAATTATTATAAGCATATTTAAAAAATCCTGAATACATTATTAGAGGATAATAAATATTTTGTACATATGTTATTTTGTGTTCGACCAACCATGTCTGATTATCATATATTGTATGTGTGTGTGCGTTGTTTATTTTGTCTTCTTTTCAATTATCCAGAATCCTGAAGGCATCCTTGTCCTTGTTTACAACGTTTAGTGAGTGCTGGCTTTTTGTACATATATTTATATATTGTATATATTAATTCCCCATAGCAAAGTTGTAAATTTGTCAACCCTTTCAATGTAAGCTCGCTGTCGAGAATGTTTTTTATTAAATACAAAAAATGCATTCGTTGAACACATGTGGCCTTAGAGATGCGATGGAACTTTGAATTTAATAAAAAATTTCTTTTTACTTTTGTCAATGACCAAAGTAATGTAAAATATTTCTACAGAATCCATTTATCCGTTCTCACTGAATAAGAATGACACGTATTTATTTATGTGCTGTTTATGGGAAAAATAAAGACAAAAAGTTACAAAGATATTTTTGAAAGGCTGTCAGCGATTTCTGTTAACATATTGTAGAAGAAACTTCCGTTTTTATAAAAAAATAATATCAATTTACAAAAAAATGGAAATTTCATCTACAAAATGTAAACATTAATATGCAATTTGATGCTTGTTATGTTTGAGTACTTTGCGTCCATACATGAGAAATTACGCATTAAATCAGCAGGATATTCGAAGATCTTGCAATTTTGAATCGTTGAGGGAGTTTGCTACTGCAATATATATTAGGGCTTTTCGGTTGGGCTTTCTAGCTTAATTTATGTATGCAATTTACTCGCTTAACAATAAAGAAGCTTACTACCCTCTTAGTGTTGCTGTCAGATTCATTTAAGACAAGTAAGGAAAGGTGATACCCTCCACTTTCTACCCCATTGCAATTCAATTCGGTAAAAATTTTATGGGTCTGTATGGGTCCTAATCATGAACCATTGTGACCCACTCTCATACTGTATGTTTCAAGGAAAAATACAGGATTTTCCAACAAAAGGTGTTGTTTTGGCATTCAAAGAAAAATGTCATTATTTTGAGATAAATGATCGGATGTTTATTTCATAATAAAGAGGAAGGTATGCCGTTAATAATGGAAAACAACATCAGCCAAATGGCCACCACGACCACGCTTACAGGACCATATCCTTTTCATGTAATTTTCCATAACCAAATCGCAAAGTGACTGCCCTATGTTCTCGATAGCCTCACGAATTCTATCTTTGAGGTCTTGAATCGACGCTGGGCTGTTGGCGTAGACCTTATCTTTCACGTGGCCCCAAAGGAAGAAGTCGCAAGGTGTTAAATCACAAGATCTCGGTGGCCAATTGTGATCACCTCTTCGAGAGATAACACGGTCCGGAAACTTTTGCCCTAAAAGAGCTATGGTTTCGTTGCTTGTGTGACATGTAGCGCCGTCTTGTTGAAAGTAAACGTTATCCAGATCAATACCATCCAACTCCGACCATTATCATCTCTCGATAGAGCAATCCATTCACCGTTACGGTTGATCCAACCTCATTTTCGAAAAAGTAAGGTCCAATGAGACCCGCCGGACCATAAACCGTACCAAACACGATGAGGTTGGAGAGGCTATTGGGTTTTCCGAGCCCCTGATTCGACAATTTTGCTTTGACGTAGCCACCGAGGTGGAAATGGGCCTCATCAGTCAAGATGATTTTTCAATGTAATTCCGGATCATTTTCATTCATGAATTTTAATAATTGCAATGCGTTGTTGAAGCGTGTATGGTTCCATTTTTAGTAATGGCGTATTTTGTACTTGTCAAATGTCAAAGAATAAAAGATTCAAAAGTGACAGCTACCGAAATACCGGGTGATTCAAAATAACACCTCTTGTTGGAAAACCCGTTATAAGATAACGTGCCGAATTTGAAGAAAATCTTTGTCTTCTAGAGCGGTTAAAGTTAAATCGGGAGCAACATTTGTATGGGAGCTCATATATCCAAATCTGAACAGACCTTACTCCTTTTCACCATAGGTGTTTTTAGTTGTATTATAAGGTGCTGTGCTAAATTTGAAGAAAATCCGGTAAAATATGTGGTTTCTAGAGAGCAAACAGTCAAATAGGTAGGTTTGTATTGATGCTATATATAAATCTGAACCGATCTTACCCATTTTCACAAGGTATTTGGCCAAATTTGAAGAAATGCTGATAAAATATGTGGTTTATAAAGCGGTGGTTTGTATGTGGTTTGACAATCTGAAGCGCTATATCTAAATCTGAACCGATTTTCTTCAAATTAAATAGCGTTCGTCCTTATTCCGAAAACTTCCTTCTGCAAAGTTCTATTTGGTTCTTGCAACAATTGCGACCTGTACTTTGATTACAAGAATAGATGGACAGACGGACAGACAGACGCACGGACAGTCATTTTAATATGGTTTGATAAGGCTCGCAGATTTATAGAGGTTATTTTGAACTCTTCCAGCTCACGAACGAACAATGCGAAATATTTTGGGAGAAGACTTAAAACAAGCCAATCTTTCAATTTAGTCGAAACATCGACCACTCTAATGTATGAATAATGAATTTACGCAATACTTTGGAAAAACAGCCGTAATTTCTTAACCTATGGCCACCCCACTCTGAATTTTTATATTTTGTAGAAAATAAAATAAGCTAAAATACAAATCGAAATAAAACAAGTATGGAAAGGCTAAAGTTGGGCGGGCCCGATTATATATCTAGAAACCATATATTTTAACCGATTTTCTTCACATTTTGCAAAACACGTTATATTTCATCATCGTTTCATGTTTAAATAAAATCCTCATACAAATATTCTTCCCGATTTAACATTTTTCACTCAGACACATGTCTTTACAGGTTTTGATCTAATTTGGTAGAACACGTTATATTTCAGCTGAAAACATACATCGGTTCATAATATAGTACGTATACAAAAATCGTTCCGGATTTCACTTTTTTCCGCGAATGCAACTGTAATGGAGTAGAAAGTGGAGGGTATCATATAGTCGACTTCGCCCGACTTTAGCCTTTTCTTACTAGTTTTTATACCCTCCACCTCCAGGAGGGGGTATACTAACATTGTCATTTCGTTTGTAACACCTTGAAATATAGACCTGAGACCCTATAAAGTATATATATTCTTGATCGTCATAAAATTCTAAGACGATCTAGTCATGTCCGTCCGTCCGTAAGTCCGTCTGTTGAAATCACGCTAGCATCTAAACGAAAGGAGCTAGGATGTCCAATTTATTCATAAATGCGTCTTATAGTCGTAGATCGGTTAGGATTGAAACTGGGCGAAATCGGCCCAAAGGGAAAAAACAAAAAATACCCATAATAATCCCTAATATTTTAGAATATTTAAGCATGTTTTTTTCAATATGTCTGCTTGTACTTACTTGATATTGGGTATGCTCATTACCCCTATAACAAAAACGTGCGCCATAAAGTGATTCTTATTCGTAGGGGGTGAAATGGGGCCAAAGGGATAAAAATGGTACCTATCAATCGACAACAGCTAGAAGTACGAAATTCGGTGTGTACATTCCCCTAATTGAGTAGATACATAATATAAAAGTACTTTTCCAAATTCGTACTCTTAAGGGTTAAAATGGTAATATAGGGATAAAAATGGTATCAACCAAACGTATCTGATCTGATCTGATTATCTGATTTCGTACACACGTAAAATAAAGGCATTTTTCGAAATTCGTACTTTTTGGGGTTAACATGGAAAAAGGGGGGTTGGTACAAAATTGTACCAACCAAATGATCGCAGCTAGAGTCATGAAATTCGGAGTATGCATTCCTCTGACTGCGTAAACACGAAAAATAAAAAGGTTTTTCCAAATACGTACTTTCAAGGAATGCAATGGGTACAGAGGGATAAAAGTAGTGCCAACTAATCGACTACAGCTAGAATGATGAAATTTGTTGTGTATATCCCTCTAATTGCGTAGACACGTAAAATAAAGATATTTTAGAAAGTCGTATTCTTGAGGGGTTAAAATAGGAAAAAGGGGTTAAAAATAGTACCAACCAAATGACCGCAGCTTGAATCATGGAATTCGGTTTATACATTCCTATGACTGCATAGTCACGTAAAATAAAAAGATTTTTCCAAAATCGTACTTTTTTACTTTAACGAAAAAATTGGTTGAATCATGAAGTTAGCTTATAGTGCATTGTATACGTGAGTGATAATGGATTTTCAAAATTTTTACTTTTTGAATTAAAATAGTATGGAAATACAACCAATCAAACGGCTGTAACTGAAAATGCACCCACTATTCCCAAATATTTAGGGTATTTAAGCTTTTTTGAAGATTACTGCCTTATATTTACTTTTTCAATTGACTTGAAGTATTATTTCGATGTATATAGTATAAACATGTTGGTACCCTTGTCTTTTAAGTGTGGTTTAAAATTAAATAAAATTTTATATTTATTTATAAAATTATTTTTACAATATTTTGTTGTTTTTTTTTTGGTTTGGATATATTAAAAAATTTAACATTTTCCTGTGATGTTACTGGGCTTCTATGAAAATCTGTGGAATGTAATTTCATCGAATATACCTTAATTTATTTGTATTTGACGATGATTTCTTTTTGCGACAGTTTTAAATTAGAATTTTGGCCAAACATGCTAATCTAATCTGTTTAGATTTTTTTGTCTGGGATAATTTACCACTCGGCTATACATCGGCTACACAAGTCCTTTGGCTTTCTAACTTTATGACATTTTAACCTTTTCAAATCTATCTCTCACACACACACGTACCCTCAAAACTTCTCGCTTCACTGAACACAGCAATATCCGATGGCTCGCCCAACTGTATGAAACGTATCCGGCGTTTATCCTCTCTCAACTCTCGACCGTATTCCTTGGGAAAGTAGCCCAGGCTGTTCGATGCCAGTTTCCAAACAATTTTCGAAGCTTTATATTTAATGCATGCCACTAGGCTGCGAGATTCAAAACACTCTTTTTGATTTCGCGCCACATATTCATCACTGTGCCTTAAGAGGGCCCGAGGACGATTATTGTTCAGGGTTTCATTTGTTGCCGTTGCCAAGGCTCTTGTGATGTAGGCAATTGCAATGACCACAATAATGTTGTGCGAGGTGAATTTTGGAAAATCCGACATGTTCACTTTTCTTTTTCTTTTTATTGTTTTTGTTTTTTTTTTCTTTTCTTTAATTTGGTATGAAATTTTCACTTTTGTTGCGACTGATAATCGAAAGTACGGATGATGTGATTGCCAGGAGTTGAACCAATAAAATGACAAGAAAATTATCTAGGCAACTGCTTTTATGTATCAGCGTAGTAATCCTCTGTGGATGCTGGATAACAAAAGTATTTTTCTTGCCACATCACTCGCACTCGCATGCGATCACAGTGCAATGTGTGAATGACGGACGGCATCCAGACGTGTGCAGTCACATCTACACAGCATCACGGCGTGCACACTCAGCAGTGTTGTTAATGTGAAAATCGCCAAACAAAACCGCCAATTAGATCAATATTTTAAATCAATGTTGCACAGTGGTTCCAAATCAATTTTATTTGGAATTAATTCTGTACCTTTTGAATTTAAGGAGATATATTTATTGAAAATTTTTCTAAAAAATCACATTTTTGAGATTAATTTTTCTCGGTTTTTTGAATTGCTGGATTTTAATTTAATTGTTTTTAAAAAAATGTTGTCATATAAAAAGTAAGGAAAGGCTAAAGGAGCCGACTATATGATACCCTACACGGCATGAGCTCTATATCATAGACCGATGAGACCCAATTCCACAATGTATATTTCCAGGTGAAACATAACGTGTTGAGATCACAATCTGTTCAAATATGTGGTTTCTGGTGTGGAAAAAGTAAAACCGGGAGCGAAATCTGTATGGTGGCTTTATCTAAATCTGAACCGATTTTACCCATTTTCACTATACATGTTTCTAGTTTAAATGTAAGTTGTTGTGCCAAATTTGAAGAAAATCTGTTAAAATATACGGTTAAGTCAAAAGTCAAAATTGGCAGCGAAATTTCTATGGTAGCTATATCTATTTTACCCGTGTATGGAGTTCACAAAATGCAATTGCTAATGTATGTGTTCAAAGTGATAAACAACATTGGATAACATAGTATTAATTTTAGCAGAATTCAACACAACTTCAACACAAGGAACAACTCAAACATATATATTGCAAAGTGTAGATTAGAAATCACTAAGCAAAGAATTGAACACATGGGTATGGAGTTCACAAAATGCAATTGCTAATGTATCTGTTCAAAGTGATAAACAACATTGGATACTATAGTATTAATTTTAGCAGAATTCAACATAAGGAACAACTCAAACATATATATTGCAAAGTGTAGATTAGAAGTCACTAAGCAAAGAATTGAACACATAGGTATCGTTGAGTACAATAACTTGCCGCAAATATTGAAAGATTCTCAAACTGTGATCATTATCAGAACATTGAAATGCTTCTTATATGATATGAGTTTTTTTTTAATTTATAATGTATTATATTATATTTTGTAAATATTATTCTTGAATTTGTGTTGCCAGATAGCCTCAGATGCCCTAGAGGCGCTGAGTCACTTTTTATCAATTGTAATTTATGAAATTAAATAATAATAATAAAAAAACTGAATCGATTTGACACATTTTTCCCACCTCAGATATGATGTGTTGTGCAAAATTTGATCAAAATCGATTAAATTATGTGGCTTCTAGAGCAGAAAAAGTCAAATCGGCAGCAACATTTGTATGGGGGCTATATCTAACTCTGAACCGATTTGCTTCAAATTAAATAGCGTCCGTCCTTGGCTCGCAAAATTAACCTAGCTAATTTTCGTAAGGATCGGACAATAATTGCGACCTGTACTTTGATTACAAGAATATATGAACGGACAGACGGGCATTGCTAAATCGACCCTGAAAGTGATTCTAAGACGATCTGTATAATAAACGATTGGTATATCTCGTTTCCTTTTGTGCGTTACAAACAAAAGCACAAAGACATAATACCCTAGTGAAGGGTATAATTATAATTTTTTGCTGATAGCGATATTTGTTATAAAATGATAAATGATGTTTCATTGTTATAATTTTGAAATAAAATTAATAATTTAATGAACACTTAGGCGTGTCTAAAAATATGTTTGTTATTGCGATAGCCCTTGACTAGTAATTCTTCAGAAAGGCAAAGCACGAATTTCGAAATTCTATTACCTTTTGGGTTCACAATGGAATGTATACACCTAATTTCAAAATTTTGGCTACAGACGTATGTTTGGTACCAGTTCTATCTCTCTTACCCCATTTTATTCTAAAAAGTACGAATTTGGAGGAATACTTTTGTTTTGCGCGTCTACGAAGTCTGAGAAATTTATAAAGACAATTTCAGCAGTCCTTTGATTGGTACCATTTTTATCACCTTTTCTCTGCTTTCCCTACAACAATAAATTTCCCAAAACAGAAACTTTATGCCGAACTTTATGATTATGTATCTGCAGTCATTTGCCTGTCACCTATTTTATGTCTTTTGTGGACTAAAAATAAGAGTATCGAAAGAACGCATTATGTTTCGAGTTTACACAACATGAGCGAAATATACGTCGATTTTCATTATTCTAGTTGCAGCTGTTTAATTGATAGCAATTTTATCCATTTTCTCACCGTTTCCCCATAAAAGTATTTTTTTTTTTGAAAAATTTCTTGATTTTACACGTCTATACAGTCATAGGATAGTCATATGTTATTCTAGCTGCAGCCATTTGGCCGGTACCAATTTTATCCCTTTTTCCACATTTACCTCCTTAAAAGTACAAATTTTTAAAATAAATTTATTTTACGTGTACATGCTATTAGAGGAATTTACACACCGAATTTCATTATTTCAGCTTCAGTCGTTTTATTGGTACCATTTTTATCCCTATATTCCCATTTTAACACCTTAAAAGTGCGAATTTGAATTGGAGGAATGTACACGCCGAATTTCGTGTTTCTATCTGTAATTTGGAATCCATCTATTAGATAGCACTCATATACAGTCAAAGGAAGTGCTAGTCGCAGTGCACTATTTTAGCCGAACTCTCTTCGTATGTATGATTTTTGTCATTTTTAACCCAGTTTTGAACAAAAAATTACAACCGCACTGCCTTTTATATCCTCGACCTCATGTTTCTAAATGCTGCCGACCACTTTATAACTTTTTGCATCTCTTTCCCAAAAATACACATTTTGAAAAATCACTATAGGTAACATGTGTTTTTTCTTCCCCTAAAAGCATGTACTTTATTTGGCACCACTCCTTATAAGTAAAAATTTTGTAATATCCATTCATGTTCCGCGTTTACTTAATTAAAGGGTTGTACGCCTTAAAAGTACAAATTTCAACAAATCCAATATCACTGCACTCCTACATGGGCAAATTTCACGATTCTAGCTATAATACTTCAGTTGGTACCATTTTTATCCCTTTTTGTCCCGCTCACACCTTATAAGAACAAAATTTCGGAAAAAAATCCATTTTTATAGCGCTTCTACATGGTCAGAGGAATTTACATACTAAATTTCGCGATTCTAGCTGTAATACTAAAGTTTGTACCATTTCTATCCCTCGCCACTTAAAAGTACAAATTTCGAAGAATTCACTTATGTTGCAAGTCTACGTTGTCATATCACGTCTAAAACTCCAATACTTTAGTTGGTACTGTTTGCATCCCTTATTGTCCCGCTCACGCCCAATAAGTACAAATTTCGAAAAAATCCATTTAGATTGCGGTTCTACGTTGCCAGAGAAATTTACACTACAAATTTCACGACTATAGCTGCAATACCTTAGTTGGTACTATTTGTATCCCTTTTTTGTCCCGCGCACCCCTTAAAGGTACTAATTTCGAAAAACCAAATTTTGCTGTGCTTCTGCATGGTCAAAGAAATTTACATACCAAATTTCACGATTCTAGCTGTAATACTTTAGTTGGTACCATTTTTATCCCTTTTTGTACCGCTCACCCCTTATAAGTACAAATTTCGAAAAATCCATTTATGTTACAAGTCTAAATGTAGATACCGATTTTCACGAATATAGCTGCAATACTTAAATTGGTACCATTTTTATCATTTTTCGCCCTTTCCTCCCTTAAAAGTACAAATTTCGAAAAATCCCTATTTGCAGCTCGTCTGCATGGACATTGCAAGGAACACACCGAATTTCATGTTTCTAGCTACTGCCGTTTAGTCAGGACGAAGGTTCGATGTTTATCCCTTTTTGTCCCATTTTACCCCCTAAAAGTACGAATTTCGTATTTGGGAACTACACTGAAAATTTTATGACCCTGGCTTCAGTCGTTTGGTCTGTGGACTGGTCAATGATAAGTCAGTCAGTCAGTAACGCAACTCTTTTATAAAGGGTGATTTTTTAGCTATTATCTTTTTGGCAACACTGGTTTATTATTATCTATTATCTTTTTGGCAACACTGGTTTATATATAGATTAAGGTTATTTATCAACTAGAGGTGTAGTCCGAATTACCAACAAAACCGCTGCATTGACCACACTGTATGGCGCCGCTCGCATCTTTCCACTGCATTGCATTTGTTTCTTCCATTATTGTTTTATTTTATTTTATCGGTTCATTTAAAGTGAATTTTCTGGGTCAGTGTTAAAGTTATGAACGGAACGGAATGGACAACAAGCGGCGTTTGTAATTTGAAATGCTTTTGTTTTCTTTTATGAAGAAAGAAATAAAGACAATTATTTCAAAAAAACAGAAACTGAAACAGAAACACAACTCAAGACGATGCCAGCGAGAAAAAAAAATAAAAATAATCACAAGATACGACCGCATATCCCCAATAAACGGCAACCAGCTCGTCGCCTTAACCACCATGTCACTTGGAAGCATCCGTTCAAACCTGCCAACAATAACAACAACAATGTTTAAACGTGGCCTGTTACCAGTTGCCGCCACACAACAGCGACAAGAATGTTGATAATGACGATGATGATGGCGTTGTTGGTGTGGCAATAACGACCATGATGATGAATAAATGTCTCCTGGCCAGCAGAGATATTGGTTGTAAACCTGGGGACATTCGTTTGTTTGTTATATCCTAACACAAATAATTCACCTTTAGGCCATGTCCATGTAGAAGATGTTCTTGGCATTACGTTTATCATATATGCAATGCATACGAGCAAGTTAATATTCGATAATTAGATGCGTTGTTGTGCCAATTAACATTTAGAACTCACTCGTTTGTCAATTATTTCCATTTTCCTTGTTTTTGGTTTTCTTCTCTTCTGGGGTTAACACTTTTTCTTTCAAAGCGAAAGTTTTCCAAGCCACACTTTTCCGTTGCACGTGAGGAAGTAGTAATCATTTTTTCTACGTGTATGAAAACGAAAAACATATGATAAAAGTGTGTGTGTCTTTTTTTCACTTTTTACTATAAGGCCTTATGACAAACACCAGGAACGATAATCAGACGTTAGGGGGGTCTATAAGAAGTGACTTCGATTTCTGTACAACCACTCTACTTTGTTGCTTTAAGTATTGCTTCCTTGTGGCCCTTCCGCCGGAGTTGACAGATTGTTATTGTTCACTAGACTATATCTACCACAATCTATCGCAAATAAAATATTTGCAATACAAGATGTAAATGTTTTAAAACTTCAGTGAAAATATCGAAAACTTCTGTAATCTGTGGTGATTAAAATAGCAACCCTTTACAAAAACATCCAGTTTATCTTGAGTCTGCCAAGTAAAATCCAACGCACTTTAGTAAATTTTAAACAAGTAAGGAAAGGATAAAGTCGGACGTTGCCGACTATATGATACTCTACATTCGACCCCATAACAATTGAATTCGGTGTAAAAGTGATATCGGGAACGATTTTTGTTTGGGGACTATATACATATGTGGGCTATAGAGCGGAAAAAACAAATCCGAAGCGAAATTTGTATTGTAGTTACACATATATAAATCTCAACCGATCTGACTGGCTTTCACCGCAGGTGTTTCTTGTTGGACTATAATATGTTGTGTCAAATTTGAAGAAAATCGGATAAAATATATGGTTCCTAGAGCGAAATATGTCAAATCGGGAGCGACATTTGTATGGGGGCTATCTTACTCGCTGTCACCATAGATATTGCTAGCTGTATTATAATTTGTTGTGCTAAATTTGAGGAAAATTGGGTGAAATATGTTATTTCTAGAGCGGAAAAAGTCAAATCGGGAGCGACATTTGTATTGGGGCTATATCTAAATCTGAACCGATCTTACCCGCTTTCACTAAAGCTGTACCTAGTTGAATTATAAGAAGTTGTGCCAAATTGGAAGAAAATCGGGTACAATATGTGGTTTCTAGAGCGGAAAAAGTCAAATCAGAAGCAACATTTGTATGTTCGTCCATGATCCATAAAACTTTCTTGTGCCAATTTTTGTTAAGATCGGACAATAATTGCGACCTGTATTTTGATTTCAACAATAGATGAACAGACGGACATTGCTAAATCTATTCAGAAAGTGATTCTAAGCCGATCTATATAATAAACGATGGGTCTAACTCGTTTCCTTTTGGGTGTTACACACAAATGGACAAACCCATAATACCCTAGTGGAGGGTATACAAAATTTAGAGATCAGATTTTATATGAGGGTTTATTTATCAAAACATGGATTGGTGTGAGTCACTTTTAACAAAGATGCTCCTGCACAGAAAAAATGGGCCGGAAAAATGCTTCCTGCTGAAAAATGGACCCCCATTTTTACTTTTACCACTCTAGAATCCTAGAATCATAAGTTTATAAAATTTTGCAGATCATGCTATATTTCAACTGGAAACTGCTAATATGAAAATCAAATATATGGGTCCATATTTTGGTATAACCACTCTATTAAAAAAAAAAACAAAAAAGGCTGACTTGTTGACTAACCATTCAACACACACCATCATTGCGAGAGTTTTCGCAATGAATATGCTTAATACTATGAAATCTTTCTTCGATCATATGAAACTAAGTTTCAATAATTTAACAATTTTGTTTTATGAAAAAATTGTATGAAACATTTCATTTTATTTATGAATTTTTCATACATACATACATACAAAAATTCACAAAATTGATGAAAAAGCTTTTATTATGAAGGAAAATTCTTTCAGTGTGAATAATATCACACCGATTTTGTTTGTGTAGGGGTCCATCATATGTATGAATAACTTGATGCAATTTTACCACATTCGTATAATTTATATGAACCACATAAAATCTCCCCTATAAAACACCTTGGTCTAGTAACAAAACATGGTATATACGCAGGGAGTGGTGTAGGGTATCATATAGTCGGCCCCGCCCGACTTTTGGCTTATCTTTCTTTTTATACACTCCACGAGAGTATTATGTCTTTGTGCATTTGTTTGTAACACCCAAAAGGAAACGAGTTCGACCCATCGTTTATTATACAGTTCGGCGTAGAATCACTATCTGAGTCGATTTAGCAATGTCCGTCTGTCCATCTATTGTTGTAATCAAATTACAGGTCGCAATTATAGTCCGATCTTAACTAAAATGTCGCTCCCGATTTGACTTTTTGCGCTCTAGAAACCACATATTTAACTCGATTTGCTTTAAATTTGGCACAGTACCCTATAATTGAAGTAGAAACAGCTATGATGAAAGTGTGTCATATCGGTTCAGATTTAGATATAGCCCCTATACTAATGTCGCTCCCGATTTGACTTTTTGCGCTCTAGAAGCCACAAATTTCACTCGATTTGCTTCAAATTTGGCACAGTACCCTATAATTGAAGTAGAAACAGCTATGATGAAAGATTGTCATATCGGTTCAGATTTAGATATAGCCACCATACAAATGTCGCTCCCGATTTGACTTTTTGCGCTCTAGAAACCACATATTTCACTCGATTTTTTTCAAATTTGGCATATTACCCTACAATTGAAGTAGAAACAGCTATGATGAAAGTGTGTCATATCGGTTCAGATTTAGATATAGCCCTTATACTAATGTCTCTTCCGATTTGACTTTTTGCGCTCTGGAAGCCACATATTTCACTCGATTTGCTTCAAATTTGGCACAGTACCCTATAATTGAAGTAGAAACAGCTATGATGAAAGAGTGTCATATCGGTTCAGATTTAGATATAGCCACCATACAAATGTCGCTCCCTATTTGACTTTTTGCGCTCTAGAAACCACATATTTCACTCGATTTTTTTCAAATTTGGCATATTACCCTACAATTGAAGTTGAAACAGCTATGGTGAAAGTGGGTCATATCGGTTCAGATTTGATATAGCTCCCACACAAATTTCACTCCCGATTTGTCTTTTTCAACTCTATAAATCACATATTTTTACAGATCTTCTTCAAATCTTGCAAAATATCTTATATTTCAACTAGAAACACCCATGGTGGAAATGGGTCGGATCGGTTCAGATTTCGATATAGCTCCCATACAAATTTCGATCCCGGATTGACATTTTCCGCCCCATGAACCACGTATTTTCAATGAATTTCTTCAAATTGGTTATAACACGTTATACTTGAACTAGAATAACCTATTGTGTAATTGGGTCATTTCATTCCATGTTTGAATATAGCCCCGATACAAATATTCTTCTCGATTTGACAAATTGGACCAGGTCATATTAGCCTATGATTAGGAAACAAACAAAAATTCTTCCCGTTTTCACTTTTTTACCGAATTGAATTGCATTCGGATAGAAAGTGGAGTGTATCATCTAATCGGCCCCCGCAATATACTTCTGACAATAAGAATTCTCTCAGACATTAACTTACAATATTTTTTCACTTAGTATAATGCTCAATTCGACCAAAAAATTTAACTTTTATGTTTAAATTTAATGTTTATTTTCTTTATATATTAACCAAAATATTTTGTAAAGTTTCATATTTTCAATTCTATCTAAAAATGGCTTGCTTTAGTTATTCACCACACAAAAGATAATAGCTGGCATGGTTAGAGTGCCGTAGTAGCAACCATAAGGTCCACTATTCTACGTCCGATAGCCGCGGATTTTTTAAAATGGAAGGTAGTGAAAAAGTGGAATCCTCTTTGTCACAACTTAAAATTAATTTTTAAGACTTTCAAAATAAAGGACAAAGATCCTATGACAACCCCGTAAAATTCATTAGAGAAGAGCCCAATTTTCACAACTTCCGAATCATAAGATTAACACATTTTCACTTCTTCGGATGCTCTCTTTTGCTGGGATACTCTAGAAGAAAGTTGTCCCAGAATTTTTTGAAATCAGGATCCAAAACAGCTACCGGAATGTATAACTTGGCGACGAGGTCGGACATAATGCATCCTGCTCTTCATTACAAATGAGTTTTTGAATTTCTCTCAGAAATTTCCCATCGAATCCAGACAACGAATCAAACCAACGATAAACTTTTATTCGAAATAAATATAAATGTTTAGTTTTTATTAAACTGCAATTACAATAAGCCAGACAATACACGCTGTGATGAGCGACTTCATATCTGTATGAAGAAGGCATGTACGATTATGATCGATAATTTTATTCCAATCCATTATTTATTTATACATTTAGCTGCATGTATCTCTGGGGGATGTGACTTGGCTGCCATATTAGGATCCGCCCCACTAGGGATGTCGGTTTCGAAAAACATTTAATTTCGTAAATTTCCAGGAATTTAGATTGGATAGAGGTACCTTTTCTAAAGAGTAATCGGACACTCCAGGTACATATCCGAAAAGCATGATACGTAAGATGTATCCAGGGGGTCATCAATAGTTAGGTGAGTCTGTTTTTCTAGTTTTGTTCGTGTTTTCATTGCAATTGAGTTCCGAAAGCGAAAGTGAAACTTGTTTATTATTTTATGAACTCGAGGTATAAATGAGGAGATTGAATTGGATCCCACTTAAGAATTTCCTTTATTTTTAACGTCTAATGAAGAGAATCTGTATTCACTTCACCCAGCTTTGGACATGCCCCAGAGAATAATATAGTCTGCGTTTGGTAATACGCCTATTATAATAGCAATTACATTCAAACGCCCATTATTTCATGGATGTTATATAGAAAAGATCTTTAATTTAATTTAAAATGTCTCAATCCCATATCACGTGATTTGCTGACATCCATCTTCATCGGCATTCCTGCTCTCCACTCACTCACTCACTCATCGATACGTGAATGTATGTTACCGCCATTACCAATAAACTAGCCAATTTTGTTACAAAGTCACATCACAAATACTTCTCCAACATTATTTTCTTTTTCAGTTGAAAATTCAACTAAGAAATTTGATTAGAGACGTCGACCAATGCCAATGCTGCGTAATTATCATAATTTGTGTTCATTAAATTGCATACGTTCCATGGTGGCGGATCGATCACGTCGTGTGTGTTTGATGGAAAATACTATTCAAACTGATCGATTGTCGCATTATTAACAAATATTTAATATTTGTACGGCCTCACTTTGTCATTATCAATATCAATTTATTGTGCTATTTGATCTTCTTATTTTTTTAATACAAATTATTTGATTTATTAGATTAAAATAGAATTCACTTTCTTCTGAACGAAAACAAGTCTCACGAGCATCTCGAACAATACAGTGAGGAGCTTCTCTCAATCGTTGAACTATGTGTAGTTGTATACTTAGAAAATGTGATCTATAGTTTAAAACCGGCTTCTAATGACTAAAGATATAGGGTGGGTCATGTAAAATTTTAAATTTGAACTGCCGATTACTTTGTCTTTGTAAGGTAGAATAACATTAATTTTATTTTCGAATAAAATTGGGAAATATTAAAATTTACTTCCGAAGTAGTGAATATGAATAATATTGCGTTCCATTATTAAATGACAAAGTTCAACCTTTCCAATAAAACCAGAAATTTAAAAAAATTATCAGTACTTTTTCTGTTATAGTCGAATCTAATTAAAAATTTTTAGTATAAACAAAACTAAAGTCGGACGGGGCCGACTATATGATACCCTACACTATCTATCCCATTACAATTCAATTCGGTAAAAAATTGAAATCGGGAAGGATTTTTGTATCCTGTAAATGTATGTGTTTGACAACAAATGTTAAATCGGAAAGGACATTTGTATGAGGGTATATTGAAACATGGAACGATGTGACCCGCTTTCACCATGTATGTTTATAGGTGAAATATAATACAATATATAAAGTTTAGCCAAAATTAAAGCCGGTTAAACATTTGGAAGCAACAATTGTATTGGGTCTATATCTAAATCTGAACCGATCTTTTCCACTTTCGTTTTGTTTTTAGTTGGATTATAAAATGTTGTGCCAAATTTAAAGATAATCGGGTACATGTGGTTTACAGATTGGAAAAAGACAAATCCTGAGCGAAATTTGTATTAGAGCTATATATAAATCAGAACCGATCTGACTCACGTTCAACATAGATGTTTCTAGTTGAAATATAAGGTGTTGCGCCAAATTTGAAGAAGATCGGTTAAAATATGTGGTCTCTAGAGCGGAAAAAGTCAAATCGAGAGAGAGAAATTTATATGAGAGCTATATCTAAATTTGAACCGATTTGGCCGATTTGCATTAGATGTTTCTAATGCAATTATAAGGTACTGTGCCAAATTTGAAGAAAATTGGTGAAAATATGTGGTCTCTAGGACGGAAAAAGTCAAATCGTGAGAGAAATTTGTAAGGAAGCTATATATAAATCTGAACCGATATGACTCACATTCACCATAGATGTTTCTAGTTGAAATATAAGAAGTTGTGCCAAATTTGAAAAAGATCTGTTAAAAAAGTGATTCGAACCCGATCTATGACGATGGGTCTATCCCGTTTCCTTTTGTGTGACAAACAATTGCACAAAGACATAATTCCTTAGTGGAGGGTATCAAAATGGAACCCATTTGTTAGGGCGCTACTTAAAAAGTTGGCACTTATATAGCACTTTCACAGTAGGAATTGTTAGTTGAAATATAACACGATCTGCAAAATTGTATCAAGATCCAATGTTACATGTGCGTTTTAGAGCGATAATAGTGTAAACTGGGGGGCCCAGTTGTTGACTTTCATAGTTAGTGTTTCTAGTTTAGCTTTGATCAAGACCTCATGCAAAATGTTAATTTTAGAGCAAAAATATTGTACATCGAAGGTACATTTGCTATATCGAAACATGGTACATGGGTCCACTTTCATATTAGCTGTTTTTAGTTCGAATATAACATGATCCTGAAAATTGTATCAAGATCCAATGTAAAATGTGTATTCTAGAGCAGTAATAGGGTAAATTGGAGGGATCTTTGTATGAAGGCTATATCTAAATCTGAACCGACTTCCTCCAAATTCAATAGTGATCGTGGCTGGGCTAAAAAAGTGACTTCTGCACAATTTCATGACAATCGGTATACAATTGCGACCTGTAAAGTGCAAACAAGCTGTATATGGACAGCAGACGGACGAACGGACAGACAGACATCGTTAAATCGATTCAGCTAGTGATTCTATGCCGATCGGTATATTTAAAGGTCTAGATTTATTGAATTTAGATTGCGCTTCTACGTTGTAAGGGAATTAACACTCCAAATTTCGCAACTGTGGCTGCAATATGTTGGTACTATTTTTATCCCGCTCACCGTTTTTAAGTACAAATTTCCAAAAATTCATTTAGATTAGCGCTTCTAAATTGTCAGAGGAACTTACACACCACTTTTCACGACTATAGCTCCAATACTTTAGTTGATACTACTTTTATCCGTTGCCAGAAGAATTTACACTCAAAATTTCAAGATTGTAAAGAGTGATTTTTTTGAGGTTAGGATTTTCATGCATTAGTATTTGACAGATCACGTGGGATTTCAGACATGGTGTCAAAGAGAAAGATGCTCAGTATGCTTTGACATTTCATCATGAATCGTCTTACAAACGAACAACGCTTGCAAATTATTGAATTTTATTATCAAAATGCGTGCTCTGTTAAGAAAGTTCATTGCGCGCTTCCATTTTATGGTCAGTTTAATCGACCCACTGAAGCGGCTATTCGGGCTATTGTGACTAAATTTCGCACCAAATTTACATTGTTGGACATTAAACCACCAACACGCTTACGTAGAGTGCGAACTGAAGAAAATATCGCAGCTGTATCGGCCAGTGTTAATGATGACCACCAATTTTCGATTCGTCGCCGTTCGCACCAATTGGGTCTCTGTTACTCAAAAACGTGGAAATGCCAAAATTGGACTAAGCGGATGGACCACCTAAGACGCAGCCGCGGTCAACATTTAAATGAAATTATCTTCAAAAAGTAAATGTCATGGACCCATCTAACGTTTCAAATAAAGAACCGATGAGATTTTGCAAATTTTATGCGTTTTTTTTAAAAAAAAAGTTATCAAGCTCTTAAAAAATCACCCTTTAGCTACAACGTTGAGTTGGTACAATTTTTATCCCTTCTTATCCCACTCACCCCTAATAAGTAAAAATTTCGAAAAATCCATTTAGATTTGATATCCCGACTATAGCTGCATTACTTAAATTGGTACAACTTGTATCCCTTTTTGCCTCGCGCACCCCTTGAAAGTTTAAATTTCGAAAAATCAATTTTAATTCGCTTTTATAAGGTCAGAGGAATTTACGTACCAAATTTCACTATTCTAGGTGTAATACTTTAGTTGGTACCATTTTTATCCCTTTTTGTCCCGCACGCCCCCTAAAAGTACAAAATTCGAAAAATCCAATTTTACTTCGCTTTTATATGGTCAGAGGAATTTACATACCAAATTTCACTATTCTAGGCGTAATACTTTAGTTGGTACCATTTTTATCCCTTTTTGTCCCGCACGCCCGTTCAAAGTACAAATTTCGAAAAATCCAATTTTACTTCGCTTTTATATGGTCAGAGGAATTTACATACCAAATTTCACGATTCTAGGTGTAATATATTAATTGGTACCATTTTTATCCCTCGCAACCCTTAAAAGTACAATTTTCGAAAAATCCAATTTTACTTCGCTTTTATATGGTCAGAGCAATTTACATACCAAATTTCACGATTCTAGCTACAATACTTTAGTTGGTACCATTTTTATCCCTTTTTGTCCCGCTCACCCCCTATAAGTACAAATTTAGAAAAATCAATTTATGTTGCAAGTCTACGTTGTCAGACGAATGTAAATACCGATTTTCACGATTCTAGCTGCAATTCTTAAATTGGTACCATTTTTATCCCTTTTTGTCTCTTTCCTCCCTTAAAAGTACAAATTTCGAAAAATCCCTATTTGCAGCTCGTCTGCATGGTCATTGCAAGGAACACACCGAATTTCATGTTTCTAGCTACTGCCGTTTAGTCAGGACGAAGGTTCGATGTTTATCCCTTTTTATCCCATTTTACCCCCTAAAAGTACGAATTTCGTAAAACCATTTCTTAGTCGACGTCTACGTCATATTTGGGAACTACCCTGAAAATTTCATGACCCTGGCTTCAGCCGTTTGGTCTGGGGGCTGGTCAATGAGAAGTCAGTCAGTCAGTCAGTCATATATATATATATATATATTACGATGGGTCACGAAAATAAATTGCAGCGGTCACCACCCAGAAATAAAGATTTGATTGTTTAATGATGATCTGCAAAATATTTCGTCTCTGGGTCAAGCCATCTGTGAGCTAAACGATCCTGAAACGCCTCTGTTTTCACGTGTAATTTTGTATGTTGGATTTTTGTCCAAAAATTTTTTCTGATTTAATATACCATTGGAAGATCTTTAAATAAAAATGTTTATTCTTGTCTTAGAATAACTCATTGGTCGTATTATTGGACGTTTATATTTTTGTTGTGGTTTTTAAAGGTGACAGCTAAAAACTCATATTTCTTGAAAACATTTTGTTAGAGATGTTATGAAAAATAAATAGAAGGAATGATGCCTAAATGATGAATATCGGACGAAAAGTGACGTCACTGACTCCATGTTTGTAAAATAATTTAAAACATGAGATGGATTTTCAGAGCCAAAATGTTAAAACTTTTTTTACAAAAATGAGCGCTGCGGCGTCAATTTCCTTCCGATGTTCATCACTTAGGCATCATTTGAAAGGTATTGACCGTCGCTATTATTTTTTATAAAATACTAATACCAAATACGAAAAGGTTCAATAATTCGACCAATAAGTAACTCTATGACAAGAATTAAAATTTATATTAAAAGTGCTTTCAAGGGTTTATTATTTCAGAAAATAATTTTTGACTAAAATGCAGCACAAAAGACAACGTGAAAAAAAAATATTTTTTATTTTCCGTAAAAAATTAACTCTTTATTAACGTTTTTGTTGTCGCGGCTTAAAGAAAAACAACCCTAATATTTACAGTGTTTCAGCATGTTTTTCAATATGTCTGCTTATATTTTCTTGATATTAGGTAAGTACGTTCTTCTTACAGCAGAAACGTGCACCATAAAGTGATTGGTATTCGTAGTGGGTGAAATGCGACAAAAAGGGAAAAAATGGTGCCTAGCAAACGACAACAGCTAGAAACACGAAATTCGGTGTGTACATTCCTCTAATTGAGTAGATACATAATATGTATAAAAGTATTTTTTCCGAATTCGTACTTTTAAGGCTACACCTAGTTCAATGAAATTCGTTGTATACATTCCTCTGATTGTATAGACACGTAAAAGAAAGAAATTTTTGAAAGTCGAACTTTTAAGGGGCTAAAATGGGAAAAGTGGATAATTTTGTACCACCCAAATGGCCGCAGCTAGAATGATGAAATTCGGAGTATACATTCCTCTGATTGTGTAGACACGAAAAATAAAAAGGTTTTTCAAATTCGTACTTTCAGGGGATACAATGGGAACAGAGGGATAAAAATGGTACCTACTAAACGACTAAAGCTAGAATATTGAAATTCGGTGTGTACATCCCTCTAATTGCGTAGACACGTAAAATAAAGAGATTTTCGATAATCGTACTTTTAAGGGGATAAAAATAGTACCAACCAAATGGCCGCAGGTAGAATCATGGAATTCGGCGCATACATACGGCATACTTGTACGGCAAAAATGGGAAAAGTGATAAGTGATGGTAGCGAGCAAACGGCTGCAATCTTGAAGTTAGGTTATCTTGCACTGTGTGTGTGAGAGATAATGGATTTTAAAAATTTGTACTTTTGACAGAACAGAAATACAATCAATCCAAAGGATATATCTGAAAATGCACACACTGTCCCCCCATATTTAGGGTATTTTTCTTTTTTTTTATCTTTTTGAATTGACTTGAAGTATTATTTCGATATATATAGTATAAACATATTGGTGTGGTTTAAAATAATTAAAATGTTATATTTATTTACAAATATATATATTTTATATATTTATTTGTTTTGGTTGGCTATATTTAAAAATATAACATTTTCCTGTAATGTTACTGTAAACGCGACAGCCACTGTGTAATACAATCCATGGTGGAGGGTATATAAGGTTCGGCCCAGACGAACTCAACGCCCTATTCACTTGTTTATTTTATAATAGCCGACATCTTAATGAAGAAAACAAGGCCTACTCGAAGAAAATCTATGGATAAATGTCCAACACGCCAGTGGAAAGCGATGGCGGAGTAAACACAAAAAGTACAAATATATGCTCCTCCATTTAATAATTTCCCCCATTTTTTATACCCTACACCACTTCGTGGTCTCGGGTATTATAAGTTAGTTTCGCCCCAAATGTTTGTAACACCAAGAAATAATCGAGCTAGACCCACCTTTAAGTATACGGATCGGCTTAGAATCACCAGCTGAATCGATTTACCGATGTCTGTCTGTCCGTCCGTCTGTCCGTCTGCTGTCCATCTAAGCTTGTTCGCACTCTACAGGTCGCAATTGCAGTCCGATTATCATGAAATTTGGCAGAAGTTTCTTTTTTTGGCTAACGACGATTGGTATTTAATTTGGAGGAAATCAGTTCAGATTTAGATATAGTCCCCATACAAATGGCACAACATTTTATAATCGAACTAGAAACACCTATGCTAAATGTGAGTAAGATCGGTTCAGATTTATATATAGCCCCCATACAAATGTCGTTCCCGATTTGACTTTTTCCGCTCTAGAAACCACATATTGTACCCGATTTTCTTTAAAATTGGCACAACATTTTATAATCGAACTAGAAACACCTATGCTAAAAGTGGGTATGATCGGTTCAGATTTAGATATAGCCCCCATACAAATGTCGCTCCCGATTTGACTTTTTCCGTTCTAGAAACCACATATTGTACCCGATTTTCTTTAAAATTGGCACAACATTTTATGATCGAACTGGAAACACCTATGCTAAAAGTGGGTAAGATCGGTTCAGATTTAGATATAGCCCCCATACAAATGTCGTTCCCGATTTGACTTTTTCCGCTCTAGAAACCACATATTGTACCCGATTTTCTTTAAAATTGGCACAACATTTTATAATCGAACTAGAAACACCTATGCTAAAAGTAGGTATGATCGGTTCAGATTTAGATATAGCCCCCATACAAATGTCGCTCCCGATTTGACTTTTTCCGTTCTAGAAACCACATATTGTACCCGATTTTCTTTAAAATTGGCACAACATTTTATAATCGAACTAGAAACACCTATGCTAAAAGTGGGTAAGATCGGTTCAGATTTAGATATAGCCCCCATACAAATGTTGCAACCGATTTGACTTTTTCCGTTCTATAAACCACTTATTGTACCCGATTTTCTTTAAAATTGGCACAACATTTTATAATCGAACTAGAAACACCTATGCTAAAAGTAGGTATGATCGGTTCAGATTTAGATATAGCCCCCATACAAATGTCGCTCCCGATTTGACTTTTTCCGTTCTAGAAACCACATATTGTACCCGATTTTCTTTAAAATTGGCACAACATTTTATAATCGAACTAGAAACACCTATGCTAAAAGTGGGTAAGATCGGTTCAGATTTAGATATAGCCCCCATACAAATGTTGCAACCGATTTGACTTTTTCCGTTCTATAAACCACTTATTGTACCCGATTTTCTTTAAAATTGGCACAACATTTTATAATCGAACTAGAAACACCTATGCTAAAAGTGGGTCAGATCGGTTCAGATTTAGATATAGCCCTCATACAAATGTTGCTCCCGAATGTTTAACCGATTTTGGCCAAACTTTACATATTATATTTCACCAATAAAAATACATGGTGAAAGCGGGTCACATCGTTCCAGGTTTCAATATTCCCCCATACAAATGTCCTTTCCGATTTAACATTTCTGTCAAACACATACACTTACAGGATTCACAAAAATCCTTCCCGATTTCACTTTTTAACCGAATTGAATTGTAGTGAGATATATAGTCAGCTCCGCCCGTCTTTAGTCTTTCCATACTGTTTGGGAGATGCCCATATGTCCATACTTTGGTATAACATAAATGGGACCCATTCTGCTCTATTACAGCTCTAGAAACTACATCTTACATCGGATCTTCATCAAATTTTGCAGATCATTCTATGTTTCAACTAGGAATACCTACCTTGAATGAGAAATATATTGGAGCATGTTTTGGCACAGGCCTCAAGTGTTGTTATAGGCCCCCTTCAAATGTCCGTCCGATTCATCCTATTACCGCTGTATAATCTGTATTTGTCTTTGGATCTTGATCAATTTTTCCAGATGATTATTTATATTTACTTTACTCGGAATATCTGCTGGAAAATTGGATCAATTACTTTATTATTTACCATACTCAATAAATTTGACTCAAGATGAATTTATAGTAACTGTATAATTTATATGAACAACATAAAATTGCTCCCATGAAATACCTGGGTTTAGTAATCAAAGCGAGGTATATACGCAGGGAGTGGTGTAGGGTATTATATAGTCGGCCCGCCCGACTTTAGCCTTTCCTTACTTGTTTTATCTTTTTGAATTGACTTGAAGTATTATTTCGATATATGTATATAGTATAAACATATTGGCGTGGTTTAAAATAATTAAAATGTTATATTTATTTATAAATATATTTTTTATAGTTTTATTTGTTTTGGTTGGCTATATTTACAAATATAACATTTTCCTGTAATGTTACTATAAACGCGACAGCCACTGTGTAATACAATCCATGGTGGAGGGTATATAAGATTCGGCCCAGACGAACTCAACGCCCTATTCACTTGCTTATTTTATAATAGCCGACATCTTAACACGCCAGTGGAAAGCGATGGCGGAGTAAACACAAAAAGTGCAAATATATGCTCCTCCATTTAATAATTTTCCCCCATTTTTTTTATAAAAATTACAGCATAACAAAATCTGAGGATGGAGTGAATTTTTGGCTCTTTGAGTGAAATATGTATTCATATAAGGACATCTTTGGCGGCGACGGTAAAGCGAGTTCTTTATCTACTACATGTCTTTGCCACAACGTTATAATGTAGGTTGGCAACGTAATGTATAATAAAGGTTGTCGTCACGACTAAGCAAACTTAAAGTCGTGCCCACCAGGTGTCGCTTTTGATTTAATGTATAGAAATACAATGTGTTTATGAAGTTTCCATTCCGTTTCGTATTTCAATTACAGCCATGGACGAAATCACTACAGAGGGAAATTTTTACTTCTGAGTTTTTAAAATACTTCGAGTCTTTTTGGGAGATTTTTGTTTTTTAATCAGACTACAGTTTAAGCACTATTTTAATATATATGTATAACCGAAAGTATTCTACAATAGAAATAAAGGCGGCATAATTAATTTTTATACTTTTTAATAAATGAATTCAATGAGATACCCAAAATGTTAATATCTCCTCACCCTAATGTAAACACATACGGCAACAAATAAATATACTGAACTCAAAAAATAAAAACGATGGGCTCAACCGGGATTTGAACCCGGGACCTCTCGCACCCAAAGCGAGAATCATACCCCTAGACCATTGAGCCACCTGACGACACTCTCTTTCGTTTAAACCACCACATGCAAAGAAACCGCACCAACTGCTTGTTTATTCATAGCAAACGACAACAAATGCATGTTTTTGTCGTTGCTTGCATTCAACCAAAGCAAATGGGAAATATTGTCCATTCACTAGTTTGTTGTTTCTGGCCCAGTTAACAAAGAGAGACATTAGTGGCTCACAATCAAAAACTGATCAACAGTGCAATAAAACAAATAAGGAAAGGCTGAAGTCGGGCGTACCGACTGTGATACCCTCCATTCTTTTTTGTAAACTATATCAAAACAAAGGAAAAAGGATTATAGGTTGGGCCATTTAAAATTTGAAATTGGAATCGGATATAAAAAAGTACTGATTATTTTTTCAAATTTATGGTTTTATAGGAAAGGTTGAACTTTGTCATTTAATATGGAACTACCACGACAGGCTTGGCAGTACCTCATCCGATCAATTTTTCAGTACATGGCCCAATGATGCCACCAGCCCAAAATCCACACCAAACAGTGACTCGTTGTGGATGCAGTGGCCTCTCAATAGACACGTGTGGATTCTCTGAACCCCATATGCGGCAATTTTGCTTATTGACATAGCCACCGAAATGAAAATGAAATTCATTAAGGCTGAACTGAAGGCCGGTCTCTACTCGAAAATTTTCCACGTAAATTTCATAGTTTGTTTATATTTCCCAATTTTGTTCGAGCGTATAGCGTCTCATTTCGCAAATGTCAAACGTAAACCTGAAAATAAAAATTAATATTATTCTACACTTTAAAAACTCCATCTTGCTCTTTGAAAAAGTGACGAAACTGATTTTTTAGTTTTTCCCAAAATCAAAATCTAATGCATGAAAGGATGACATTTCCAAATTAAAAAAATTTGCACGATTAAAAGAACAATCTGTAAAAATAAAAAAATATTTAGTTTTTATTTCAGAGCGTGATTTTGGACATTGAACTTCGAAAAATGTTTGGTGGAAATCTCAACATAATGTTTCCCCGTGCGCTGTCACAGTCCATGGAGTTTTTGGTGCGGGTTTTCAACACATATTATCCAAAATCAACCCGTGAACTGAAAATATTAATCGTTTACAGAAAGTTAATAATTTAATTTCACATATATTAATATCTTAGCGTAACACTTACAGTACAAAATTAAACATTTAAAAATATGTACATATATTTTATTCGCATATTTGAATTATTATTTTGTATAACATATTGAATTATTATTTCAATTTTTATTTAATATACATATTTTTAAAATCATAACAAAATATTCTTTTGCGATACTACAACATTCATTCATTTATTCATTTTTAGGCAGTGGAAATTTAAAATTACGCATTAAAAAGTACAATTAATGTAAATGTACACATTCAACGATGTATTATTAATCATTCTATGTTTAAATTTAAAATTGTAAACGCTCACAAAATTGAAAAATCGATTTATGTTGCTCAATTATGTATTCAGATGTATATTCAGACAAACTTCTCCAGATATTACGTAGCCGGAGGAATTTATACACCGAATTGATGTTTGTCTCCCTTGTATAAATTAAAAAAAATCAAGTAAGGAAAGGCTAATGTCGGGCGGGGCCGACTATCTGATAGACTCCACTTTACAATTCAACTCGGTAAAAAAGTGAAAACGGGTAGAATTTTTGTATGTTTCCTAATCATAGGCTAATATTACCTGGTCCAATTTGTCAAATCGGAAATATTTATATCGGTGCTATATCCAAACATGGAATATAGTGACTAACTTTCACAATAAGTTCATCCAGTTCAAATATAACGTGTAAAGCTCATTTTGTGAAAATTCGTGCCTTCTGGTGCGGAAAAAGTCTATCCGAAATTTGTATGGGGAATTTTTGGGACGAAATTTGTATGGGAGCTATATGTAAATCTGAACCGATGACCCATTTTCACCATGGGTGTTTCCAGTTGAAATATGAGATATTATGAAAGATATGAAGATGATCTGTTAATATACGTGGTTTATAGAGTGGAAAAAGTCAAATCGGGAATGCAATTTGTGTGGGATCTATATATAAATCTGAACCGATCTGACCCATTTGCGTCATGGCTGTTTATAGAACAAATATAGATATTTCGCCTAATTTGATGAGGATCTAATCTACAAAAATATGTGGCTTCTAGAGCAGAAAAAATCAAATCGGGAGCGAAATTTTAATGGGAGCTATATATAAATCAGAACCGATCTGAACTATTTTCACCATAGGTGTTCCTAGTTTAAATATAAGATGTTTTGCCAAATCTGAAGACAATCTGATACAATATGTGGTTTCTAGAGCGGAAAAAGTCAAATCGGGAGCGAAATTTTAATGGGAGCTATATATAAATCTGAACCGATCTGAACTATATTCACCATGGATGTTTCTAGTTGAAATATAAGATGTTTGGCCAAATCTGAAGACAATCTGATACAATATGTTGTTTCTAGAGTGGAAAAAGTCAAATCGGGAGCAAAATTTGTGTGGCGGCTATAGCTAAATCTGAACCGATTTAATCAATTTTCAACACAGATGTTTCTAGTAGAATTATAAGGTAATGCATGGTAATTTGAAGCAAATCAAGTGAAGTATGTGGTCTCTAGAGCGGAAAAAGTCAAATCGGGAGCGAAATTTGTATGGGAGCTATATATAAATCTGAACCGATCTAAAACATTTTTACCACAGGTATTTCTAGTTGAAATATAAGATGGTTTGCCAATTTTAAAGAAAATCTGTTGCAATATGTGGTATCTAGAGTGAAAAGAGTCTAATCGGGAGTGAAATTCGTATGGTGGCTATATCTAAATCTGAACCGATTTTCTTCAAATTAAGTAGCGTTCGTCCTTGTACCGAAAAACTTCGTTGTGCAAAGTTTCATTTCTGTCTACAATTCCGACCTGTATCGTGATTACACGAATAGATGGACACACGGACATTGCTAAATCGACTCAAAAAGTGGTTCTAAGTCGATCGGTATAATTTACAATGGGTCTATCTCGTTTCCTTTTGGGTGTTGCAAACAAATGCACAAAGACATAATACTCTCGTGGAGTGTATAAACATGCAACACACACCGAATATAGGCGATATTGTCACACCCCTTATGATACCTCCCACTCAAAGTGGCATAAGCTTTGATCAAAATAAAATTGATATAACTTCCATACGGATAGTCGAAATCAGTTGCAATTTTAGATTTAAATACTTTTACCACGCTCTTCGTAAAATTAAATCCTTTACATATTAATTCTATACCTGTGCATGACTTGTAATCTGAACTTATAAATAAAACAAAAATGTTTTATATATTTTTGTTAATTTTTATCTGTTTTGTTTTTTATTTCGACGGAGCTGCTGACTATAATGTTCGCACAGATCTTCATGATTCTAATATAATATTTGGTAGATACTACTTTTATCCCTTTTTGTCTCAAATTTCTAAAAATTCATTTTTGTGCCGCCCTTAAACGTACAAATTTATTTAGCGCGTCTACGTACACTGAGAAATCTACACACCGAATAGCCTTTACATATTCTAGCTGAAAACTTTGGTTGGTACCACTTTTATCCCAATTTCCCATAAAGTCGTACTTTTAAGGGGATAAAAATGGCTGCAGCTAGAATCATGGAATTCGGTGTATACATTCATCTGAACGCATACAGTCGCAAAATAAAAATATTTTTCCAAATTCGTATTTTTTACTTTTACGGCAAAAATGGGTAGAATCATGAAGTTAGTTTATCTTGTATTGCGAACGAGAGATATAATGGGGTTTCAAAATATGTAATTTTGGAATTGAAATAGGATATAAATACAACCAATCAAACTATTGCATCCACTATCCCCGAATATTTAGGGTATTTAAGCCTTATTGAAGATTGCAGCCTTATATTTGCATTTTGAATTGACTAGAAGTATAATTTTGATATATAGTACACACAAAGAAAAAATGTGAGAAATCATACAAGAAAAGCGTTCAATTTACCTAAGTTTCTTAGGTGAAATACAACTTTAAAAGTTCTTTGGCAACTCATACAGATCACTTGGGTAATTTGGTACCAAAAAAAAACTACTACCAGTTATACAATAAAACTTGTGTAAAATTACCTTGTATGTTTTGGCTGTATTTCAAAGCACTTTGTTCACTTAAACAATTTGCATTTATCAGTATTTAAAAATAAAGAAATAAATATACAAATTGATAAATTTTGTTGATCAATATTGTTTTGTTGGTGGTTGTTACTGCCGTGGATCATGTTGCTGTTGTCATTACCCACATATTGTTCGTATGTTGCTGAGGCACAACCACCGCCACACCTACAGCATGTAAACTATCAATCATAAAAGTATTAAATTAATAATGACGAAAGATACTTTTGAAAACACACACAGCCACATTTACCTTGTTATAATTGTACGTTTTTCGGCTTTCCCCAAACACTCACTGTCTTTGGTACCAATGGATAATGACATTAATTGAAGGAGAACATCATATTATATTCCAGACTTCCGAAATGTAACTAAAATTGATATTAATAAATTAAAAGATCAATCAATCTTCGTTTTGCGAGTGCAAAATAAATAAGTTTTAATTTCACCATACTTACTTCTTCGTCTGTTGTTTCTTCTGTTCTGGTGCTTTTGGTTTTCTTATAATTCCAATCATCGAAATTCACTTTGGCATATTTAAAGAAACCTTAGCTCATATGCGTATTATTGTCACTATGTTCTACAAAATTCATGAAATTGGCAACTTACATATTCATACTTACACCATTATCCAACTAACTAATTAATTTCAACTAAGAAACTTGTGTAAATGCTGCAAATTTCTAAATTGGGAAGAAGATCATGGTTGAATATTTTAAGGTACATAAGCACTGAACACCTATCAAGTAAACATAGTTATTTATACAAAAGAAGCACATGTGTAATTTACACATGTACGAAGGAAATTTAGCATTTATTTATATGACTTCTGTCAACTCTATATAAAAAAAGATTTACAAAGTTGAAGTAGGTATTTTTTCACAAGCTTTTATTCTGCGTGTATAAATATATTGTTAGCCTTGTCTGATAAGCGTGGTTTAAAATTTTATATTTATTTATAAAATTATTTTTTCAATATTTTTATTTTATTTTCCAGCGATGTCACTGCACTTCTACGAAAATGGACTGCCTGAAAAAAGCTGATTTGAATTGGGATTTCGCATGCAGTGTGACAAGGCTATAAGTTTGTAAATGTTTGTATATCGACCTTATAGTATTTTTAGACTACAATAGAAATAGAGATGAAATGATATAAGGCCGATTTACAAATGCAAAATCCCATACAATACATTGTCACACCGCATACGAAATCTAGCTGAAATCACATAAGGTCGATTTTCAAATGTCAAATGCCATTTAAAGAAAATTTGGCATCGATTGATTTCGCACGCAGTCTGAAAATGTTATAAGATGGGTTATCATCAAATAACGTTGCTGGATCTGTACAATTTGAGACCATTATAGGAAAATTGAAGATATAAAAAACACCTGATATGTCGTAAGCTCTACAACAGCCGTACGTCGTATGAGATACGGCACGCTTTTGTTTTGGTTGAGCTGTCATTTCTCAGCAGTTTATACACGAATCCGCACACACACAGTTGTATATCGTGTTACTTTTCGCACTGACAGCTTAAAATCGCAGAAACACCAGAAAAAGAAATATATAGAAAAGGAAGAAAAAAGCAATTTCGTGAAGAAAATATAGCTAATTTCTTGAATTTGCATTTAGCAAATAATTGAAAATCAAGTGAAATTTAACTATTTCCTGATTCCAACGAGGAACGCTGTAGTAAATAAGGTAGAAATTGACAGAAAATCGCAAGAAGATTGTGTAAATGTGTTTGGATAGCAACAAATTGGAACCACCCAAAAATGAAAGAATAAGAGTACCAAAATAGAATGGAGGAAATCCAATTACAATTTGTTTATCTACAGCTGTGAAATTTATTCATTTTCAGAACTCTTGCATATACGATAGTGGCCAACATGTCTCAGAGTGCTGGAACTGTTGGCACGCCATCAGCTTTACAGAATGGCTTCAACAAAGTATTCATTCAACGCGACTATAGTGAGGGGACTGCGGTAAAATTCCACACCAGATTACCCGGAGAACTGGAAGGCTTGGTAAGTCATTTGCTGCCCCCGTATGTACATAGAGATAAAGCAAGAACATAAAATCAACAACCAGCCAGCATAATATTTCGTTCATATTGTCTTGAGGAATGTTTTTAGTTGATGTGAGACACTTTCAGAAATTGCACTGCGTCTTTGAAGAAAGCTACTATCCTTAAATTTATGAGAATAAGATTTATCTTGTTGTCAGTGAGTAAAATTTTTTAGAGGCCTGGAAGACAAGTTAGTAGATTGCTCGCCTAACTGTTCGTTATACAGCTTATGTCGAATATTTTATTTCTCACTTCGCTAAAACTATTTTAAAAACATTAGTTGCAACTATGATTCACAATCTATAGCAGATATCAGAAGATTTGCAGATAGTAGTTGATAATATATAAAATCCCCTATAAATACTTCTCAAATTCAAAGTTGGCTCTATATATGTACATATTTAACACTGCTAGCATACCTTGTGGTATATGATAATGAAAAATTCAAAATATTCTTTTGGAGAGATAATAATACTTCTAAACAGTGGACATTTTGCAGTAGCAAGATATATTAGTAAAATGGTAGTAATGGCTTGAATCAGCAATTGTGTTTATTTTGTAAATAAATAGTGTGCCGCCTCAGTGTGTTCTGGGCGGTGACATTTATGGTTAAAAAGCCATTTAAAAATAATGCATTTGCACTTCGGATCATTGCTGTAGAGTAACTCCTCTTTTGCCCTTTGGAGTGTTTGCGCGAATATTTGTATTTGCATAAATTCTAATCATTTATATTTAACCAAACCGCTGCTCAACCAGGTAGCATGTGTTTACTCAATGATGGACATAATATTAGGTTACGTTTTTAACATAAAAGTTACTAAGACCGAAATGATGAAGATTCCTAAAAGACATGCTAACAATTTTAATGAAATGAAAAGGAAAGGTTTGTTAGTTCTAGCAATTGTAATTTCCATAAAAAGCCTAATTAATAATTAGAACTATATTAAAACTGCAAGCGATGTAAATACATTTCGGCCAAATTTCTATAATATTAGTTAATACTATATAAAGCTATATAAAGCTTCACCTATATAAAGCTTGGCTCATCAAGATATACTATAAATAGAAATATTTAAGGTAATAGTGAGACACATCGGATCAGAATTATATATAGCTCCCATACAAATGCCGACTTTTCTTTTTCCGCTCTAAAAACCACATATTCTAAATAATTTCAATAAAGTTTCAATTAGAAACATTTATGGTAAAATTGAGTCACAACGGTTCAGATTTATATATAGTTCCCATATAAATGTTCCTCCGAATTTGCTTCTTAATGCTCTAGAAGCCATATATTACATAGTATAGTAGTAAAAGTGGATCACTTCGACCCATGTTTTGATATAGTCTACATACAAATGTCTCTCTCGGTTTATTATTTTTTAGATTTTTTACATTATTAGATTTTTTACATTATTTTAGAGCACGTAAAATAGAATCATTAAGAGCATAATTACATATATTCATAGGTATATTAAAATATTCCCGAGCAGGGATATTGAAGCCAATACGACCAAGCAACAACAGACAGTCAATTTTTCCGGAAATTAATTTGAAAATAAATAGCACAGACATTTTAGAACAACGATTAGCTAATGTATACAAATGAATCAGTAACAATGAACTCCAAACAATAGAAGCATATTCCAACTTTGATCTAACAAAAGTAGCATAAAGCATTTTGCGTGTGTAAGGATTAAGAAAGTCCTTACTATTGCGCCTTATAAAGGCCAACACCGAATAAGCCGTAGTAACAACATAGTCAATATGCAATCTAAAACTCAATTTACTATCAAAGACAACACTTAAGTCCAATTTACAATACACTATGGTCAATAATTCATTGTTAAGATGTAGTATTTATAATTAAACATTTTCACGCGCCTTCCAAAAGGCAGGCGGGAACATTTCGCTATATTCAACGGAAACTTATTCAATTCACATCAAGTCAAAAAACGATTTTTGTCACCCTAAAGTGACATGGAATTCCAAAATTGGAAACAATAACATATATCATAAATTAATAAGATGAAAAGAAGTGGTCCTAGAATACTACCCTGAGGAACCCGAGAAGCAATTATCAATTGAGACAAAAGAGCGACTGTTAGATAAGTAAGATCAGGGTCAATCCAATAAAGAAAAGTGAATTCCGATTTTAGAGAGTTTCTTAATAAGTATAGAACGAGAAACTCTTATCAAAAGCCTTACTGAAATCTAAATAAATAGTGTCAATTTAGATACCAAATTCAAAATTAATAATTTGTAGATACTAGAAGATTAGTGACCGTGAAAGCCATGTTGCGCTTCAGATATAAAAGAATACACGGAGTAAAGCAATTTATGATAAACTATATGCTCAAGTTATTTTAAAACATTAGTTAACTTTGCAATCGGTCTATAATTTCGGACATTACTACTACCCGAATTAAAAATAGGCATAACTGAAGCCAATTTCCAAAAGACAGATTGAATATATATTTCAATGGAATACAAATTGACAAAGCACACTTTTTAAGGGAATTGGCTGATATACCATCCAAGTCTAACCTATTAGATTCACTTCGTTTATACAAAGCAAAGCAAAATAATGTCACCTTCCGAAAAATGCATTACTCCCAAATCAATGGCAGGCACAACAGTTTTAAGAGACTTAGCTCAAATAAATGATCAGAGGAAAAAAAAATTGGACTTAAAAAATAAAAAGCAAATAAAATTCACCTGATTCATTACTGGATTTGCTTTCCCCTCATCGAAATACATAGATGTTGGAAAATCACTGGAAGATTTCCTGGATTTAATAAAATGCCAAAATGACTTCGGATTGTCTTTAATTTGGTTCCCAAACTCTAAAATACATTATTTGTATAGAAATGTATTCAAAAAAGCAAATGCGCTTGCATAATGATTTCCAAAGAATTGGAGGATTTATCGAGCTTGTGGAATTTGATTCTCAATTTTTTGAGTTTCTTCAAACCAGGAGTGTACCTGGTAATTTTTTGAACTTTTGGCTTCAATCGTGGTACTTGGGTATCACATTTGTTTAAAATATTATTAATAAAGATAAAATAACAATTAGTTTAGGATTTATCCTTAAACAAGTTCAACTAATCAATATTTGAAATGTAATCATTCACTACATCAAAATCACAGCGATTATAATCGAATGCATTAATATGATAATTAATCTCTCGAAAAGTGTAGAATTCAACATGATGCATATCAGGTTTGTCTTCTAACCATTCTACTAATCATTTCACTTAGAAACATCTATTCTAAAAGTGGATCACATCGGTCAATGTTTTGATACAGACCTTTTGATTGGACTTATTGCCGCCTAAAACCCACATATTTCATATTTTTGGGTCAAATTTAACAACTTGGTAATGGGATTGAGATATGAGGGTGTCATATAGTCGGCTCCGCCCGAATTTAGCCTTATTTTTTTTATTTGTCGTTGAGTAGCGTGTCAGAATAAATAAATTTAATTCTAAATGTACATTTCATCGATGTCTCTGTTTAATGAAATAGGTGAATTGAATTTTGTGCAGGTTAAATTTAAAGAGTTAATTTAAGGCAAATAATCAGTACAAGCTTCAATTGGGAATGTCAGATTTACTAAAATTGTCATTCAATATCACATTGTGTCGAGACTATTGCAAGATTTTCTTAATATTTCTCATTGATATGACCACCTCGCCTGCATTTGCGTTATTCGTTGGCACTGGCTGGCTTTATCATAATCTGGGCCTATGACCCAATTTTTTTGTTAATTAAAAATACAAAATATTTAGTAATTATGTTTATGTATTTAATCCGCAGATTGAACGACATGTCTTCGAATCAACCATTAATAGACTAAACGAATTCTTTGCCGAAGCCGAAAAGGGCTCCTGCAGTACCTATTGCGAGGGCTGCATTGGTTGCATCACTGCCTATTTGGTGTATATGTGTTCAGAGACACATTATGAAAAAGTAAGTCCAAAAACAAAGTACATAGTGCAACACTGCCATACTCGTTATACACAAAACAAACATTGGAAACATGTCGGTCCGTGAATCTAATATAGCCACTGTTGCACTGTATTACAAACAGGAACCAACACAGAAATCATATCTCTCTATTTCTTTATTTTTAGACTCTGCGTAAAATTTCCAAATACATTGCTTCCCAAAATGAACGGGTTTATCATCCAAAGGGTTTACAGATCATCGATCCAACCTATCGGGGTTTGCGCGTAATAGAAATCACAATTTTAGATCGTCCCGGACGAACGTGACTTCCGCTTTCCCACTCCACCGAAGAGTTTTTCATGTAACACACACACCACACATACACATTTTAAAAATGGATCCTGTTTGATGAACATCTAAAAAACAAAACAAAAAAGCGTGTTTGAAACACTTCTGGTGAATTGATTTCAGGTTCAAACGAGATGAGCACATTTGATCATGGAACTATGGTAGACACGAGACGTTTATAGTCCTTAGCTTTAATAAGGAACATAAAGAGCTGAGCGTAATTTAAATATAACATATACAAAAAGAAATCCATATTAATTTATTAACACAACCCCACTCACCCCTACCAAGAAGTAAAACTAGAAATACTGTAAAACATATTGACGAAGTCGCCACATAATCCATAAACCCAGAAATCGTCAAAATCCCAGTTGAGTCCTATAGATGAAAAACTAATATCCAAAATTCTTAAAACAAATGTAAGTTTATAGTTAAGCTTGTGGTTAAACCTAATAAAAATAAGAAACATTTTTCATTAACATTTTTTATATAAAAAAGTTTTAGTTAAATTAAATAATGATTACTTACGTACTCATACTGGCCCTCTTATCTATAGTACCACCAACATCCTACCATGTCCTCTGATAGGTACAAGTAAATGTAAAATAAAACCAAAATACAAATGTCTTAGGTCGCATCATCATCCTCACCGTCGCCTTCATCCATCGTCATTTCAGTAACTCTCCTTCTTTGCTCCACTATTAAGGTTTTAGATTTTTCGATCTTTTTTTTTAGAGAGAAAATTTATTAACTACCTTTAGATATGTAAATGTAGAGGAACCCTTTAAACGTTTTCCTTACGAAACATTTCAAATAGTAAGCAATGTGTATTAAATCATAGATTCAAAATAATAGCAAATTAAAATTGTCTATTAAGTACTATTTATAAAACAAATAAATATAATTACATGTACTGGATATTGTTTAATTTGTTGTTTCTATTCTGCTGTATTGTATTGTTGCGAAATTATCCAAGAAATGAAACTAAACCAAGAACTTTTGGTGTTTTCACAGATGCACACGCACCAGTGTTGTCTTTATGATCGCCAACAAAAAAAAAGTGATAACCTACATTTTCTACCCCATTACAAGAATTTTATTATTAATTCCAAATGCACATGAATGCCGGACACATTCGAAATCGTTTTGCAATTTTATAGATCCTATCTCAAAATGTGTTTCATTATACATGGGAAGGTCAGGCCTGCTCTGACTTTCACGGCTTTTTCGTGGACTCACTGCTGGTGCTGTATTGCGGACGGCACAATCAAAGTATGCATGTGTGCGTCACGCGTACTTTTGCTGTTTGCAAAGTTACAAAAAGTTCAACTTTTTGACGCATATTTTTGGGATACATATTTTTACCCTACTATAAGTTATGTGAGAGCTTTACTTTTTGAAATCACCTTAGTAAAAAGTAGGTGTGATGAATTCCACCTGGAAATGAATGATCAACAATTCTGTATGTTTATCTTTATTTTGCAGACCCTGATGATGCAATTCAATGTAATTGCGAAATATTGGAAAACTATATTGAAATAAAAAAAAATAAAAAAGGCCTCGAGCTCAAAATACACAAAAATTTCTATTAAATTGAAAAAGGGCGAATAAAACACAAAAATATTATCAACAATTCATATTTTGTGCGCAAAAATGATGCTTGCTTTCAAAATCACGTTGAATGGACATTCTTTTGATCATTTTAATAATAATAAATTCACATTTTTGAAACTACCATATGTCATTTTCCACAAGGAAACAAGTAAGGAAAGGCTAAAGTCGGCCAGTGCCGACTATATGATACCCTCCACTTTCTACTCCATTACAATTGAATTCGGGGAAAAAAGTGAAATCTGGAACTATCATGAACCGATGAGACCTATTTTCACAACGTGACATATAACGTGTTCTGCTAAATTAGATCAAAATCTGTAATACCGTGAGAGAAAAAAGTTAAATCGGGAAGGACATTTGTTGAAATATAATGTATTTTGCCAACTTTGGAACGAAATCGGTCTATATCGATCGACCCACATAATGTTTCCAGTTGAAATTCAAGTTGCTTATTCATATTTGAATAAAATCGATACAAATATGAGGTTTCTAGAGCCCAAAATGGATTGAATGGATGTTTGTAAGGGCGATATATCTAAATCTGAACCGATTTGACCCACTTTCACCACAGATTTTTCCAGATCAAATATAATGTTTGTGCCAATTTTTGAAGAAAATCGTTTAAAATATGTTGCCTCTAGCGCGCAAAAAGTTATATGGAGGCCGAAATTTGCTTGGGAGCTATATCTAAATCGGAACCGATCTGACCCACTTTCACCACATATGTTTCTAGTTTTTGTGCCAAATATGACGAAGAACTGCTGTTAAAATATGTGGTTTCTAGAGGGGAAAAATTCAAATCGGGAGCGAAATTTGTATGGGAGCTATATTTAAATCTGAAGCGATGTGACTCACTTTTACCACAGATATTTTCAGTTAAAATATAAGGTTTTGTGCCAAATTTGAAGAAAATCGGTTAAAATATGTGGTATCTAAAGTTAAAATATGTGGTATCTAATATAAATGTAGGCCAACATTTTTATGGAAGCTATATCTAAATCTGGACCAATTTTACCACAGGTATTTCTAGTTCAATTAAAAGATATTGTACATAATTTGAAGTAAATCCGTTAAAATATGTGGGGTCTAGAGAGGAAAAAGTCAAATCGGGGGCGACATTTGTATGGGGGCTATATCTAAATCTGAACCGATTTGCTTCAAATTAAATAGGGATCGTCCTTGGGCCGCAAAACTCACTTGTGCAAATTTTTGATAGGATCGGATAATAACTGCGATCTGTAATTTGATTACAAGAATAGATGGACGGACAGACAGGCGGACATGGCTAAATCGATTCAAAAATTGATTCTAAGTCGATCGGTATACAAATTTCAATGAGACAAGAAAGTGGAACTGAAATCTGGTAACAAAATGAAGTACTTTTTAAAATCCATATATTTTTTTATTAATTTTTGCGCAATTATATTTTTACTCGAGGAATTCATGTAAGACATATCAAATATTGATCGTGTAGGGTTTTTTCACATTTACAATGGATTTTTAGTACTGAATATCCAAATTACTTCTGCTTTCCTTGCTCTAAGGAAAGAGCAGACGAAAGAAAAATTACAAAATTGATGTGAAAGTGGAAGTCATCACAACTATTTCGTGATATTCTTTCACCGAAAAGCAAAAGCCATCACATACCCGTATGTTTCGATAGCCCCATACAAATGTACCTCCGATTTACACTACTACTGCTCTAAAATGCACATTTTACATCGGATCTTGATGAAATTGCCCACATATTTCAACTAGAAACATCTACTATGAAAGTAAACTATATAGGTCCATTTTTATGCACTCCACGAGAGTATTATGTGTTTGTGCATTTGTTTCAACACCCAAAAGGAAGGGAGATAGACACATTGTTAATTATACCGATCGACTCAAAATCACTTTTTGAATCGGTTTAGCAATGTCCGTCTTTCTGTCTGTCCATCTATTCTTGTAATCACGATACAGGTCGCAATTGTAGACGGAACCAAATGAAACTTTGCACAACGAAGTTTTTCGGTACAAGGACGAACGCTATTTAATTTTAAGAAAATCGGTTCAGATTTAGATATAGCCCCCATACGATTTTCACTCCCGATTTGACCCTTTTCACTCTAGATACCACACATTTTAACAGATTTTCTTTAAAATTGGCAAAACATCTTATATTTCAACTAAAAATACCTGTGGTAAAAATGTGTTAGATCGGTTCAGATTTATATATAGCTCCCATACAAATTTCGCTCCCGATTTGACTTTTTCCGCTCAAGAAATCACATATTTTAACAGGTCCTCTTCAATTTTTGTAAAATATCTTATATTTCAACTAAAAATACCTATGGTAAAAATGTGTTAGATCGGTTCAGATTTATATATAGCTCCCATACAAATTTCGCTCCCGATTTCGCTTTTTCCACTCTATAAACCACATATTTTAATAGATTTTCTTCAAATCTTTCAAAATATCTTATATTTCAACTAGAAACACACATGGTGAAAATGGGTCAGATCGGTTCTGATTTACATATAGCTCCCACACAAATTTTGCTCACGCCCAGAAACCACGAATTTTCACCGAAAGTGATCATAACACGTTATATTTATTTACAAATATTCTTTTCGATTTGACAAATTGGACCAGGTCATATTAGCCTATGATTAGGAAACATACAAAAATTCTTCCCGTTTACACTGAATTGTATTCGAATAGAAAGTGGAGTGGATCATATAGTCGGCCCCGCCCGACTTTAGCCTTTCCTTACTTGTTTGGTATAGAAAATGTCAAAGCGGGAGCGACATTTGTGTGGAAGCTAATGTAAATCTGAACCGATTTGGCCCATTTTCGTTGTACGTTGCTTGTTTTTATCAATATTTATTTTAGATCGGTTTTAGTAGTTTTATTTTTCAAATTATAAAACTTGAAATTAAGATTGAAATAAATTACAATAAAGATATAGACGATCGATATCGTTTGATATCATTGATATTTGTTTTAAAATAACGTAAGACCTTTGTAGTGGTAGTGGACGTGATGTGTGTAGAGTGTGAGAAATTGGGGAGTAGCTACCATAGCGGGGATAGGAAAACTTAAAAGTTGAAGGGTTTGCCAAAGCCAACGTAGCGGCTTCGTGCAAAACTTCAGCACATGTAGGATGACAGACACGAGCAACATCTTCGGTGGAGTCACCATATTCCATGGCCAATACGGCTTCATTGATAAGTTCGCCAGCAGATGTGCCAATAATGTGTGTGCATAGCACACGATCAATAGCCTTATCAGCCAACACCTTGACGAAGCCATCGGTTTCATTGTTGGTCTTGGCACGAGAATTGGCTAAGAATGGGAATTTGCCTACTTTGAATTCAACGCCTTCTTGTTTCAAGGCTTCTTCAGACTTGCCAACCCATGCAACTTCGGAATGGGTGTAGACAACGGAGGGAACACAATTGTAGTCGATGTGCACAGCAGCGCCCAACATGCCTTCTACACAGATGATGAATGAATAAAAAAATAAAAAAACAAGTAAGGAAAGGCTAAAGTCGGACGGGGCCGACTATATAATACCCTACACCACTCACTGCATACAGTGGTGGACACGAATTTAGCACACTTAGCACATATAACTTTGTAAAGCAAATATTTCAACTTCTTTTTATGTTTTTTTGCCCGTTATTTTTTTTTTCTAAAATACTACGTACGATAAGATGACCATGAAACATTACTTTTGTTCGGTTCTCTTGTTGCATTTCAGTTTTATTTCATCTGAAGTACAAATAATACCAAAAGTGATTGGACAGTAAGTTAGCACAAATTAAAAAAACTTTATTCAAAACGAAAAAAAATGAACTAACCAATACATCTATATATATAAATGAATCTGTGTTTGTAAGTTTGTGAGTTTGTTTGTTTGTTTGTTCTTTATAGCAGACTAAACTACTGGACAGATCTTCTTGAAATTTTCACAGTATGTTCATGCTGAACCTGTGGTGAAAATAGGCTATATAAATTTTTGATATTTTCAGTGGGTGTGGCACCTCCCACACAAATTGGGGATTTATTCGTTTTTTATAAATTAGCATATTCGGAGTACTGTTGCAGCTAGAGTCTTGAATTTTTGTGACAGTATACTAATTGTTAGTCTGCAAAGTTTTGCCAAAAATGGGCTGTGTTGTAAAAGTGGGCGTGGCACCTCCCATCCGAAGCTATCACCTATTATTGAATATTGTCATTTCTATGACACCTAGAGTGCTGAAATTTTGTGTAAGTGCATATAGCATCTATGTGCATAGTTGTGCCAAAAATAGGCGGTATTGGAAAAGTGGGCGTGGCACCTCCCACACAAAGTTAAAACCTATTATTGAATATTGTCAGTTCAATGAAACCTATAGTGCTGAAATTTTGTGTAAGTGCATCTGTCATAAATGTGCGTAGTTGTGCCAAAAATGGGCGGGGTTGGACAAATGTGCGTGGCACCTCCCATACGAAGTTAAAACCTATTATTGAATATTGTCAGTTCTATGACACCTAGAGTGCTGAAATTTTGTGTAAATTACATATAGCATCAATGTGCGTAGTTGTGCCAAGAATGGGCGGTATTGGAAAAGTGGGTGTGGCACCTCCCATACGAAGCTAACACCTATTATTGAACATTGTCAGTTCTATGACACCTAGAGTGCTGAAATTTTGTGTAAGTGCATCCAGCATGAATGTGCGTAGTTGGTAGTGGTACCTCCCACACAAAGTTAAAACCTATTATTGAATATTGTCAGTTCTTTGATACATATAAAGGGTGATTTTTTAAGAGCTTGATAACTTTTTTTTTAAAAAAAACGCATAAAATTTGCAAAATCTCATCGGTTCTTTATTTGAAACGTTAGATTGGTCCATGACATTTACTTTTTGAAGATAATTTCATTTAAATGTTGACCGCGGCTGCGTCTTAGGTGGTCCATTCGGAAAGTTTAATTTTGGGCAACTTTTTCGAGCATTTCGGCCGGAATAGCCCGAATTTCTTCGAAAATGTTGTCTTCCAAAGCTGGAATAGTTGCTGGCTTATTTCTGTAGACTTTAGACTTGACGTAGCCCCACAAAAAATAGTCTAAAGGCGTCAAATCGCATGATCTTGGTGGCCAACTTACCGGTCCATTTCTTGAGATGAATTGTTCTCCGAAGTTTTCCCTCAAAATGGCCATAGAATCGCGAGCTGTGTGGCATGTAGCGCCATCTTGTTGAAACCACATGTCAACCAAGTTCAGTTCTTCCATTTTTGGCAACAAAAAGTTTGTTAGCATCGAACGATAGCGATCGCCATTCACCGTAACGTTGCGTCCAACAGCATCTTTGAAAAAATACGGTCCAATGATTCCACCAGCGTACAAACCACACCAAACAGTGCATTTTTCGGGATGCATGGGCAGTTCTTGAACGGCTTCTGGTTGCTCTTCACTCCAAATGCGGCAATTTTGTTTATTTACGTAGCCATTCAACCAGAAATGAGCCTCATCGCTGAACAAAATTTGTCGATAAAAAAGCGGATTTTCTGCCAACTTTTCTAGGGCCCATTCACTGAAAATTCGACGTTGTGGCAGATCGTTTGGCTTCAGTTCTTGCACGAGCTGTATTTTATACGGTTTTACAGAAACAGACTCAATATTCTCTTCTGTACGCACTGTACGCACTGTACGCATTCGTGTGGTTGGTTTAATGTTTAATAAAGTAAACTGAATGCGAAACTTGGTCACAATCGCATTAATTGTTTGCTCACTTGGTCGATTATGTAGACCATAAATCGGACGTAAAGCGCGAAACACATTTCGAACCGAACACTGATTTTGGTAATAAAATTCAATGATTTGCAAGCGTTGCTCGTTAGTAAGTCTATTCATGATGAAATGTCAAAGCATACTGAGCATCTTTCTCTTTGACACCATGTCTGAAATCCCACGTGATCTGTCAAATACTAATGCATGAAAATCCTAACCTCAAAAAAAAACCTCAAAAAGTGCATCTAGCATCAATGTGCGTACAACTACGAAATATTGTGTGAGTACATCTAGCATCAATATTGGTAGTTGTGTCAAAAATTTGCGAATTTGGAAAAGTGGGCGTGCTACCTCACATAAAAACTTAAAACCTATTATTGAATATATTCAGTTTTATAACAGCTGCAATACTGAATTTTTTGTGAGTGCATCTAGCATAAACCTTCGTAGTTGTACCAAAAATGGGCGGTATTGGGTTAGTGGGCGTACGAATTTAAAACCTATTATTGAATATTGTCAGTTCTATAAAACCTAGAGTGCTGAAAAATTGTCTGAATAGATCCAGTGTAAATAGTTGTGCAAATATGGGCGAAAAGTGGGCGAGGCCCTTCGCATATGAAATTAAACCCGGTTTTAGAGAATATTCGACACCGAGATGGGCGTAAAGTATCAGTGACCCTTTCCATACGAAATTAAAAACTGTTTTAGAGTATATTCGACACCGAGATTCCTATATTGTTATACAAATGGGCGGGATTTGAAAGATGGGGAATTTTTGATTTGAATTTTGTAGAATTACACGTTTTCTTTGGATTTACTTAGCACAATAGTAAAGAAAGATTACAAAAAAAAGAAATATCGCCAAAAGCCGACTTAAGTCAAGAAAACGGAAATTATATTAATTTTTTAGTTTTGTGTTGTTTGATTAGTGAACAATTTGATTGACTTTCTATGTGTTTTGAATGTAGTACATTCGAATTCCAGCTATTCGATTAAGTAAGTTCTTTTTACGTAGCAAGTTTTTTGTTTTGGTAATGGAAAGGAGGAGAATCACACTCAACCTAAAGTCAATTTGATTCTTGACATTTCTTCCGTTATTCGCCGTACTTCCATATTTTCCATGGAACATATCCATTTCTTTTGTATCTCAGGGAAGCACCTTGATTATAAGTGGTACATATAATACCGATCACAAGAATAAACAATATGATTTTTATTTCCGTTTGTTTTTCTGCCTGGCGAAGCGGGCGGGGGTTCAGCTAGTTTTATTATAAACTTAATACTTGGTTGTATATCCACTATTTTGAGTAATAGCTAGACATACTCTCCACTAGGGACTTAAAACGCTCTATTGGAATAGAATATCAGGAATTTTGAGTTTCATTCAAAAAACCGGGCAAATTTTTAGGTTTACTGTTATAATATGTCGTTGAAGTTAATTCTATAGATTCTAAGTAGGATTGAGATCCGGTGACTGTGCTGGCCCATTTTTAAAAATCTATTCTGTTCTGCTCCAAACAGTTCTTCATTGGCATTAAGTGAGTTTTGGTTGGTTGTTGTGCATAAAACGCCAGTTAATTGGCATGTTTTTATCTGAATATGTTATCATGGTATCAACAAGTAGATTTTTGTAAATATACTGATCCATTAGTGCATCGATTTTGTGTATCGGACCAACGCCGTGACGGCTTGTGTGTTGTAGAGTAAAAGCGCCCATTCAAGGCACCCAACATAGCGCCATTTGAACGAAATGGGGTCTTAATGAACTGCATTTCAGCGGATTATTTCAATTTGTTCGAATCGTAAAATTTGACAAATCTTTCTCGATTTTATTTTCTTCCTTCTTCTTTTGTATGGTTACACAAGTACTACCGGCGGTCCCGTCGTTCGACAAAAGTCTTGATATTCGTAGAGAAAAACCATTTTCGCAATAGATGTTTCTAGTTAAAATATAAGGTGTTTTGCAAAGTTTGATCAGAATCGGTTAAATTATATGGTTTCTGGAGCGGAAAAAGTCAAATCGTGGCTATATTTAAATTTGAAATCATTTGATCCATTTTCATCACAGATGTTTCTAGTTGAAATTTAAGGTGTTGTGCCAAATTTGAAGAAGATCTTTTAAAATATCTGATTTCTAGAGCGGAAAAAGTAAAATCCGGAGCGAAATTTGTATGATGGCTATATCTAAATCTATAAGCAGACGTATTCAAAAAAAAAAAAAACTAAAAAACTATAAATATTAGAGGTATTTTCAGTCCTTGTGAGGGAACATTCTTTCCCTGTGGACCGATTTCGCCCATTTTCAATCCAAACGATATACAACTATAAGACGTATTCATGCAAAATTTGGACGTCCTAGCTCCTTTCGGTTAGATGCTGGAGGTGGAGTGTATAAAAAGGAAATTCGATGTGTATGGAACCGTATATACTTACAATAAAGTTATTTTTTGGATTCTTGCATATTAATTAGTTGAATAAAAATTGATTCAATAATTCAAAGACGCCTCAAACATTTTCCACAAGATGGAGACTGAGGTAAATTCTCAGACGATTGTAAGCGAGTGCAACGATTTGCTAACGTCATGTGTTAACGGCTACATTTACGTTGTCTATATTGCATTGGCTTTGTTTATTAAGTAAATATGAAAAAACGCACACTTACTCAAATAATCATACCAACCAAAAGCAAATAAAAATATTTATATAAAAACGACGCCCCATTCCTTCAGAGTTTATCATACTCCAGTTGATACTTCATCACGTTAAGAAAGAGCTCCAACAGTACAGCCAAGTTCTACGGATATTACCATGCAGTGGTTGACAATTTTTCTAGTGTTCACAGCCGTTCTCATGGGCGCTTGTCAAGACACAAATTCAAAAGCGCCAACAACTCCACGAACAACTTCTGGCACCACCAAGAAGGTTTTTCGGCGGATAACTAATTTAAAATTCAATGTCGGTAGAAGATCATTAGGAATATAACTGGTTGTATCGCTGATAAATAACTAATCAAATAATTAAATAAATAATCGTAGAAGACAAATACATACAGTTGAAATTCCCTAACTCGAATCAAATTTGAAGAAAACTGGTTAAATTAACTTTCTACAACGTAAAAATCAAATCCGGATCGAAATTTGTATGGGAGCTATATATAAATCTGAACCGATCTGACCCATTTTCACCATAGGTATTTCAAGTTTAATTTGTGTGTGAAATGTTTAAATAAACAAGGCAGCGATGGGAAAGTGAGGATCTGCACGGATAGACAACCTGTGATTAAGGTGATCACTAAACCTATGGTGAATTCGACGTCCTTATATAAATGAATTTTTTACCTAAGGCAAACTAGAGCGCCAGGACATTATATGATTGAAGCTAACAAGAAAACTGACAATTGGCTAGAAGAGTGGACCACACCACCCGGAAAGATCTATCCAGCCTGAAAGATGGAGATATTTGATTAGATATCTAATATCCGGCGCTAGCCCATATGCTAAACTGGTACTGGGCCATGGTATGACCGAAGTCTGACGGGGCGGGCCTAATGAGATTAAAATCAGACGCCTGATGAGGTTGAGTAAAATTGAACTCTGCAGCACGATGGGACTTCTCAAGGGACACTTAACCCTGAGGGCACAGTTACTCTGCATGGGGCGATCGGAGTAGGGTGTAGTATTAATACCACTCGGTTGTGTAAAAAATAGCCGGTAATACAAAATTGTGCGTGGCACCTCCGACAGGAGGGTACATTTTTTGTGTTCATTGCGTATTAATCACCCCTATCGCGAACAATGCTTCCCTGGGAATAAATTGTTCCCTTAAAATTTCAATCTATTGCAATTTTTATACTCTCCGCCTTAGGATGGGGGTATATTCACTTTGTCATTCCGTTTGTAACACCTTGAAATATTCATCGGAGACTCCATAAAGTATATAAATTCTGGGTCGTTGTAAAATTCTAAGACGATTTAGTCCGTCTGTCTGTTGGAATCACGCTAGCTGCCGAACGAAATGAGCTAAGAGGTTTAAATTTGTCTTATGGTTGCAGATCGGTTGGGCGAAATCGGCCCAGAGGGAAAATTTTTTCCCTAACAAAGACTCAAAATACCCCAATTTTTAGATTATTTATTTGTTTTTTTTTTTATTTATTTTATTTGTTTTACATGCACTTGAAATTTCTTGCGTACATTCATTTTGTAACAAGAAAATACCAAAAGGGATAAAAATGGTACTAATAATACGACAGCAGCTAGAAACATGAAATTCGATGTGTACATCCCTATATTACGCATACACGTGAAATAGAGCGATTTTTCGAAATTCGTACTTTTAAGGGATACAATGCGAAAAGTGGGATAAAAATGGTACCAAGCAAACCGCTGAAGTTGATATCAAGAAATGCGGTGTACGCTTTCATCTGACTGTATAGACGCGAAACATAAAGAATTTTTTCGAAATTTGAACTTTTGGGCGGAAATTGGGGCGAAAGGGGATAAAAATGGTACCAACCAAACGCCAGCAGTTAGAAAAGTGGAATTCGGTGTGTTCATTGCTCTGACTGTGTAGAAAGAAAGTAAAGATATATTTCGATACTCGTTCCTTTAGGATCAAAACGGGATAAAATTGGTACCAAGCAAGTGGCTGTAGTTAGAATCATAAAATTCAGTGTTTACACTCGTCTGTCTTCGTTGAGACGCAAAATATGAGTATTTTCCAAATTCGTACTTTTAGGGTCAAAATGAAAAATGAATAAAACAGGTACCAAGCAAACGGATGAACCTAGAATCGTGAAATTAGATGTGTACATTCAATGTGAACCCGAAACATAACGTATCTTTGAAAATTGTACTTTTTAGTCACTTTGCCTGTAGCTGAATCAAGAATTTGCAAATGGGGGAAATGTTTCTCCCTAATGTTGCACGACAATACACCTAATATTTGGGGCACATTTTTGAAGATTGCTGCCTCATGTTCATTTTTTGATTACAATTGCAATATTATATTTATATATGGAAATAGACTATAATTATTATAATAATGAAGCAATGCAATTAATTTATAAGTTATATGCCTTATAGTTTGAAATAGTAAACAAATATACTAATGTGCATAAAAAATATCACAATTTTCCTAATATGTAAAGTCGGCAGCCACTAATCTGCCGGCAATACTGTGGAATGCACTCCGTGGTGGAGGGTATATAGCATTAACTGTCACCAAAAGTGCTTTTTATTTGTAGGGGTTGAAATAGGGCAAAAAGGAATAAAAATGGTACCTATCAAACGACAACAGCTAGAGACATGGTGTGTACAATGTACCAGATGCGACATTTTTGCTTGTTGGCGTAGCCACCGAGATGGAAATGGGCCTCATCAGTCAAGATGATTTTTCAATGGAATTCCGGATCATTTTCATTCATGAATTTTAATAATTGCTATGCGTTAGTGAAGCGTGTATCGTTCCATTTTTAGTAATAGCGTAGTTTCTACTTGTCAAATGTCAAAGAATAAAAGCTTCAAAAGTGACAGCTACCGAAATACCGGGTGATTCAAAATAACACCTCTTGTTGGAAAACCCTGTACTTACTTCATATCGGGTATACACATTCTCCCTATGACAAAAACGTGCACCATGAAGTAATTTTTATTCGTAGAGGGTGAAATGGGACAAAAGGGATAAAAATGGTACCTATTAAACGACAACATCTAAAAACACGAAATTTGGCGTTTACATTCCTCTAATTGAGTAGAAACATAATATAATTTTTTCCAAATTCGTACTTTTAAGGGGTAAAATTAATATAGAGGTATAAAAGTTCTGACACAAAATGAAAAGATTTTTAAAAATTTCTTTCTTTCAAGGGATAAAATGTGAACATAGGGATAAAAATAGTACCAACCAATCTACAGCTAGAACGATGAAATTAGGAGTGTACATCCCTCTAATAGCGTCGACACGTAGAGGGTTTTTTCGAAATACATACTTTTAAGGGGTTAAGATGGGAAAAAGGGATAAAAATGGTACCAACCAAATGGCCGCTTATAGAATCATGAAATTCGGTGTATACATTGTTCAGACTGCGTAGACACGAAAAATTAAGATATCTTTTGATATTCGTACTTTTACGATCAAAATGTGATACAATTGGTACCAATCAAACGGCTGTAATTTGAATTATGAAATTCAGTGTTTACACTCGTATTCGCGCAAAAAAGAGGATTTTTCAAAATTCGTCCTTTTCGAATCAAGATGAAAAAAGTAATAAAACTGGTACTATGCAACCGGCTGTAGCTACAATCCCGAAGTTAGGTGTGTACATCCCACTGTGAAGTGAATTATAAATAGGGTTTGCATCCCGGGATTTCCCGCGGAAAAATTCCCGGGGATTCACACATTTTTCATTTCCCGTATCCCGGGAAATTCGTACGGGAATCCCGCGGGAATTCAGTAGAAAATTTTACATATTTCTTGGCATATTTTTTCCATCATTTCCACAATAAAATTAAATTGTTGTATAAAAATTTAGATCACATAGCTTTTAATCAGGTATGTCAAATATTGCAGTTGGATGACAAAACATTTTTAAGCTGCGTTCGGATTTGGTCTTAAAATCCACTTTTTCGGATTTTTCCTGTCAAGCTCCATATGAAAAACAAAAAAAATAAATCCGGGAAACTAGATTTTGGGCATGTATCCGAACGCCAAAAATAAAGAATTTAAAGTTTTCGAAGCGACAGGACAAAGAACAAACATTTCATTTAATGCTCTACTCACTATTAACGATCGTTCTCCGTCGCGTCCACATTTTCGAATAAAATAAGAAATGTCTGATCTTTAATTAATTTTGAAACTTGAAAAGATGTTTGAATTGATCTCACATTGCGTTTTATTATATGAATTCTGTAACAGGTTCGTTGTGAAATATATATTTATTTTACTTTAGGGTAATTCCACAAGATTTCGACCATCATCGATTTTGATGAAATTTGGCACGTACAATCTACTACTGTTTGCGGACAATGTACCGTTTACCGTAGCTCAAAATAGCACGTGGTTTAAGTTTTAACGTGGGCCAAAGTTGGTTATCTCGGGGTTTTTTGGGAGAGATGGCTTCCTTATCGATATCATAACTTTAGATCGCGTCATCAGATTTTAACGATATTGATATCATCTGAAAGATTTACACCTCCTCTTTCCGAATCAGTATGCAGATATGAATGTCCTTGTGGTTCAAACAATTTTAATCCTGGAATATCCTGCAAAACATATCTTTAATTTTCTTTATTTTGTTTTGTATTTTAGCTTATGTTATTCTCTACAAAATATCAAAAATTCAGAGTGGTGTGGCCATAGGTTAAGAAATTACGGCTGCTTTTCCAAAGTATTGCGTTATTTCAAAATTTTTCATTCATATCTATGTATATTAGAGTCGCTTCAAAAATAAAATTGTCGATGTGCTCGACTAAAATGAAAGATTCGTTTGTTTTATGGATTCTCCCAAAATACTTCGCTTTTATCATTGTCTGTTCATGAACTGGACGCGTGCAAAAAACTCTATAAAACAGGTTTTTCTTGAAAAGAATTCACTATGAGAATGGTATTGAAAAAAAATTAAATTAAAAATGAAAATCTGGCCCGAGCCTTATCAAACCGTATCCAATTTTACTTGCAATTTGACCCAGTATAAAGGGTCGATTTTTACAATTTTACTGCATTTTTATTAAATACGCAAAATTTACACTTTTTAGTCCGACTTGTGTTTTTAGTGGCTCGTTGGAGAGGTAGTGATTGCAATTTTATGAACCGATTGAGGGTCGCACATTTTTTTCAATTGTTTAAATGTGAAATACTGACATATGGTGGCATTTGCATCGTAAACTTATTCTAATCTTATGCAAAGCTTTTTTAAAAAATCTGATATTTTGTTCTTTCAATGCACAGATAGATGGAATTTATGGGAAAATTTGAAATGGTTGTTAATGCTAAAATAATACAGATAGAAACATGAAGTTTGAAGTATTTTTAAAAATATTCTTCTCTTTAATTTGATGCCCATATCGCCATTCTATGGCACACACAAGTACGAAACTAAATTATTAAAACAACTATATCCTTTGGAAAATAAAAGTGCTCTAAAAAGAACAAACGACAACGATTTCGCATTGCGCTTTATTATATGAATTCTGTAACAGGTTCGTTGTGAAATATATATTTATTTTACTTTAATAAAATGTGAATGTTTCATTGGAAAATAAAGCTTAACTCATGGTAAACAACATGTTGACGATTTCCCGTGCTGTCCCGGGATCCCGGGAAATTGAAAAAATATTTCCCGTTTCCCGGGAAATAAAAAGTACGGGAAAATGCAAACCCTAATAATAAAGCATCACAATTTATTTTAAATAGTGCAGTAAGCCTTATAGTTTGAAATATGTACTGAAAAAATATCGTAAGGTAATATATTCGGCCCGTTACTTGTTTATTTTGCTTTCATATTTCGATTTGATCGCCTTTTTTCTGTAACAACCCAAAGAAGTGAAACCTATTCCCGAGTTAAATTCATATTACCAGGCGTAAGATGGTAAAGGGGAATAGAAAATTCCACGTGAACAAATTCGTGCAGAAAAAGGGGTGGTGTGGCAATGCCCTTACGAAATCAAAATTCTGTTCTCGAGCTGGAGTTCGCTCTCATTTCTTCAAAGATGGAAAAGAAGATCTTGTACAAATTAACAGTCGTTGAGTCATACATTATTTTTACTGCCTTCAAATTGGCAACATTTATCTTGTGAATTTACACCTTGATCTACTTCTACCGGAAACGAAACAGGCCATAATGTTACTATGTCGACACTAAATATTTACTATGCAAATAGAATAGAAAAACTCACGCACTTAATCAAATAATCATACAGCCCATAGGCAAATAAACAGATTCATATAAAAGAGTCACATATCTTCTGAGTTCATTATACCCCAGTTGATATTTCATCAGCGAACAAGACAAGTTGAAGGAAGAACTCCAACTCCAAGTACAGCCTAGGCCAACATTACCATGCAGTGGTTCACTATTATTCTGGTTTTCATAGCCATTGCCATGTGCAACTGTCAAAATACTACAAATGATACGGCGCCAACAACAACAGGAGCTGGGCCCAACAAGAAAACTGTTCGGATAACTAATTTAAGATTCTCAGTTAAAAGAAAAATCAGGAGGAATAAATCTGGTTGATATCGATAACGTATTCTAAGGGGAAATTCTGGGTTTTATTTTCTGAATAAATTGTTAAAAACAAAAAAGAAATAAAGTGTCTTAATTACATAATTTATTTTACGAGGTTTTTATTTAATCAAATCGATGATGTTATATCTCTTACATCCTTTGCAATATGACATAATTTAAACTGGACACAGAAAACCGGGAACAAAAATTCACCTGCTCTGCTGGACTTTTAGCGAGGTTGTAAATACTAAGGACACAAAATGTTAAATTACTTATCGACAAGGATGACAAGGATGATGTATCCTGGCAAGAAATTATAAAATCTGCGTCTATAAATAACTTATCATATCTCTAGAAATACATACATTTATTTAAAAAAAATCTTTTATGGAAGTCTGTCTTATGCTTTTAGCTTTTGATTGTTCTTCCAACAAATGAGTTTGTATGCGATATATTTGCATTTTATCTGGTTCTGAAATACTTGGACAATTAAAGTTTTCTAAAAAACCTAACAAAATACTACTAGGCTCTATTGCCTGAGCCAATGTAGGCGTTTCGTCCGCATTTCCTCCATCTGATTCCTCGGAATTTGAATCAAGCTCATCTTCTTGGCTTTGGGTAACCAAAGCCAAGATATCTCCAAAGCCTTTGATAGAGTTTGGCACGGCGCACTCATATCAAAGCTTATTGCTTTTGGTGTTGGTAGTGACTTCTCTCGATTTATATCGAGCTTCCTCAGAGATCGCACTATACGAGTTGTTGTAGATGGGTTCTCATCCGACGAGCATAGGTTAACTGCAGGTGTACCTCAGGGCTCTGTCCTTTCCCCCTCCCTTTTTCTTATTTTCACCGACAACCTCTTGGATCGGACTTCGAAACCAATATACTCATTTGCCGATGACAGCAACCTCTGTCATTCATACTCATTCGATCATAGACGAACTCGTCAAGAAATTGAAGACAAAAGGCTATTGATGGATGAGTCTCTCAGCCAGGATTTATTGGCCATTTCCGAATGGGGTCAAGGTAATAGAGTAGATTTTAATGCACTTAAGACCCAGTGCTCCTTGTTGTCTCACAAGCGATTCACTGATCCAACGGTGTCGTCGATTTTAATGAACGGTGTAGATATTGAGCAATCAGATACTCCTGATGTTCTAGGCATGAAAATTCAATCTGATGTTCGTTGGACAAAACATGTATTTGAAATGTCGAAAGAAGCATTCAAGTGTCTAGGCTTCTTAAACCGGTGTAAGAAATACTTCACTCCCCCTGATCTTCTCAATATATACACTACTTACATCAGACCAAAGATGGAATACAACTCCCATATATGGTCGGGTGCTCCAGCTTCATCACTAGAGCTACTTGACCGTGTCCAGAGGAGGGCGATGGTGTTAATAGGTGATGGTAGGATATCCAATTCTATTGTCTCCCTTGAACATCGTCGTAATGTGGGTTGTGTGTCCTTGTTCTATCGTTACTTTCATGGGGTTTGTTCCTCCGATATTCGTGATCTTATACCGCCCGTGAGAACGTTCGGTAGAGATACGCGACTTTCCAGGAATTCTCATCCATTTGTTATAAATTTGACAACCGACCGCACCACTCATTACAGAATGAATTCGATCTTCGCCCGCACTATCCGTATGTGGAATCGACTTCCGGCAGATATCTTCCCAGCTAATTATGATGTTCAGAAGTTTAAAACAAAAGTCAACAAACACTACTCCCTCTTTCCTCCTTCCAATACCGTATTTTCCTTCCGCCAACGCAATGCGCTGCATTTATAGGGGACATCCCCTGAGTGTTGGTTCAGTGAAAAAAAAAAAAAAAACCATGCCTACGATTTCGTCTTCAGATATAATATATATAATAATAGCAAACGGAGCGACATCAGAGTCGCACACCATCCACTTTTCGACAGCATCAATCGTACATCCAGACGGTATGGTTATATCTGTTTGTATCTCAACAAGGCTATTTGGAGCATCTTCATTATGAGATAGTAAGTTATTGCAAACTCTTTTTAAAACTTGTGGAGTTACAGAGTCCCACGAAGCTGCGACTGCCCACAAAGCTGTCTTAATATTCAAAGATTTAACGAACTCACGTTTGTCATTAGCACCAACACGTTTTTGAACGATCAGTTTACGGTAGTGACATTTGAAGCTCCGAATTACTCCTTGATCCATAGGCTGAATCAACGACGTGCAATTTGGTGGGAGATATTTTACTGTAACGTTTTCAGATATCATAGCATTTACATCTGGGTGTGCTGGACAGTTGTCTAATAGTAAAAGTATTTTACAGTTATTTTTGAGACCGATGCGCCGTTGATGTTCCTTTGCTTCTGGTACAAAATTTTGATTAAACCACTCCAGAAATAGCTGTTGTGTTACCCAAGCTTTCTTATTAGATTTATAAATCACAGGAAGGTGTTCAACGTTTTTTAAAGCTCTTGGAGGGGCACTTTTTCCTATTATCATCAATTTACACTTGTGAGTTCCTGCAGCATTTGAACAAACTAGCACTGTGATTCTCTTCTTGGATTCCTTGTACCCTTCAATAGAATATTCATTGCCACTAGCCAATGAACTCTGAGGCAAACACCTCCAAAATAGACTGGTTTCGTCTGCATTGTAGATCTGTTAAGTTGTAAGTTGTTCGTTTTTAATGATTTCATCCAAGTCGTCCACAAACATCGTAGCACACTCCTTTTCTCCCGTAGATTTCAGTCGACGGATTCCATGACGTTTTTTGAATTTATCCAACCAACCAAATGAATAAGTGCACTCTGAATTCATGTTTAACTTCAAATGGAACATTTTTGCCTTTTCGACAATCATTTCGCCTGAAGTTCAGAAGCAAATTTCAGTTTAAGTTCATACAATATCTCGATTTCAGTTAACTTACCTGAAATTGGAGTTCCCTTAAATCTTTCTTGCCGAAACCATTCATATGTTGGGAAATCAACTTTTGGATTTTCGGATGTTTTTAGTATATATCTGTGTTTAAGGCCAAGCATTGAATCAGTATCGGAGCAAAATTTTAAAATCCGATCTTTGTTATACCCTACACCACTTCGTGGTCTAGGGTATTATAAGTTAGTTTCGCGCCAAATGTCTGTAACACCAATAAATCGAGCTAAACCCACCTTTAAGTATACGGATCGGCTTAGAATCACTGAGCTGAATCGATTTAACGATGTCTGTCTGTCCGTCTGTCCGTCCGTCCGTCCGTCTGCTGACCATCTGAGCTTGTTCGCACTCTACAGGTCGCAATTGTTGTCCGATTGTCATGAAACTTTGCAGAAGTTATTTTTTCTGGCCAAGGTATTGAATTTGGAGGAAATCGGTTCAGATTTAGATATAGCCCCCATACAAATGTCGCTCCCGATTTGACATTTTCCGGTCTATAAACCACATCTTGTACCCGATTTTCTTTAAATTTGGCACAACATCTTATAATACAACTAGAAACAGCTATGCAGAAACTGAGTAAGATCGGTTCAGATTTAGATATAGCCACCATACAAATGTCGCTCCCTATTTGACATTTTCCGCTCTAGAAACCACATCCTGTACCCGATTTCCTTTAAAATTGGCACAACATTTTTTAATCAACTAGAAACACCTATGCTGAAAGGGGGTAAGATCGGTTCAGATTTAGATATAGCCCCCATACAAATGTCACTCCCGATTTGACTTTTTCCGCTCTAAAATCCAAATATTGTACCCGATTTTCTTTAAAATTGGCACAACATCTTATAATCCTTCTAAAAACACCTATGGTGAAAGTGGGTAAGATCGGTTCAGATATAGCCCCAATACAAATGTTGCTCCCAAATGTTTAATCGATTTTGGCCATGCTTTACATATTATATTTCACCTATAAACATACACGTGGGTCACATCGTTCCATGTTTCAATATACTCTCATACAGATGTCCTTTCCAATTTAAAATTTTTTGTCAAACGCATACATTTACAGGATGCTAAAATCCTTCCCGATTTCACTTTTCTACCGAATTGAATTATAATAAGAATTGTTTTGAATAACCCAAATGGGGCCCATTCTGATCTATTACAGCTCTAGAAACTACAGCTTACATCGGATCTTCATCAAATTTTGCATATCATGATATTTTTCAACCAGGAATACCTACCGTGAATGAGAAATATATAGGCCCATGTTTTGGACCAGGCCCAGAATGTTGTTATAGGCCCCCTTTTGATATGTTGGTTCTATTACTACTGTATAATTTGTATTTGTCTGTCGGATAATTAGATCAATTACCATATTATTAACCATATTCGTTAAATATGACTAAAGATGAATTTATAGTAACTGTATAATTAAATAAATGGGTTTAGTAACCAAAGCGAGGTACATACGCAGGGAGTGGTGTAGGGTATTATATAGTCGGCCCCGTCCGACTTTAGCCTTTCCTTACTTGTTTTTTATTAAATAGGATACAGTTTGAATGCCAACTCCTTATTTTTCAGAAAACATTTTAAAAGGTACTTTACGTTTTGAGTATTCATTAATCAGCTCTTGCTCTTTTCGCGGATTTAGTTTTTGACGGTGGCATGATGTAAGGACAACACGTCTTGACAGATCAAATTTCACACTGATGAATGAATATGAAATTTGATATGAAAATTACACTTTCATGAAAAAGGGGAATCACCGAATTTTAATATGAGAGATGTGTGTGTATTATACGAAAAAAAACAAACAAGCAGTCACATGGACATGAGCATCACGGATAATAGAGGTAAATCACGGTTAATAGAGGTAAAAAAATCAACCATTCAGCTTCACGGTTAATAGATAATCACGGTTAATAGATAATCACGGTTAATAGATAATCACGGTTAATAGAGTCGCGGTTAATCGAAGTTCAACTGTATATATATTCTTCATCGTCATTAAATTCCGTCCGTCTGTTGAAAGCACGCTAGCAGCTAAACGAATGGAGCTAGGACATCCAAATTTTGCTGTCTGTCCGTCTCTCTGCCTGTTGAAAACAATTTTTCAAAATTTCCGTAAATGCGTCTAATGGTTTGGGATTGAAAGTGGGCGAAATCGGCTCAGAGGGAAAAACATTTCCCTAACATGGACTGAAAATACCCCGTAATATTTAGATTATTTAAGCAATTTTTTTAAAATTTCTGCTTTATATGTACTTGAAATTTGTTGTACATTCCTTTTGTAGCGTAAAAGCAACAAAAAAGAAATACACGTTTTAGCGGGCCAGATGGGACGGAAAGGGAAAGTGAAACATGAAATTTAGAATGCACATCTCTCTAATTGCGTAGACACATAATATAGATGGATTTTTCAAAATTCGTACTTTCAAACGATACAATTTGAAAAGGGGGATAAAAATGGTACCACCCAAACCGCTGAAGTTGGAATCATGAAATTCAGAGTATACATTCATCTGACTGTGTAGACGCGAAACATAAAGGATTTTTTTTTCAAAATTTGTTCTTTTAAGGGGGAAAATGACGCGAAAGGGGATAAAAATAGTACCAACAAATGGCTGCAGTTGGAATAGTGGAATTCGGTGCGTACATTTCTCTGACTGAGTAGACGCGAAAAATAAAGATATCTTACGATATTCGCGTTGAAATTGGTACCAAGCAAACGACTGTAGCTAGGATCATGAAATTCGGCGTTTACATTCGTCTGACTGACAAGCAAAAGAAGAGTACTTCCCCAAATTCGTACCTTTAAGGTCGTAGCATTCGTGTAGCATGAATCATAAAACAAGTAAGGAAAGACGGAAGTCGGACGGATGCGACTATTGCAATTCAATTCGGTAAAAATGTGAAATCGTGAATGATTTTTGTATGGGTCCTAATTATGCACCATTGTAACTCACTTACATAATGTATGTTTCGAAGTAAAATATAATCAGATAATTATTTGGGAGCAACATTTGTATGGGGACTATATCTAAATCTGAACCGATCTTACCCACTTTCACCATAGATATTGCTAGCTGGATTATAATGTGCTGTGTCAAATTTGAGGAAAATGGATATGGTATATGGAGTCTAGATCGAAGATATTCATATCGGGAGCGTCATTTGTACGGGGGCTATATCTACATCTGAACCGATCTTTCCCGATTTCTCCACAGGTGTTTATAGTTGGATTATAAGATGTTGTGCCAAATTTAAAGAAAATCGGGTACAATATGTGATTCTAGAGCGGAAAAGTCAAATTGCGAGTGAAATTGGTATGGGGTTATATATCTAAATCTGAACCGATCCGGAGTAAAAAAATGTAAAAAAAAATCTAAAATTTCTAAAAAAATTCTACTGAGGACTGATAACATTTTAGGCACTTTTTTGCAGATTGCTGCCTCATATTCACTTTTTGATTACAATATAATACTTCAAATACTTATATATAGTAGGCTGGATCGTGTACCAAGCAAACTACTGTAGCTAGAAGTTCGCGAAGTTAGATGTGTCCTTTCCTCTATGAACGCGAAACGTAATGGTTTTCAGTATTAGTAATTTTCGTATCAAAATGCTACAGACATTTGGTCTGTCGAATGCTCTCCGTGGTGGAGGATATATAAGATTCGGCCCGGCCGAACTTAATGCCTTTTTATTATTTTTTTTCTTTTGCTTTTCTACTTCGATTTGATCGATTTTCCTCTATAACAACCCAAAGAAGTGAAACCTATTCTCGAGTTAAATTCATATTACCATCTGACGCCTACTGGGGAATAGAAAATTCCGCGTGAACAAATTCGTGCAGAAAAAGGGGTTGGGTGTGGCAGTGCCCTTACGAAATCAAAATTCTGTTCGCTCTCATTTCTTCAAAGATGGAAAAGAAGATCTTGTACAAATTAACAGTCGTTGAGTCATACATTATTTTTACTGCCTTCAAATTGGCAACATTTATTTCGAAAAACAAAATTCTTTCAATTCGAAAACAAGTGGAGCAGTAATATCTTGTGAATTTACACCTTGATCTACTTCTACCGGAAACGAAACAGGCCATAATGTTACTATGTCGACACTAAATATTTACTATGCAAATATAATAGAAAAACTCACGCACTTAATCAAATAATCATACAGCCCATAGGCAAATAAACAGATTCATATAAAAGAGTCACATATCTTCTGAGTTCATTATACCCCAGTTGATATTTCATCAGCGAACAAGACAAGTTGAAGGAAGAACTCCAACTCCAAGTACAGCCTAGGCCAACATTACCATGCAGTGGTTCACTATTATTCTGGTTTTCATAGCCATTGCCATGTGCAACTGTCAAAATACTACAAATGATACGGCGCCAACAACAACAGGAGCTGGGCCCAACAAGAAAACTGTTCGGATAACTAATTTAAGATTCTCAGTTAAAAGAAAAATCAGGAGGAATAAATCTGGTTGATATCGATAACGTATTCTAAGAGGAAATTCTGGGTTTTATTTTCTGAATAAATTGTTAAAAACAAATAAAGTGTCCTAATTACATAATTTATTTTACGAGGTTTTTATTTAATCAAATCGATAATGTTATTTCTATTAATTATTAATATTACATCCGTTGAAATATGACATAATTTAAACTGGACACAGAACACCCGGAACAAAAAGCTAGGTGTCTGCTCTGCTCGACTTTTAGTGAGGTTGTAAATACAGTCAGTCTGTCAGTCACTAAGAACACCAAATGTTAAACTACTTATCGACAAGGATGAAGGTACTGCAAGAACTTGTACCCTGATAAGAAATTATATTAACATATGAGGAATTCCATGTAAAACCAACGAGAATTTTTCGACGGTCTTCCGATTTTGATGAAATTTGGTGTACGTCTTTGGCAAGATGAAAAAAATAAGTTTTATTAGTACACCTAATCCTGCTTTTGCACGGTACATGCGTTCCAGAAAATATCGTAAAAAACACACCGTAATGGAAAAATATTAGATTGGTTCATCAACCTCAAAAGGCCTACAAATATTAATACATAATTCGGTAAAATAAACACAAATTTTATTCTTCAGTGTATCGTGGCCAATTTACTTTACATATTATAATCATTTTATAATTAAAAAAATCAGTTTAAAGTTTTTAAGAATCAAAAATCCTCATATTCAAGGAAAACAAAAGTGGTATAGAAACATACAAAATGGTATAAGGATAAATTCTATTCGGTATCAGTTTCAGAAAGTAAGCGCATTTTTTACTGTTGCGTTGGAGCAATATCTGATTCATCAGTAGAATTGCTCAGACCTACGTGTTCATCTTCAACTTCAACTACCGATCAGAATTTTTTTCAGCTACAGGTTTATTTATTTTAATAGCAAATTCAGTTATAGTACATTGTGATCCTACTTTGGAGAGTTTTTTGTACAGCTCCTTGTATCGAACCATACGGGACTGTAGATAGGTTTGGAATTTTAGAGCTCTATCGTTTATGTGATCATTTGACAGAAAATGATCCGCAAATTTATTTGCCATTTGAAGGCCATCAAGAATTGGTTCATCCTCATTAGTGCTATAATTTTGGTCAACGTCTTCCAGTGCACCTCTAATAACTCGTCTTCTATTCCAAGGTGTTACAAACGTAATGACAAAGTTAGTATACCCCCATCCTGGAGGTGGAGGGTATACAAAAAAAAACAAATTGTCCGCCAGACTTGTCATCTGATCACTCACCCGTAATTATCCTAATTAACGATGGGAATTCGATTGTAGAGACGCACCAAAGTATTGCAAATTCGAGGACCAACTGGTTAAGATATAAAAAATACTTAAGTAGTCACATCGGTTTCGATGACCTTATTGAAAATGATGACGATATTGGTGACAGCGTAAATACGTTCAATTCGATCTTAAATCAGGTAGCTTTTCATGCTACGTCTCGCCAAAATGTCCCTACGGGAAATGGTGGATCATACACAAACAGGGAAATAGAGTTCCTTGTCAATGAAAAAAGAATACGTCGTCGTGAATGGCAAGTTACGCGATCACCGACCGCTAGGGTTAGACTTACTGAGGCAACTAAAAAACTACAGGCAGCACTTAAACAAGTAAGGAAAGGCTAAAGTCGGGGTATATAATATCCTACACCACTCCCTGCGTATGTACCTCGCTTTGATTACTAAAGCCAGGTATTTCATGGGAGCAATTTTATGTAGTTCATATTTATTCATGATTAATTATCCGACAGACAAATACAAATTATACAGTAGTAATAGGATGAATCGGACCGACATTTTAAACAACATTTTGGGCCTGGTCCAAAACATGGGTCTATATATTTCTCATTCACGGTAGGTATTCCTAGTTGAAAAATATCATGAACCCAGTTTAATGGTATCCTTTATAGTACGCGTGAGTTCGTACGGATTTGTTGTTAAGGATGTTTGAGAGCACTCCTTGTCGTCCACTGCATAAGTTAACGTAATGTTATTACTAGCCTCGTTCTGACGAAAAACTTGATCCAAGTGATCGGCATAAACTTGTGCTTTATCTTCTTCTGAAGTTATCAATTCTCAATTTGTATTGATATCCTCTTTTTATACCCAACACCACTTCGTGGACTAGGGTATTATATGTTAGTTTCGCGCCAAATGTTTGTAACACCATGAAATAATCGAGCTAGGCCCACCTTTAAGTTTACCGATCGGCTTAGAATCACCAGCTGAGTCGATTTAACGATGTCTGTCTGTTCGTCCGTCTGCTGTCCATCTAAGCTTCTTCGCACTCTACAGGTCGCAATTGTTGTCCGATTGTCATGAAACTTGCCAGAAGTTATTTTTGCTGGCCAAGGACCATCGGTATTGAATTTGGAGGAAATCGGTTCAGATATAGATATAGCTCCCATACAAATGTCGCTCCCGACTTCACTTTTTCCGCTTTAGAAACCACATATTGTACCAGATTTTCTTTAAAATTGACACAACATCTTATATTCCAACTAAAAACACCTGTGGCGAAAGCGGGTTAGATCGGTTCAGATTTAGTTATAGCCCCAATACAAATGTTGCACCCAAATGTTTAACCGATTTTGGCCAAACTTTATATATTATATTTCACCAATAAACATACATGGTGAAAGCGGGTCACATCATTATAGGTTTCAATATACCCCCATACAGATGTCCTTTCCGATTTAACGTTTTTTGTCAAACACATACATTCACATAATTCAAAAATTCTTCCCGATTTCACTTTTTTTAACCAAATTGAATTGTAGCGAGATAGAAAGTGGGGTGTATCATATAGTGGCTCCGTCCGTCTTTCGCCTTTCCTTACTTGTTTGGGAGATGCCCATATGTCCATACTTTGGAATAACCCAAATGGGGCCCCATTCTGCCCTATTACATCTCTAGAAACTACATCTTACGTCGGATCTTCATCAAAATTTGCAGATCATTATATGTTTCAACTAGAAATACATACCGTTAAAGAAAACTATGCAGGCCCATATTTTGGCACAGGCCTCAAGTGTTGTTATAGCCCCCCTTCAAATGTCCATCCGATTCATCCTATTACCGCTGTATAATCTGTATTTATCATTGGATCTTGATCTTGATTGATATCTGCTGGAAATTTGGACCAATTACTTTATTATTAACATATTCATTAAATTTGACTAAAGATGAATTTATAGTAACTGCATAATTTATATGAACTACATAAAATTGTTCACATAACATACCTGGTCTTAGTAATCAAAGCGAGGTATATACGCAGGGAGTGGTGTAGGGTATTATATAGTTGGCCCCGCCCGACTTTAGCCTTTCCTTACTTGTTTTTAATTCTCAAAAACTACATTTTTATACCCTCACTCTACAGAGTAGGAGGGTATGTATAATTTGGGACAGAAAAAAGTGTAACGCATTAAAAGAGTGACTTAAGGCCCTAAGTATTCACCGCTTTTCATCATAATCGTAAGACCTTCGAAAATTTATCGTTCATTTGTGCCGATATCTGAGAAACTATTTGTGATCCCACTCAGAAACATAACAGAGAGTGTGCAGCATATACATTTGTATATTAGGATGGATCACGAAAAGAAATTGCCAAAAAATGAAGATTGTTTAATGATGATATGTAAAATTTTTCGTCCCTAGCTCAAGCCGTCTGTGAGCTAAATGCTCCTGAAAACTCCTCAAGAAAAATTCCGCATTTTTGTTCAAAATTTGAACTAGTATAACCTTGGAAGCATTTTAAATATACATTTTTGTTCTCTCATTGGTCGTATTACACAGTGCGACAAATTGCAGTTTAATCTCTGCAATTCAAGCACCACTATGACGGTTCGTTAGTGTATCCAAAATGATGACGATTGCCTAAAGGATTTTTTTCCTGAGGTACCTGTTTTCGCGGGACGCCCTGGCGCGCTCCCCCACCCACTTTTGTTATCTTATGGTCTTTTGTTTGTCATAACTCGAGAACGGCTGTCCCGATTTAGGTGAAATAAATGTTGAAAAATTAAGAATTATAATTCCTTTAATCTTTTTCTATACTCTTTCTCGATATTTTAAACAGTTTCGCAGATATAAATAAATTTATGAAAAAAAAAATTGCGGGACTGTTTCTGTTAATGTTCAGTCTGACTACATTGCGTATGAGTGATATTACCCTCAATAACCAGTAAGTATACGTTTCGCAGATATAAATTCATTTATATCTGCGAAACTGTTTAAAATATCGAGAAAGAGCATAGGAATAGATTAAAGGAATTCCTAATTTTTCAACATTTATTTCACCTAAAAACTCATATTTTTTAAAAGGAGTTATGCAAAATAAATAGAAGGAATCAATATCTTTCGACTGATGATTAAGTGATGAATATAGGATGAACAAGTAAAACGGAGTTAAGTTCGCCGGGCCGATCTTTATATATCCTCCACCATGGATTACATTCCACATTTTCGTAGATAATTTTTTTATATACAAATATTGAAAATTTTTTTTTTATAAATAAATATAATATTTTTCTTATTTCAAACCACTCATATAAGGCAATGCTACCAATACGTTTACATATCGAAATAATAATTCAAGTCAATTCAAAAAATAAATATTCTTATATTTATACTTTCAAGAAGCTTAAATACCATAAATATTGGCATATATTGGGTGCTACAGTTGGTTGTATTTCCATTCTATTTTAATTCTAAAAGTACAACTTTTGAAAATCTACCTAACTTGATGATTCTACCAATTTTTGGTAAAAGTAAAATGTACGAATTTGGAAAAATATTTTTATTTTGCGTGTCTATGCAGTCAGAGGAATGTATACACCGAATTCCATGATTCTAGCTGCGTCCATTTGGTTGGTACTATTTTTATACCCTTTTTCCCATTTCACCCCCTTAAGAGTACGACTTTCTAGAATCTCTTTATTTTAAGTGTCTACGCAATTAGAGTGATGTACACGGCGAATTTCATCATTCTTGTTGTGGTCGTTGGTACTATTTTTATCCCTCTGTACCCATTGTCTCCCTTGAAAGTACGCATTTGGAATGTATATTCAGAATTTCATGATTCTAGCTACCATCATTTGGTTTGTACTATTTTTATCCCCTTTTTCCATTTTAACCCCCAAAAGTACGAAGTTCGAAAAATCCGTCAATTTTACGTGTTTACGCAATCAGAGGAATGTATAGACCGAATTTCATTATTCTAGGTGAAGCCTTCTGGTTGGTACCATTTTTATCCCACTATTCCCATTTTATCCCTTAAAAGTACGAATTTGGAAAAAATACTTTTATATTATGTATTCCCTCAACTAGACGAATGTACACACCGAATTTCGTGGTTTTAGCTGTTGCCGTTTGATATGTACCATGCTTATCCCTTCTTGGCCCTTTTTGGACCATTTTACCCCCAACGAAGAAGAATCATGGTGCACGCTTTTGTTATAGAGGGAATGCGCGTACCCAATATCAAGTAAGTACAAGCAAACATATTGAAAAAAATATGCTTAAATAATCTAAAATATTAGGGGTTAATATATTTTTAGTCCATCTGAGGAAAAATTCTTCATTTAGGCCCAGTTTCAATCCCAACCGATCTACGACTATAGGAAGCATTTATGGAAAATTTGGAAGTCCTAGCTCTTTTCTTTTAGATGCTAGCGTGCTTTCAGCAGACGGACGGATATGGCTAGATCGTCTTAGAATTTTATGACGATCAATAATATATATACTTTATAAGGTCTCAGGCCGATATTTCAAGGGATGACAAACAAGTTTTAAGCGCACTAAATGATGAGATTCAGACGATTAAGGATCGTCTAGCGGAAGCAAAGCAGGATCGTGTTTCGGCGTCGGCAGAAACAAAGACGGTGTCTTAATTTGCACCAATATCGAGGCTACCACCCTGTGACACCGACACTTTCCGTGGAGGATACACCGCCTGGCCAACAAAAAAAAACTCCAAATTGAGCAAAGTCAAGAAACTACTCCACCTGACTTAAAAAACTGCGGGAGAAGCAAGGGAAATCCTCAGCCACGTACCCCTAACCAATGATGGATTCGACATTGCCTGAAGACTCTAGTTAATTTGCCTCATGTTTCCGTCGATTCAGGGTCTTCGATACAAAAAATGCAGCGAACAATTAATAGTTCAATTCAAACGTTGAATACGTTAAATATTGACACCGGGGGATGCGACCCAATTTTAGTGTTCCTCAACAAAGCTACCTAGAAATTTCCAGAAAAGATTGTACAACACTTCCAACTTGGGTAGAATTTGATAAGTTTTTGACACACAAATTCAATACCCTAGAGTCAGTTGGAAATATAAAACCTAGCACATCTAAAAATAGTCAGCCTGGGTCTGATCATATTTAATAAAAAAGACAAATATTTCACAAAACTCAACAAACACGGGAACAAAGCACAAACTCAGCAATAATTCAACCAATTCGTTTAACAATAATGATCAGAGCTGCCAACTCTGGAAGGAAAATCATTTTATCAGAGATTATCCAAAATTCCTTGAAAAGACCTATCGAAGTTCTGATTGGAATGTATATAAGACCCCTAATTTTAACAATTGGCGTTCCTATGCAGTCTATCGGGTCACTATTAGCCCAGAAAACCGTATTTGGATGGATTATCGGTGGACCCATTACTCAGGAGACGAAAACCGCATTTCACTTTGTAACACAGTCTCGATTGAAAAAAAAATCCTCACGCCTTTTTGGGAGGTGGAGGAGACCCCATAAAAGATTTTGCGGTTAGAAGAGGAGGGCGAACAAAATTTTAAATCTACAACGCGTCGACTCAAATCTGGAAGGTACATTGTGACTCTGCCGTTCAAAACTTGCGAAGAATTGCTATGGCGCAGTTTCATCGAATGGAGAAAAAGTTACTAAAAACGCCGGACGTCAAGCAGCTATTTTAGAATACTTGGAATTGGGTCATATAGGGAGGATCACAGCACAGGATATTATGATATTACACCACACTATTACCTGCCACATAATGCCGTCATTAAGCCAGATAGAGTATGGACAAAACTTAGAGTTATATTCAACAGATGCAGCCCCTCGCCGAACAAAAAAAGCCTTAACGATAATTTGTTCCCGGAACCCAGATATAATTGGACAGAATTTGTATTTTGACGACGTCTTAGCGGGAGGTCGCACGATCACATAAAGAAAGAATTGGTATCGGCCTTGGATTTTGAGTTACGGAAGTGGACTTCGAATGACCCACTTGTAATTCAAGATCTACCTACAGACTCACTTCTTCCTGTCAATTGGTTAGACTTGTCTGAGAGAACATCAACGAAAACCCTAGGTATCAGGTGGAACATATCAAGTGACTCCTTTACATTCACTTCACCGCCGATTGAAGAAAATATAGCACACACGAAGAGATCAGTCCTTTCCACAATTGTCAAGTTTTTGGACCCTTGCGGATGGTTGGAACCAATAATTGTGATAGCTAAGGACCCCCATGGCTCAAATTCCCTCAAGATCGATGGCCAAAGTACGAAGTTCAAGAAGACACTAACTTGGAAGCCAAATCTGTCAAAGTATTTGCTACTGCAACCTTTGACGGCTCTCTTCTGAGATTCTCTTCCCTTTCAAATGCATATAAGGTTTTAGCATATGCACTTCGTTTTTGGAGAAACACTGGCATAAATAAAACACGAAGCAGAGTTTCATCCTTAGAGATTACCGCTGAAGAGATTCGCGACATTAAAGTCCGTCTTATAATTGTCACACAGAAACACGGCATTGCCCTGGAGCATAAGGCTCTAACACTAACACAGCATTCAAAGGTAGTCATGATAGCGAACGGTCGACTTGTTCAATCGCCTGTCTTGACGTTCAATGAACGTCATCCAATACTCTTACCATATGATGCAAGATTAACTCAACTTTTGGGAGAACTCACGCACAAGGTTACAATTCATGGAGGAAACCAACTCTTGACACGCGTACTGATAACTGAATTTTGGGTATTCAGTAAAAAAGGCTATACACAACTGCAAGACGTGTATACTATATAAACGACATACTCAAACTCAGATTATGTCATCTCTTCCTCCAGAACGTACCATGCCATCTCGACCCTTCAACAACACAGGAGTCGATTTTGCTGCGCCTTTTAGCATCAAATATTTCACTGGTCGAGCTTGCCTTATTAAAAAATTCCACAAAGGCCATACACCTGGAAGACACAAGCGACTTGTCGACCCAATCTTTCCTCGCCACTCTTGTACGGTTTATCGGCCGACGAGGTTGTCCTGCCAGGATTTATTCTGATAATGGCACAAATTTCGTGGGAGCAGCTGAAATGATGCGAAAGGAGTTCCTCAAGACTCTTCAAAGTGACGGCATTCAACAGAATGCACATCACGAACTTGAATGGAAATTCATTCATACCTTCTGGAGCACCTCATATGGGTGGTTTTTGGGAGGCGGGCGTAAAATCTTTCAAAACACATTTGAGAAAATTAATACCAATGCACATCTCTCTAATTGCGTGCACTTATAAAATATATGGATTTTTCAAAATTCGTACATTTAAGGGTTAAAAATGGTACCTACCTACCAAACCGCTGAAGTTGAAATCATGAAATTCGGTGTATACATTCATCTGACTGGTCAGACGCGAAACATAAAGGAATTTTTCTCTCTTGGCGCGAATGGGGATAAAAATAGTACCAACAAATGGCTGTAGTTAGAATAGTGAAATTCGGTGCGGACATTGATCTGACTGAGTAGACCTCATCATTTCACGTACACAGTGCAAGATAACCTAACTTCATGATTCACCCAATTTTCGCCGTAAAAGTAATAAGTACGAATTTTTGAAAATCTGTTTATTTTGCGTTTCTATTCTGTCAGAGGAATGTATACAACGAATTCCATGATTTTACCTGCGGCCATTTGGTTGGTACAATTTTTATCCCGTTTTTCACTTTCTAATATCTCTTTATTTTACGTGTCTACAAAATTAAAGGGTTATACACACCGAATTTCATCATTCTAGCTGTAGCCGTTTAGTCGGTACACTTTTTATCCCTCTGTTCCCATTGTATCCCTTAAAATTATGAATTTCATTATTCTAGGTGATATTTCGATAAAAAGGGTGGTTAAATTTTAAGGGCCGATGTTGATTTTGAATAAAACACAAATTATTTAGGAAATTATTGTCATTTATTTTTATTATGTTAATATTGGTATGGTTCAATTATGTATGGAACACAATATCGGCCAAATGGCCGTCGCTACCTCGCCGTCACACCTCCATCCGATTGTCCATTGAGGTTCTATGCCGTTAATGTGCCGAATTATCTCATCCTTTAGCTCTTGAATTGTTGCTGGCTTATCGACGTACACCTTTTTTAAAATAACCCCAAAGAATGAAGTCCAACGGTATTAAATCACATGATCTTGGCGGCCAATTGACATCGCCGCCACGTGAGATATCATGGCCATTGAATTTGTCGCGCAAAAGAGCCATTGTTTCGTTAGCTGTGTGGCATCCAACCACATCCATATCTTCCAATTCGGGCCATAAAAAGTTCGCTATCATCGCACGACAGCGAAGGCCTTTTACAGTAACTGCCTGACCGGCCTCATTTTGGAAAAAATACGGCCCGATGATGCCGTCAGCCCATAAACCGCGCCAAACAGTCACTCTTTGTGGGTGCATTGGTTTTCCGACAATCACTCTTGGATTATCATTCGCCCAAAAGCGGCAATTCTGCTAATTGACGAATCCACTGAGGTGAAAATGTGTGATTAAATTGACCGGAAAAATCACGAAGTGCACGATATATATTTTGATTTGAACGCCCATTTTCATAATAAGTCTGAATAACTTTATCGCGTTGCTCGATTGTGTGAGTTAGTCTGAAATTAAGATATGTCAAATGAAATGCCGAAAAAAACTTGACGTTTTGCTATGATTCGCATTCAACATCGGCCCTTACAATTTAACCACCCTTTATAAAGATTTTGCCAAATCCGTACTTTATTTTTTTTACTCTTGCGACAAAAATGGAAAAAGTAATAAAGTTACACTGAAAGAAAAATCGTTTGTTGCATCAACGAATCGGATTCGTTATTCCCATTTCGTTGCATCAACGAAATATTTCGTTCCCACAACAATCCGACATGTTGCTGCAACGATGTGAACGTTTATGGTATGAAACCGATTTTTCGTACTGTTCGTAGTTTCGTTCCTGCAACAATTCAATATTCGTTGATGCAACGAAAATATTCTCTTTCATTTTTTACATGGGAAAACATTAATTAACACAAAAAATCTGTAAATTTCAGATTATAATCATTGTTTTTATACAAATCCATATTATTTTGTCAAAAATTATTAAAATTAATGGAGTTTGGATGGAGCACTTTGCCTTAACAACTCATTCGTTGCAGGAACGAAACTGATATCGTTGCAGCAACAATTTATTCGTTGGTGCAACAATCGGAGACACACAAAACATGTGTTTTTCTAGTGTGTGTTTTTGGGATGTATTCGATAGTAATTCTCATTCACGTTGTTGGAGTTCTGCCTTAGGTAGTTGAGCTGCTGTTGCGAATAATCACTTCGAAGTCCACTGCCGGTGGTCATCATGGAACTAACTTATCTATACTGAAAGAAAAACGTTCGAGGCCGGGACGAATTTTGTTTTTGAAAATCAACTAACGTCGGCGTTCATTGCTGCAACGATAAAGTTTCGTTGCTGCAACGAAAATGTTTAATTTATTGCCACTAATATTTTCGAAACCACATTGTTTCAGCAAGGAAACCGCGTTGTTGCAGCGACGTATCAGAGTTGTTGCACTAATGAATTAGAGTTGTTGCAGCAACGAAATAGCATTGTTGCAGCAATGAAACATCATTGTTGCAGCAACGAAACAACATTGTTGCAGCAACGGATCAGCATTGCTGCAGCAACGAACATATTCGTTGTAGAACTATAATTTCCATTAAATCAAGATTCGTTGCATCAACGAAACTTTGTTCGTTGCAGTAACGAACGACGACGTTGGTTGACTTCCAATTTGTACTTTTGGAATTAAAATAGAATAGAAATACAACCAAACAAACTGCTGTAGCTGAAAATGCACGGTATTTAAGCTTTTTATACACTCCACGAGAGTATTATGTCTTTGTGCATTTATTTGTCACGACCAAAAGGAAACGAGTTAGATCAATCGTTTATTATACAGATCGGCTTAGAATCACTTTCTGAGTCGATTTAGCAATGTCCGTCCGTCTGGCTGTCTGTCTGTCCGTCTGTCCGTCTGTCCATCTATTGATGTAATCAAATTACAGGTCGCAATTATAGTCCGATCTTAACAAAAATTGGCACAAGTAAGTTTTGTAGATCTAGGACGAACGCTATTTAATTTGAGGCAAATCGGTTCAGATTTAGATATAGTCCCCATACAAATGTCGCACATACAGTACCCGATTTTCTTCAAATTTGGCTTACACCATATAATCTAACTGGAAACACCTATACTAATAGTGGGTAAGATCGGTTCAGATTTAGATATAACCCTCATACAAATGTCGCTCCCGATTTGACTTTTTCCGCTCTAGAAACCACATATTGTAACCGATTGTATTTAAATTTTGCACAACGTTTTATAATCGAACTAGAAACACCAAACAAATGTCGCTCCCGATTTTACTTGTTCCCCTCTACAAAGCACATATAGTACCCGATTTCCTTCAAATTTGGCTTAACACCTTATAATATAACAAGAAACACCTGTGGCGGAAGCGGGTTAGATCGGTTCAGATTTAGTTATAGACCCAATACAAATGTTGCACCCAAATGTTTAACCGATTTTGGCCAAACTTTATATATTATATTTCACCTATAAACACACATGAAAGCGGGTCACATCGTTCCAGGTTTCAATATACCCCCCCCCCATACAAATGTCCTTTCCGATTTAACATTTTCTTTCAAACACATACATTTACAGGATACAAAAATCCTTCCAGATTTAAATTGTTTAACGATGTGAATTGTAATGACATAGAAAGTGGAGTGTATCATATAGTCGGCTCCGTCCGACTTTAGCCTTTGCTTACGTTAAGTTAAGTTTTCTTTGAACTGACTTGTAGTTTTATTTCGATATATATATATATATATATATATATATATAGTATAAACATGTTTGTAGCCTTGCCTTATAATCGTGGATTAAAAGAATTAAAATTTTATATTTATTTATAAAATTATTTGTACAATTTGGATATGTTAAACAAATTTAACATTTTCCTGTAATGTTACTCTACTTCTACGAAAATCGACAGCCTCGACAGTGGAATGCAGTCCATGGTGGAGGCTATATAAAGTTCGGTCCGGTCGAATTTAACGCCGTTTTACTTGTTTTAATTTACATTTTATCGCTAAAACCAGTAATCCTATGGCAAACACAAAATATCTCAACATGTTTCACAGAACAAAAGTTATGACTGGATGAGTCATACCCAAACTATTTTGTAAAATACGTTCACCAAATTTCATTAAAATCGGAAGATTTTCGAAAAATTTTCCTTGATTTTACATGAAATCAGGATCAAACATCCACCAGTCTAGCGTTATGTTACCCGGCATACCATGACAGGATATTGGAGTTATAGAATCGACAGCTAGGAATAGGCGTAATCTGATAGTGGCGGCAAACACAAATGCCCACCATTCAATTTGGGGTAATACCGATGCAAATGCTTAATACTATGTCTAATTTAAATTATACCATATCGCAAACGATATGATCGTTTTACTTTAATTATACCCTCCACCTTAGGATGGGGGTATATTCACTTTGTCATTCCGTTTCTAACACCTTGAAATATTCGTCGGAGACCCTATAAAGTATATATATTTTGGGTCGTGGTAAAATTCTCTCTGTCTGTCTGTTGAAAGCACGCTAGCTGCCGATCGAAATGAGCTAAGAGGTTCAAATTTACCGATCTGTCTTATGGTTGCAGATCGCTTGGTATTAATAGTGGTAAACGGTCCAGAGGGAAAATTTTTTCCCTAACAAGGACTGAAAATACCCCCTAATATTTAGGTTATTTAAGCAATTTTTGAAAATTTCTGCTTTCTATATATATTTGGAATTTGTTGCGTATATTCCTATTGTAGTTTGAAAGTACCAAAAAGTAAATAATAGTTTTAGCGGGCGAAATGGGATAAAAAGGGATAAAAATGGTACCAATGATACGACAACAGCTAGAATCGTGAAATTCTGTGTGTACATCCCTCTAATTGCGTAGACACATAAAACAGATGAATTTTTCGAAATTCGTACTTTTTGAAGGGATATAATTGAAAAGGAGGGATAAACATGGTACCAACCAAACCGCTAAAGTTGAAATCATTTAATTCGGTTATACATTCATCTGACTGTATAGATGCGAAACATAAGGGAATTTTTCGAAAATTTTACTTTTAGGCGGAAATGTGGATACAAAAATGATACAAAACTAAACGACAACAGCTCAAATAGTGAAATTCGCGCTGACTGCGTAGACGCCAAAAATAAAGAGATCTTTCCATATTCGTACCTTCAGGATCTAAATGGGATTAAATTTGGTTCCAATCAAGCGGCTGTAGATAGAATCACGAAATTCGTATGACTGTGTAGACGGTCGAAATGAAAAAAGAAAAAAATTGGTATAAAGCCAACGGCTGTACATAGAATTATGAAATTGGGGGTATACATACCAATATGGACGCGAAACATAATGGATGGAAATTAGTATTTTTGTTATCAAAATCGCACATATACTTGGTCTATATCTGGACTCAAGAAATTACAAATGGGAAATTGTTTCATATAATAGCTGACAATGCATCTGATATTTAGGGCATATTTTTGAAGATCGCTGCCTAATGTTCATCTTTTGATTACTGTTGAAGTTATAGAAATAGTAAACAAATATTGTGATGTGCATAATAATATCACAATTTTGCTAATATGGTAGTGCACTTCTGTGTAAAGTTGACAGCCTCTAATCTGCAGATCATCATTAAACAATCCAATCTTCATTTCTGGGGGGTGACCGCTGTAATTTATTTTCGTGACCCATCCTAATGTTCATAACACACGAAATTTGTACGGCATTCCCCCGGGAAGATTATATGATTTTAGTGATATTTTTAAGATCAATCATCATTCCATCAAATTGCATATCAATGACCACATTCGCTAATGGATTCAGAAAACGTTAACAAATAGATGAGTTGAAATATGGACAGGAAAACGTTTTTCGGTCAAATTTTGTATATAACAAATATGAACACCCCACGAACACGAGGGAAGAAAATAGTGTCTTGAGAAATTCCACCTTGATCTACTTTTACCGGAAACAAAGCAGGTCATAACGTTAGTATGTCTACACTAAATATTTATTTTGCAAATATAGAAAAACACACACCTAATCAAATACCTATGCTAAACTCACCCAAACTCAAATGAACAGATTCATATAAAAGCGTCACATAACTACTGAGTTTATCATACCCCAGTTGATATTTCATCAGCGAACAAGACAAGTTGAAGGAAGAACTCCAACTCCAAGTACAGCCTAAGCCAACATTACCATGCAGTGGTTCACTATTATTCTGGTTTTCATAGCCATTGCCATGTGCAACTGTCAAAATAATAATACAAATGATACGACATCGCCAACTACAACAGGAACTGGACCCAACAAGAAGACTGTTCGGATAACGAATTTGAAATTCACAGTCAAAAGAAAAATCAGGAGGAATAGATCGGGTTGATATCGATGATATGTTTTTTCTGCATCAATTGTTAAAAACAAATACATATAAAGTATCTTAAAAAATAACATAAATTATTTTAAAATATATTTTATTTAATTAGTTGTATTTAACTATAGACATTTTAATCAAATACATAATGTCTCTCAGCCGTGTTTATTGGAAATCTGAAAATAAGTAAAAAACATTTTTATGTACATCACAAGTTTACTACTTCTAAAGAGTGATTTTTTTGAGGTTAGGATTTTCATGCATTAGTATTTGACAGATCACGTGGGATTTCAGACATGGTGTCAAAGAGAAAGATGCTCAGTATGCTTTGACATTTCATCATGAATCGTCTTACAAACGAACAACGCTTGCAAATTATTGAATTTTATTATCAAAATGCGTGCTCTGTTAAGAAAGTTCATTGCGCGCTTCCATTTTATGGTCAGTTTAATCGACCCACTGAAGCGGCTATTCGGGCTATTGTAACTAAATTTCGCACCAAATTTACATTGTTGGACATTAAACCACCAACACGCTTACGTAGAGTGCGAACTGAAGAAAATATCGCAGCTGTATCGGCCAGTGTTAATGATGACCACCAATTTTCGATTCGTCGCCGTTCGCACCAATTGGGTCTCTGTTACTCAAAAACGTGGAAATGCCAAAATTGGACTAAACGGATGGACCACCTAAGACGCAGCCGCGGTCAACATTTAAATGAAATTATCTTCAAAAAGTAAATGTCATGGACCAATCTAACGTTTCAAATAAAGAACCGATGAGATTTTGCAAATTTTATGCGTTTTTTTTTAAAAAAAAGTTATCAAGCTCTTAAAAAATCACCCTTTATAACTTCAACAGTAATCAAAAGTTGAACATGAGGCAGCAGTCTTCAAAAATATGCACTAAATATCAGGTGCGTTGTCAGGCGTTATTTGGTAGAAACAATTTCCCTCAGGGCCCGTTTGCCCATTTGTAATTTCTTGATTCCAGCTACAGACCAAGTGTATGTGCGATTTTGATAAGAAAAATAATAATTTCCATCCATTATGTATCGCGTGCATAATGGAATGTACACACCTAATTTCATAATTCAGTGTACAGCCGTTTGCTTGATACAACTTTTTTCATTTTAACCCTAAAAGTACGAATTTTGCAAAATCCCCCTATTTTCCGCGTTTACGCAGTCACACTAGTTTCATGACTGATTGGTGCCAAATTTATTCCCATTTAGATCCTGAAGGTACGAATATCGAAAGATCTCTTTCTTATTCGCGTCTACGCAGTCAGAGCGAATTCCAAATTTTCGAAAAATTCCCTTATGTTTCGCATCTATACAGTCAGATGAATGTATAAACCGAATTTCATGATTTCAACTTCAGCGGTTTGGTTGACCATGTTCATCCCTCCTTTTCAATTGTATCCCTTAAAAGTACGAATTTCGAAAAATCCCTCTATTTCACGTATCTACGCAGTTAGAGGGATGTACATTCCAAATTTCATGTTTTTAGCTATCATTGGTACAATTTGTATCCCTTTTTGTTCCAAAAGTACGAATTTTGAAAAATACCTCTATTTTACGTGTCTACACTCAAAATAGTTTATGTATAAAAATACGAAATAAAATTTCGTAGAATTTGTTTGGTACAATTTACTAAATTTTCGTAAATAATGGTATTGATTAAACAAAAATTGCCGTATACGAAAGTTTCGTACGTAGTACAAAGTGAGTTTCGTAGAGTACATTGCTTTCTCTCTCTCCATTCTCTGTGCTTTAACATGTGACCATACTCTTATTTTGTAGTAATTTGACGTTTGGTTTTATACCCTCCACCACCAAGTTGGGGTATATTAACTTTGTCATTCCGTTTGTAACACCTTGAAATATCGACTGAGACCCTATAGAGTATATATATTCTTGATCGTCATAAAATTCTAAGACGATCTTGCCATGTCCGTCCGTCCGTCTGTTGAAAGCACGCTAGCATCTAAACGAAAGTAGCTAGGACGTCCAAATTTTACCTAAATGCGTCTTATAGTCGTAGATCGGTTGGGATTGAAACTGGGCGAAATCGACCCAAAGGGAAAAATATTTCCCTCACATGGACTAAAAATACCCATAATAATCCCTTATATTTTACAGCTTGTACTTACTAGATATTGGGTATGCGCATTCCCCCTATAACAAAAACGTACACCATAAAGTGATTTTATTCGTAGCGGGTGAAATGGGGCAAAAAGGGATAAAAATGGTACCTATCAAACGACAACAGCTAGAAACACGAAATTTGGTATATACATACGTTCCTCTAATTGAGTAGATACATAATATAAAATTGTTGTTTTTCAAAATTCGTGCTTTTAAGGGGCAAAATGGGAAAAAAGGGATAAATATGGTTGCATCTAAAATAATGAAATTCGGTGTATACGTTCCTCTGATTGTGTAGACACGTAAAATAAAGAGAAAATAAAAAGGTTTTTCAAAATTCGTACTTTCAATGGATACAATGTGACAGAGGAATAAAAATGGTATCAACAAAACGGCTACAGCTAGAATGATGAAACAAGTAAAATAAAGGGATTTTGAGAAAGGGCGTAAAATGGGAAAAAGGGATAAAAATGGTACCAACCAAATGGCTGCAGCTAGAATGACGGAATTCGGTGTACACTTTCTTCTGACTGCATAGACAAACAAAATAAAATTATTTTTCCAAATTCATATTTTTAAATTTTTTTGAATCATGAAGTTAGGTTATCTTGCACTGTAGGGGAAAAGTTATGGTTGTCCAAAGTCATGCATTTGTTTTTATCAAAAAGGGTATTTTTTAAATATTTATTACAAACAAATAATAAATATTTATTACAAGCCACAATATGTCTATATATGTATATAAAAATCAAAGTGTGTCTGTATGCCTGTAAGTTCCGTATAGGCTACCAAATCGGTGCACCGATACTGGCCACACAAACTATATTAGTACTCATTTCATTTTTAAAAGCATGAGAGGTGGAGGAATGTAGAAGAATGAACCCGTGCAACGCCGGGTAAAAAGCTAGTTTCTAACGATTAAAAAAGGGGTTAAGTTCGGCCGGACCGAACTTTATGTACCCTCCACCGCGGTTTCCATTCCACAGTGGTTTTCAATTTTCGTAGTAAAATTGTCGACTAAAAGTGTCTCTTTGTCGGCCGTATTTTTGTATTATATGTCGATAAGCTTTCGCGCAATTCTCTGTGTCTGTTTTGTAATTCATCCTCTTCTCCGTGGGAACGTCAATAATGTTCAATACTTCAAGAGTAAATCTTCGCTTATAATTTCTCTCCTCTGCTAATATTTGTACGTCTTTGAAGTTTGGCGTATGGCCTGTCAGAGTACAGTGGGCAGCAACAGCTGTTTTTGCTCTATTGGCTTGTCAGTTGCTTTTTGGTCCGATTTATGTGAAGAAAGTCTAGTTTTTAATTTCGTCTTGGTAGTACCAACATATACCTTTTGGCATATGTTGGACTTGTCACCATTACAAGGAATCTTATAAACTACATTAGACTTGTCCTCTTTATACACTCCACGAGAGTATTATGTATTTGTGCATTTGTTTGTAACACTCAAAAGGAAGGGAGATAGACCCATTGTTAATTATACCGATCGGATTCGATTTAGCAATGTCCGTCTGTCCATCTATTGTTGTAATCACGACACAGGTCGCAATTCTAGCCAGAACCAAACGAAACTTTGCACAACGAAGTTTTTCGGGACAAGGACAAAAGGTATTTAATTTGGAGAAAATCGGTTCAGATTTAGATATAGCCCCCATACGAATTTCACTCCCGATTTGACCCTTTTCACCCTAGATACCACATATTTCAACAGAATTTCTTCAAAATTGACAAAACATCTTACAGTGCAACTAGAAACACCTGTGGTAAAATGTGTTAGATCGGTTCAGATTTATATATAGCTCCCATACAAATTTCGCTCCCAATTTGAATTTTTCCGCTCTAGAATCCACATATTTTAACAGATTTTCTTCAAAATTCGCAAAACGCCTTATATTTCAACTGGAAACACCTGTTGTAAAAATGTGTAAGATCGGTTCAGATTTATATATAGCTCCCATACAAATTTCGCTCCCAATTTGAATTTTTCCGCTCTAGAATCCACATATTTTAACAGATTTTCTTCAAAATTCGCAAAACACCTTATATTTCAACTGGAAACACCTGTTGTAAAAATGTGTTAGATCGGTTCAGATTTATATATAGCTCCCATACAAATTTCGCTCCCAATTTGAATTTTTCCGCTCTAGAATTCACATATTTTAACAGATTTTCTTCAAAATTCGCAAAACACCCTATATTTCAACTGGAAACACCTGTTGTAAAAATGTGTTAGATCGGTTCAGATTTATATATAGCTCCCATACAAATTTCGCTCCCAATTTGAATTTTTCCGCTCTAGAATCCACATATTTCAACAGATTTTCTTCAAAATTCGCAAAACACCTTATATTTCAACTGGAAACACCTGTGGTTAAAATGTGTTAGATCGGTTCAGATTTATATATAGCTCCCATACAAATTTCGCTCCCAATTTGAATTTTTCCGCTCTAGAATCCACATATTTCAACAGATTTTCTTCAAAATTCGCAAAACACCTTATATTTCAACTGGAAACACCTGTGGTTAAAATGTGTTAGATCGGTTCAGATTTATATATAGCTCCCATACAAATTTCGCTCCCAATTTGAATTTTTCCGCTCTAGAATCCACATATTTCAACAGATTTTCTTCAAAATTCGCAAAACACCTTATATTTCAACTGGAAACACCTGTGGTTAAAATGTGTTAGATCGGTTCAGATTTATATATAGCTCCCATACAAATTTCGCTCCCAATTTGAATTTTTCTGATCCAGAATCCAAATATTTTAACAGATTTTCTTCAAAATTGGCAAGACAAGACAACTTAAGGAACACCAATGGTGAAACTGGGTCACATCGCTTCAGATTTACATATAGCTCTCATACAAATTTCGTTCCACCAGAAACCGCGTATTTTCAGAGAATTTCTTAAAATTGGGCATAACACGTTATACTTCAACTAGAAGAACTTATTGTGAAAGTTAGTCACTTCATTCCATGTTTGGATGTAGCCCCGATACAAATATTATTCCTGTGATTAGGAAACATACAAACAATTTTCCCGTTTTCACTTTTTTACTGAATTGTATTCCGATAGAAAGTGGAGTGTATCATATAGTCGGCCCCGTCCGACTTTAGCCTTTCCTTACTTGTTTTTATCTTAGATTTATTTTTGCTGAATAAATTATTTACTGTACTATTTGTTTTGAGTGCTAATTGAAAATTGTCTTTGTTATAAACGTCAGCATTTTTGAACCTTTCAGAAAATCCTTGTACATACGTCATCGGTTTATAGATTTTCTCCTCCTTCTCTTTGTCATTTTTATGTTTTTTCATCTTAGTATGGTTTATCAGATCGTCGATGGTTTGTTTAGGGAAGTCATTTGATCGTAGAATTTTCTTGATTTTGCGTTCATTGTCTTTGTGAAGTGATGAGTCACTTATATTGAATACCCTATTTATAAAATTCGTCGCTGTGTTGATTATTGTTCGTCTATGGAGTGTGGAATGCAAATGTATAAGCCTTCCAGATGACGTTGGCTTCTGGTACCACTTCAATTTAAGCAGGCTTCCTTGTCTATGAATTATAGAGTCAAGATATGGAAGTTCACTGTCTTCTTCTTTATCCATAGTAAATTGTATTTGTCGATCAAATGAGTTCAGTGTTTTTAGGGTATTGTAAACTTCTTCCTTCCTTAGTATCCCAAACAAATCGTCTACATATTTTGTGAGAATTCTTGGTCTTGTCGTGAATTTCTCCATTGTAGCGTCCAGCAGTTCTTCCATAATAATGTCAGCGATCACAGGGGAAGCCGGGGAGCCCATGGACATTCCTTTCCTTTGTTCATATATGTGGGCATTATATTTTAAATATCTGGTGTCCTAGATGCAGAATGTTAATATTTGTAGAAATAAGTCCTTTGGTATTTAGGTAAATGTCTCTATTTTATCCCACTTTCTTTCAATAGTTTTAATGGCTAGGTTTACAGGAATACTAGGGAATAACAACACCACGTCAAAAGAAATTAGAATCTCGTTGTCGTCAATGTGTGTGTTGTTGATTCTAGGTTTAAATTCAGCTGCGTGTTTTACGTTGTAAGTAGAATATTTTGTCAGGTTCTTTAAAATGTCAACAATAATATCATAGGATGGAGAGTTAATCGAAGGTTGTCTCTGCTACTAAGTTGAGTTTTGCGTAAGTGATCGTCAATCAGTGTAACTATTTTTGTTCTCGCCATTTCTTGTTGTTCTGTAAAATTTTTTAATATAGCCTAACTAAAACAAATAAAAATATTGAAAAAATAATTTTATAAATAAACAAGTAAGGAAGGTTAAAGTATGGAGTGGCCGACTATATGACCCTACACCTAGTCAATATACCCTGTGGTATAGGCTACAAGAAGGTCGTTACATTTGAACCTGGTATATATACTACAAATTTCATAGTATAGGTTTTCTGAAATATAAGACGCTTTCCCAAATTTGATGAAAATCTGTTAAATATGTGGTTTCTAGAGCGGAACGAATTAAATTATATGGGAGCTATATATAAATCTGAACCTATTTGACCCACTTTCGCCATTGATGTTTGAGTTGAAATATGAGCTGGTTTGCCAAATTTTTAGCAAATCTGTTCAAATATGCTATTTCTAGAGCGGAAATAATCAACTCAGTGGCGAAATTTGTATTGGAGCTATATATATATATCTGAACCGATCTGGCCCATTTTTACCAGAGTTGTTTCTAGTTGAAATATAAGTAGTTTTGCCAAATTTGAAGAAAATCTGATAAAATATGTGGTTTCTAGAACGGAAAGAGTCAAATCATAGGAGACATTTGTATGGGAGATATATATAAAGCTGAACCGATCTTTCCTATTTTTAGTAGAGCTATTTCTAGTTCAAATATATGGTGTTATGCAAAATTGGAAGAAAATCGGTTGATATATATGGTTTCTAGAGCGGAAAGAGTAAAATCGGAAACAAAATTTGTATGGGAGCTATATCTAAATCTGAACCGATTTGCTTCAAATTAAATAGCGTTCGTCCTTATCCCATAAAACTTCGTTGTGCAAAGTTTCATTTAGTTCCAACAACTATTGCGACCTGGACTTTGATTACAAAAATAGGTGGACAGACGGACGGACGGACATCGCTAAATCGACTCAAAAAGTGATTCTAAGTCGATCGGTATAATAAACGATGGGTCTATCTCGTTTCTTTTTGGGTGTTACAAACAAATGCATAAAGACATTATACCCTGTGGTGTAGGGTATAAAAAGTTTAATTATTTTAAACCACGCTTATAAGGCAAGACTACCAATATGTTTATACTATATATGTATATATTTATACTTATACTATATATTTATATCAAAATAATACTTCAAGTCATTTCAAAAAGTGAACATAAAGCGGCACTCTTCAAAAAGCTTAAATACCCTAAATATTGGGGGATTGTGGGTGCATTTTCAACTACAGCCGTTTGGTTGATTGTATTTCCATCCTATTTTAATTCCAAAAGAACAAATTTTGAAAATCCATTATCTCACAAGGTTGATTTTGTCAAATCAAATGTCAACTTTGTATGGGATTTTACATTTGTAAATCGACCTTATGTCATTTCATCTCGATTTCGATTGTAGTCTGACATCTACAAACATTTACAACCTTATAGCTTTGCCACACTGCATGTGAAATCCCAGTTCAAGTCAGCTTCATTCAAGTACAAAACATACACGCAAAGAAAACTAGTAAAAAACGGCGATAAGTTCGACCGGGCCGAACTTCGTATACCCATCCATCATGGATTGCATTCCAAAGAGGCTGTCGATTTTCGTAGAAGTGCAGTGACATTGCTGGAAAATGTTACTTTTTTAATATAACCAAAGCAAAACAAATAAAAATATTGAAAAAATCATTTTTTAAATAAATATAAAATTTTATAAATTTTAAACCACGCTTATCAGACAAGGCTAACCATATATTAATACTATATATCAAAATTATACTTCAAACCAATTCAAAAAGTATTAAAATATAAAAAATGTAAGGCTGCAATCTTCAAAAAGGCTTAAATGACCTAAATATTTGATTGGTTGTATTTCCATCCTATTTTAATTCCAAAAGAACAGAGGCAAGTGAGTTGTGATTCTCGTTCGTTTGTGAAAATCATCTCCTTATAGAGGCCGGGTTTGATGTTGAAAAGTCGCTGCGAAGCCACCTGAATGAAACCTTTAGACAGGGTGGAAATCATGATAGTGGTAGTCTGCAGCCAAGTAATAAATGTCACCATGCCATTTGTAAATAAAATTTGCATTCTATTAAATATAGATGCAAAATGGTCTTGAGCCAGGACAATATCCCAGTTCAAATCAAATATTGATTACAGACAAAAAAAAAATACAAACGAAAAAAAAACTACAAAAAAGAACAAATTTTGAAAATCTCACGTACGGAGTGCAAGATAACCTAACTTCATGATCCTGCCTTAAAAGTAAAAGAGTATGAATTTGGAAAAAAAAACATTCTATTTTGGGAGTCTATGCAGTCAGAGGAATGTATACACCGAATTCTATGATTCTAGCTCTGACCATTTGGTAGGTACCATTTTTATCACCTTTTTCCTATTTTATCTTCTTAAATGTACGACTTTCGAAAATCTCTTTATTTTACATGTTTACGCAAATAGAGGGATGTACACTAGAGCGTACCAGGTTACAAGTAAAAAAAAAAAAGTTCGCCGTACACCTTCGAATATGAAGTATTATTGAAAGGTAGTTTCAAAAAAATTTTTTTTATTTTTTTATGCCGAACGTAGGGGTCGCGCTTTTACATTTTTCTATATAACTTCTGCATTTATAAACGGATTTTAAAGTGTGATACATCGATGTTTTTGTCCGATTTTTTTGTCTTTGAAGTCATTGAGCTCAAACATGATTCATGATTTTATGCGAGCTTTAATTTTCGATTATTAGAGTGGTACATTAGGGTAGTAGCAACTGAGAAATGATGGGTAAGTACCAGAAGGGGGTGCTTGAGCTCAATGACTTCAAAGACAAAAAAATCGGCCTCGTCGAGACAAAAACATCGATGTATCACACTTTAAAATCCGTTTATAAATACAAGTTATATAGAAAAATGTAAAAGCGCGACCCCTACGTTCGGCATAAAAAAATAAAAAATTTTTTTTTGAAACTACCTTTCAATAATACTTCATATTCGAAGGTGTACGGCGAACTTTTTTTTTTGAGGTACGCCCTAATGTACACATCGAATTTCATCATTCTAGCTGTAGCCGTTTAGTTGGTACCATTTTTATCCCTCTTTTCCTATTGTATCCCTTGGAAGTAAGAATTTGGAAAAATCTTTTTATTTTTCGTGTCTACGCTGTCAGGGGAATTTCATGACTATAGGTGCCGCCATGTACAATTTGTATCCCCTTTTTCCATTTTACCCATTAAAAGTACAAATTTCTAAAAATTCCTTTATTTTACGTGTCGACTTAATTCGAGGAATGTATGCACCGAATTTCATTACTCTAGCTGCAGCCCTTTTGATTGGTACCATTTTTATCCCTCTATTCCCATTTTACCCCTTAAAAGTACGAATTTGGAAAGAATACTTTTATATTATGTCTCTACTCAATTAGAGGAATGTACACCGAATTTCGTGTTTCTAGCTGTTGCCGTTCAATATGAACCATTTTTATCCCTTTTTGCCCCCATTTCAACCCTACGAATAAAAATCACTTTATGGTCCACGTTTTTGTTATAGGGGGAATGCGCATACCCAATATCAAGTAAGTACAAGCAAACATATTGAAAAAAATGCTTAAATGCTGTAAAATATTAGGGGTTTTTGTGGGTATTTTCAGTCCTTGTGAGGGAAAATTTTTTCTCTTTGAACCGATTTGACACAGTTGCAATCCCAAACGATCTACGACTATAAGACGCATTTAGGGAAAATTTGGACGTCCTAGCTTCTTTCGTTTAGATGTTAACGTGCTTTCAACATACGGACATTGCTAAATCGTCTTAGAATTTTACCAGGATACATATTATATATACTTTGTTGGGTCTCTGTCGAATATTTCATGGTGTTACAAACGGAATGAGAAAGTGAATATACCCCATCCTAAGGTGGAGGGTATAATAAGTAAAAAGGCTTTAAATTCGGCCGGGACGAATCTTATGTACCCTTAAAATATTAGGAAAATATGATTTTTTGCTGATAGCTATATATGTTAAATTAATTGTGATGTTTTATTATTAAATTTTGAAATAAAATTTATATTGATAATTTTAAAATTAAATTTATTAATAAATTTAAAGACCTCGCCCACGTATGGGGCGTGTCTACAAATATGATTGTTTATTGCTTGATAGGCCTTGACTATATAGCAATGTAATTCTTCAGAAAGGCAAAGTACGAAATTCCATTATCTTTCTGGTTCACAATGGAATGTACACAACTAATTTTACGTTTTACCATTTTATCCCTTTTTGGCCCTAAAAGTACGATATATATTGCATGCTGAGCGATACGTATTCTGGGAAAATTTTGGACGTTCCACAGTGGAATATTTTCATACAAGCTGCTGCAAAAATTAGAAGGAATATATGTAGGACCTTGAAATTTCGCTTATATCCCTTATATCCTCAAATTAGATTAAAAACAAGTGTTTGTTTAAATACACCCGCCTACCTCCCACTTAAGTTAAGTTTCTTATTTTAATATATATGTTAATACAAATCATTAGCAGTGATTTCATTTCAGTCCACAATTAAATGAAAATTTTCAGTGCCACGCCCAACGCCTAAATAAAAATTTTAGTTTTTTTACGATTTTTGAAATTTTTGATAAAAATTATTTTATTTGCGTTTTGTCTTTTGTTCGGCTTGATGTCAGTTTTTTTTAAATAATAAAACAAAAATTACTATTTTATTATTTTCTTGTTTTTTATTTCCCAATATTTCGACCAAATCCGTTGGTCATCTTCAGGGGTCTTTTAAAAATGAATAAATAAGACAGTAGTTTAACAATATTTGTAAATGAATTTGTAAAATAATAGTTTTATACTGTAGAAAATTACCAATACTAAATAAATTCAATTAAACCACTTTCTGAAAAGGTAGACAAAAACGTAATTACACCTTTTTAAACGCAAAAGAACACCTCAAAAGCTCCTATTTTCTACTAACTAGACGACATTTCAATACGATACATGGTTTCCGAGATACATCCCAATAAAATAACCTCTATTATGATGAAATTTTCAACTAGTTTAGCATTTATGAACTTCAAATGAACTTCAGCTAAATTTTGCCGCGATATTTGCAAAATATTTTAGAATATGCCTTATAGGTATGTTCTTTGCAAAATTCAATCAGTAAAGTTGTGATTTGGGTACATGAAATTTGGGAGTTTTTGCCGCTGATAAAATACACTGTGCGTCCTGGCTCCTTTCGTTTAGATGCTAGCGTGCTTTCAACAGACAGACGGTCGGAAGGACACGGCTAGATCGTCTTAGAATTTTATGGCGATCAAGAATATTTCTAGTTAATAGGGTCTCGGGTCCATAAGGTGTTACAAACGGAATGACAATCTTAGCATACTCCCATCCTATGGTGGAGAGTATAAAAATATGAAAAGTAGTCAACTTTGAGCTAATTTCTAATATGTTAATTTCTGGATGGTATTATTTTCAATGTTAATATTTCAAAATAATCGTTGGGTCATTGTCTAATTTCAATTTTTAACAAAACTCTGAAATATTTACTAGATTAAAAGTAATTTAATGTTGGCCGATGGATTTTGATTATGTACCACTGTGCGATTTGAACAAATGACAACGATTTGTTTCCTAATCCTGCTAGATTCCGGATCAGAGGTGACAGGAAGCATCCATGTTGATTAGCCGAGACTGGTAGAAGTGGATTATTTGGATAACGTCATCATTACATCATCAGAGTGGATATTCTTAAAGGTACCTAGATTCTATATCCAGAAAGGCTACCATAGGGAGTCCCTTATAATACAGGGATGATTCTATGGTGCTATCAAGTTATGAAGATTCAGTCGAATTGTTGCAGAAGTGTTGGCTGCTCCGTAATGTAGTCCTAAGCAGAAAATCTCTAAGAAAGGCACTATCCACTAACCTAATCAAGTTTAAATTTATAAACACCCTGTTTTTTCATAGATAAACTATATGTGATGAGAAAGTTTTAGAAAAAAAACTTTCCAACATTGCAATGTCGGGTACAATATTTATATGTATTAACATATACATACTTTTTATTTGGATCATAATGAAACACTATCGTCTTGAGACCATCCACCTTGATCCACTTTTTTTCAGGCCCGATGTTAGCATGTCGACGATACTAAATGTTTATTAGGCAAATATAGAAAAGCACACACCTAGTCAAATACTTATGACACCAAAAATCAATTGAACAGATGCATATAAAAGCGTCACATAACTACTGAGTTTATCATACCCCAGTTGATATTTCATCAACGAACAAGACAAGTTAAAGGAAGATTTCCAACTCCAAGTGCAGCCAAGGCCAACATTACCATGCAGTGGTTGACTATTATTATTCTGGTTTTCATAGCAATTGCCATGTGCAACTGTCAAAATAATAATACAAATGATACGACATCGCCAACTACAACAGGAACTGGACCCAACAAGAAGACTGTTCGGATAACGAATTTGAAATTCACAGTCAAAAGAAAAATCAGGAGGAATAGAAATAGGAATAGGAATAAGAATAGGAAAAGATCTGGTTGATATCGATGATAAATAATTTAGTTCAAGATATCTTCTGAGCTGTTTTAATCTTGCCTAAGTCTACAAAAATAAATAAATTAAAATCGAAAAAATAATATAATTTATTTTACAATAGGATATTGGCCTTTTGTCATTCCATGTGGAACAACTTCAAATATTTGACGGAGACATTATAAAATATATATAAATATATGCATTCCAAGATGATCTAGCCATGTTCGTTCGTCTGTTGAATGCTGGCTAGCTTCTGAACGCATTGAGCGGGGGGTGGGGGGTGTTTCAAATTTCCATACGCATGTCTATAATTGAAGATCGATTGTGAAATTGATGGGGAAATGAGCTCAAAGCAGAAAAAAACAAGTAAGGAAAGGCTAAAGTCGGGCGTGGCCGACTATATGATACACTCCACTTTCTATCGGAATACAATTCAATTCGGTAAAAAAGTGAAACGGAAAGGTTTTAGTATCCTGTAAATGTATGTGTTTGACAAAAAATGTTACATCGGAATGGACATTTGTATGGGGGTATATTGAAACCGGGAACGAAATAGGTGAAATATAATATGTATAGTTGATCTTACCCACTTTCTGCATAGGTGTTTCTAGTTGGATTATAAATCGGGTACAATGTGTGGTTTCTAAAGCGGAAAAGGTTAAATTGGTAGCGACATTTGTATGAGGCTATATCTAAATCTGAACCGATCTAGCCCGCTTAAGCCACAAGTGTTTCTAATTGGATTATAAGATGTTGTGCAAAATTTAAGTAAATCGAGTACAATATGTGTTTTCTAGAGCGGCAAAAGGCAAATCGAGAGCAACATTTGTATGGGGGCTATATCTAAATCTGATCCGATCTAACCCGCTTTCGCCACAGGTGTTTCTAGTTAGATTATAAGGTGTTAAGCTAAATTTAAAGAAAATCGGTTACAATATTTGGTTTCCAAAGCGGAAAAGGTCAAATCGGGAGCGACATTTGTATGGGGGCTATACCTAAATCTGAACCGATCTTACCCACTTTCTTCATAGGTGTTCTAGTTGGATTATAAGATCTTGTGCCAAATTTGAAGAAAATCGGGTACAATATGTGTTTTCTAGAGCGGCAAAAGGTAAATCGGGAGCAACATTTGTATGGGGGCTATATATAAATCTGAACCGATCTAATACATTTTCACCACAGGTGTTTCTAGTTGGAATATAAGATGTTTTGCCAATTTCGAAGAAAATCTGTTGTAATATGTGGTATCTAGAGTGAAAAGAGTCAAATCGGGAGTGAAATTCGTATGGAGGCTATATCTAAAGCTGAACCGATTTTCTTTAAATTAAATAGCGAAAATCAAGTAGCGAAAAACTTCGTTGTGCAAAGTTTCACTTGGTTCTGGCTACAATTGCGACCTGTATCGTGATTACAAGAATAGATGGACAGACAGACAGACGGACATTGCTAAATCGATTCAAAAAGTGATTCTAAGTCGATCGGTATAATTAATAATGGTTCTATCTCCCTTCCTTTTGGGCGTTACAAACAAATGCACAAAGACATAATACTCTCGTGGAGTCTATAAATACACCCATAGCAAACTGAAAAATATATTTATTTGTTTGGTCTCACAAGAGCGAGAATGGGTTAAAAATTATGGAGCCTATAAACGTTTTTAATGCCAACGAAAAATTTGAAGTGCTTTCACAGGTCACATTCCCAAATTCCAATTTGCATTTTCCCGGATTTTAGGAAGTTCTTTTGAATAACATCAGAAAAATCTTGGAAAGAATTTTTCATATGGGACCACAGAGGTCAGATGTCCGCTTATCACCCAGGGAGGGTTCAAATCGTGGCTTTGAAACAATTTTTTCTATTTTTTATATTTTTATACTAACACATTTAAATATCGACCTGAGACTCTATAAAGAATATATATTCTTGATCGTGATAAAATTCTAAGTCGATCTAGTCATGTCCATCCGACTGTTAAAAGCACGCTAGCATCTAAACGAAGAAAGGAGCTAGCACGTAAAAATTTTGCATGAATACGTCTCGGTTGGTATTGCAATTGGGCGAAATCGCTCCAGAGGGAACAATTTTTCACTTACAAGGACAGAAAATACCCCTAATATTTCGAGTATTTAAACATGTTTGTCTGCTCATATTTATTATACCCTCCACCTAAGGATGGAGGTATATTCACTTTGTCATTCCGTTTGTAACATCTTGAAATATCCAACGGAGACCCCATAAAATATATATATTCTGGGTCGTGGTAAAATTCTAAGAGGATTTAGCCTTGTCTGTCCATCTATTGTTGCAGTCACGATACAGGTCGCAATTGTACCCAGAACCAAATAAAACTTTGCACAACGAAGTTTTTCGGGATAAGGTCGAACGCTATATAATTTGAAGAAAATCGGCTCAGATTTAGATGTAGCCCCCATACGAATTTCACTCTAGAAACCACCTATTTTAACAGATGTTCTTCAAAATTGGGAAAACATCTTATATTTCAACTAGAAACATCCACGGTGTAAATGAGCCAGATCGGTTCAGATTTAGATATAGCCCCCATACGAATTTCACTCCCGATTTGACATTTTCTGCTGTAGAAACCACATATTTTAACAGATGTTCTTCAAAATTGGGAAAACATCTTATATTTCAACTAGAAACACCCATGGTGAAAATAGGACGGATCGGTTCAGATTTAGATATAGCCCATATACGAATTTCACTCTCGAGTTGACATTTTCTGCTGTAGAAACCACATATTTTAACAGATGTTCTTCAAAATTGGGAAAACATCTTATATTTCAACTAGAAACACCCATGGTGAAAATAGGACAGATCGGTTCAGATTTAGATATAGCCCACATACGAATTTCAATCTCGATTTAAATCTTTTCACTCTAGATACCACAGATTTTCTTTAAATTTGGAAAATACATCTTATATTTAATCTAGGAACACGTATGGTGAAAAAAGTCAGATCGGTTCAGATTTATATATATAGCTCCCATTCAAATTTCGTTCCCGATTTGACTTTTTCTGCTGTAGAAACCACATATTTTGACAGATTTTCTTCAAATTTGCCAAAATATCTTATATTTCCATGAGAAACACCCAGGATGAAAATGAGTCAGTTCGGTTCAGATTTATATATAGCTCCTATACAAATTTCGCTCCCGGCTTGATTTTTCCGCCCCAGAAACCACGTATTTTCACCGAATTACTTCAAATTGAGCATAACACGTTATACTTGAACTGGAAGAACCTATTTTGAAATGGGGTTTTCATTCCATGTTTGGATATAGCCCCGATACAAATATTCTTCTCGATTTGACAAATTGGGTCAGGTCATATTAGCCTATGATTAGGAGATATACAAAAATCATTCACTTTTCAGATTCAGTTCGGTTCAGATTTATATATAGCTCCTATACAAATTTCGCTCCCGGCTTGATTTTTCCGCCCCAGAAACCACGTATTTTCACCGAATTACTTCAAATTGAGCATAACACGTTATACTTGAACTGGAAGAACCTATTTTGAAATTGGTTTTTCATTCCATGTTTGGATATAGCCCCGATACAAATATTCTTCTCGATTTGACAAATTGGGTCAGGTCATATTAGCCTATGATTAGGAAATATACAAAAATCATTCACTTTTTTACCGTCAGTTCGGTTCAGATTTATATATAGCTCCTATACAAATTTCGCTCCCGGCTTGATTTTTCCGCCCCAGAAACCACGTATTTTCACCGAATTACTTCAAATTGAGCATAACACGTTATACTTCAACTGGAAGAACCTATTTTGAAATGGGGTTTTCATTCCATGTTTGGATATAGCCCCGATACAAATATTCTTCTCGATTTGACAAATTGGGTCAGGTCATATTAGCCTATGATTAGGAGATATACAAAAATCATTCACTTTTTTACCGCATCGAATTGTATTCGGATAGAAGGTGGAGTGTATCATATAGTCGGCCCCGCCCTTTCTTACTGGTTAAAAATAGAAATGGAAAGTAGCAAAAAAATGAATTCCGTGCCACAAATTAAAATTAACTTTTAAGTCTTTCAAAATATAGAACAACCACATGTTATATTCATTTGTAAGGAGCCCAATTTCACAGCTTGCGAATCTAAAGACTATCACAGTTTTCACTTCTTCAGATGTTTTCTTTTTGCTGGGATTTTATTAAAAATTAATTGAAATTTCAACTGAATGATTATTAATGAGATATTCCATGGCAAGCCTGTGATCAAATGATCAATGGAGGAATGAACAAGTAAACGACTTTAAGTTCGGCCTGGCCGAGGCTTTTATGCGCTCCTCCATGGATTGCATTCCACAGTATTACCGGAAGATAAGAAGCTATCGACTTCACGTTAAAGGTGAGCCATTTAAAATTTGAAATTTTAACTACCGATTACTTTGACTTTGAAATGTAGAATACCATTTATTTTTATTTTATTTTATCATTTTTATTTTATTATTTTTATTTTATTTGGACGCTTTACGCTCGAACAAAATTGGGAAATATTAAAAATTTACTTCCTAAGTAGTGAGTCTTTAAAGCCACTTTACGTGGAAAATTTTCGAGAAAAGATGTATGAATCACTTAATGCAAAATATCCAGTTAACAGAAGACACATTTATTCAATAAAAAAGTTCTTAAATACTCCAAATATTAAGGGTTATTGGTGGTATTTTCTGTCCTTGTTAGGGAAAATTTTTTCCCTCTGGACCAATTTCGGCCATTTTAAATCCCAACCGTTCTGCAACTATTAGACGTATTCCTAGCACATTTCGATTAGATGCTTGCCTTTCGCCAGGTTGAAGGACATGGTTCGTCTTAGAATTTTATGACGATCAAGAACTTATATATTTTATAATTTATAAATGAAACATTTTAGACAGCGTGATGTCTCTGCGTGTCAAAATAATACTTCAAGTGATTTCAAATAATTATAATTTTATACCTCTCGATCAAATTTACACATTTACAATCACAATCATCCCCACATCCCCAAACGATCTACAATCAATTTTTTTTATATATTTCTCATTTCTTTCACAAGCTAGTGTACTTGCAACAGACAGACGGACATGGCTAAATGGCTTCAGAATTTTACCAGGATTCAGAATATATGTTTATCCGTTTTGAGGTATGATATGGTTTGCGTTTGAGCCAATTGAAAACTATTTTTCCACCGAAGCACAACATTTTTATACCCTCACTCTACAGAATAGGGAGGCATATATCATTTGGGACAGTGTAATGCATTGAAGGAGTGACTTAAGACCCTAAGTATGTTTGGACAAAATCCGTTTCACGACTTTTAAAGTTGTTTGAGCCATGTCCGTCTGGCTGGTGTATACGAAAGGAGTTAAGGAATCAATTCAAACTTTTCACACGGTAATCTTTTTCCCAAACTTATGTTAAGTTCGAAGATGGGCGAAATTGCCACACCCCATTCGGTACCTGCCACACATATGGTCCATATTCCTATGTTAAATTAAAACCAATGTAACTTCTAAATGGATATTCGGAATCAGCTATATTTTGCTATTTGATAAAGTTTTTATAATCAATTTATGTGTACAAAATATGGTATTCCAGTACCTCCCACAAAAAACGCCCTAAACTACGTAAAAATAAAGCTGTTATAACTTCTATAAAAACGATTGGAAAACTTTAAAATTTGATATTTTGCAATGCTTTTATAGAATATAGACGATATTGCCACACCTCTTCTTGTACCTCCCACACATAGCTTTGCTTAAAATAACACCGGTGTACCATTCATACGGGTAGTCAAAGCCATTTGAAATTTGATATTTGAAAATATTTTTACAATCACTTTAAACCAACTAATATTTACGCTTTAGACACGCCCCTTCAAGTACCTCTCACACAACTGTCTCTACCCTAGGTATAATTAAATGCTTTATAACTCAAAATATGGTATTCCAGTACCTCCCACAAAAAACGCCCTAAACTACGTAAAAATAAAGCTGTTATAACTTCTATAAAAACGATTGGAAAACTTTAAAATTTGATATTTTGCAATGCTTTTATAGAATATAGACGATATTGCCACACCTCTTCTTGTACCTCCCACACATAGCTTTGCTTAAAATAACACCGGTGTACCATTCATACGGGTAGTCAAAGCCATTTGAAATTTGATATTTGAAAATATTTTTACAATCACTTTAAACCAACTAATATTTACGCTTTAGACACGCCCCTTCAAGTACCTCTCACACAACTGTCTCTACCCTAGGTATAATTAAATGCTTTATAACTCCTATACTGGTACATGGAATCCACTATGACTTGATATTTCATCGTGTTTTTTGATAATTGTTTTATAAATGTGAAAGCTACAAATCATCAGGTCCTAAGTAAAATTTAAATCCTTATAATTTCCATATACATGTTCTCTGATAGTGAGGGTATATATAAGTCGGTTTAGCCGACTGACGTTTTCTTACTTGTTTCTAGAATATCTTACTACTATATATCGAATTTATATAAAAAATCGACATTGTTGGTTTCCTACGGGAACCACATTCAGAGGATGCACTGACTTAGACCACTTTCATTCTATTAAACATCTATAAATCCAAACAAGTAAGGAAAGGCTAAAGTCGGGCGGGGCCGACTATATAATACCCTACACCACTCCCTGCGTATGTACCTCGCTTTGATTACTAAACCCATTTATTTCATGGGAGCAATTTTATGTAGTTCATATAAATTATACAGTATAAATTATACTATAAATTCTTCTTTAGTCATATTTAACCAATATGGGCCTGGTCCAAAGCATGGGCCTGGTCCAAAACATGGGCCTATATTTCTCATTCACGGTAGGTATTCCTGGTTGATAAATGCCATGATCTGCAAATTTTGATGAAGATCTGATGTAAGATGTAGTTTCTAGAGCTGTAATAGATCAGAATGGGACCCCATTTGGGTTATATGAAAGTATGGACATATGGGCATCTCCCAAACAAGTAAGGAAATGATACAGACGGACGGACTTTCTATCTCATTACAATTGAATTCGGTAAAAAAGTGAAATCGGGAAGGATTTTTGCATCCTGTAAATGTATGTGTTCGACAAAATCGGGAAGGACTTTTGTATGGGGGTATATTGAAACCTGTAATGATGTGACCCCCTTTCACCGTGTATGTTTATTGGTGAAATAAAGAGTGATTTTTTTGAGGTTAGGATTTTCATGCATTAGTATTTGACAGATCACGTGGGATTTCAGACATGGTGTCAAAGAGAAAGATGCTCAGTATGCTTTGACATTTCATCATGAATAGACTTACTAACGAGCAACGCTTGCAAATCATTGAATTTTATTATCAAAATGCGTGCTCTGTTAAGAAAGTTCAGAAAGAAAGAAATTGTGTTCAGCGACGAAGCTCATTTTTGGCTCAATGGGTACGTAAATAGGCAGAATTGTCGATTTTGGAGTGAATATCAGCCAGAAGCATTGCAAGAGCTACCAATGCATCCAGAAAAAGTCACAGTTTGGTGCGGTATATGGGCTTGTGGCATCATTGGACCGTACTTCTTCAAAGATGATACGAATCGTAACGTAACTGTGAATGGTGAGCGCTACCGTGAGATGATATCCAACTTTTTTTTGCCCAAAATGGAAGAACTGAACTTGGTTGACATGTGGTTTCAACAAGATGGCGCTGTGTGGCATAGCTCACGATTCTATGGCCATTTTGTGGGAAAACTTCGGAGAACAATTCATCTCAAGAAATGGACCGGTAAGTTGGCCACCAAGATCATGCGATTTGACGCCTTTAGACTATTTTTTGTGGGGCTACGTCAAGTCTAAAGTCTACAGAAATAAGCCAGCAACTATTCCAGCTTTGGAAGACAACATTTCCGAAGAAATTCGGGCTATTCCGGCCGAAATGCTCGAAAAAGTTGCCCAAAATTGGACTTTACGAATGGACCACCTAAGACGCAGCCGCGGTCAACATTTAAATGAAATTATCTTCAAAAAGTAAATGTCATGGACCAATCTAACGTTTCAAATAAAGAACCGATGAGATTTTGCAAATTTTATGCGTTTTTTTTAAAAAAAAGTTATCAAGCTCTTAAAAAATCACCCTTTATAATATGTAAAGTTTGGCCAAATTCGGTTAAACATTCGGGAGCAACATTTGTATGAGGGCGATATCTAAATCTGAACCGATCTTACCCACTTTCACCATAGGTTGGATTATAAGATGTTGTGCCAATTTTAAAGAAAAACGGGTACAATATGTGGATTTTAGAGCGAAAAAAGTCAAATCGGGAGTGACAGTTGTATGTGGGCTATATCTAAATCTGTACCGATCATACCCAGTTTCAACATACGTGTTTCTAGTTCGATTATAAGATGTTCTGCAAAATTTAAAGAAAATCGGTTACAATATGTCGTTTCTAGAGCGGAAAATGTCAAATCGGGAGCGACATTTGTATGGGGGCTAGATCTAAATCTGAACCGATCTTACCCAATTTTGGCATACGTGTTTCAAGTTGGATTATAAGATGTTCTGCAAAATTTAAAGAAAATCGGGTACAATATGTCGTTTCTAGAGCGGAAAATGTCAAATCGGGAGCGACATTTGTATGGGGGCTATATCTAAATCTGAACCGATCTTACCCAATTTTTGCATACGTGTTTCTAGTAGGATTATAAGATGTCGTACCAAATGTAAAGAAAATCGGGTACAATATGTGGTTTCTAAAGTGGAAAATGTCAAATCGGGAGCGACATTTGTATGGGAGCTATATCTAAATCTGAACCGATTTCCTCCAAATTCAATACCGATGGTCCTTGGCCAGAAAAAATAACTTCTGCAAAGTTTCATGACAATCGGACAATAATTGCGACCTGTAGAGTGCAAACAAACTTAGAGGGACAGCAGACGGACGGACGGACGGACAGACGGACAGACAGACATCGTTAAATCGACTCAGCTGGTGATTCTAAGCCGATCGGTATACTTAAAGGTGGGTCTAGCTCGATTATTTCTTGGTGTTACAAACATTTGGCGCGAAACTAACTTATAATACCCTAGACCACGAAGTGGTGTAGGGTATAAAAAAAGATTTAATTTAATTCGAAAAAGTAATATTTTTTAACAAAAAGGAGAGAAATAAGAAAATATAATATTTCAAGGCAGAATTTAATTTAATCGTATATTTGAGGTTGTTCGTCTGGAAACTTTATATTAAAATAATTACACAGTCCAACAGCATTTTTGGAACAGAGAGAAGCGACCCTATAATTCTGAAAGGGCATGTTGAATAGAAAATTTTTGCAGAATAAACTTGTAGTCCAAATGAATGCTATTCTACATTTCAAAGTCAAAGTAATCGGTTCTTCAAATTTAAAATTTTAAATGGCCCACCCTGATATTGTGGAATTTTATTAGGATCAGTTTTGTGGAAGATCTTAACCTTCTAGCTCCTCTCTTTATGCGTCAATTTGACGCTTTTTTCGAGAGCATCAAATAAATCCTTTCAAAAATGACATTTAAAGATTAACATGTTCTACTAAAAACTTAGCCAGAAAATTCCAGTGGGGGTCGCCAAAGACACCAAACTTGTAAATAAAGCTCTTCACGCTTAAATAGCAAAATTACATGTTAGCTTATACAACAAAATTACTAGGAATAAAACTCTTTTTTGATCGATCTTTTTCGAATAAAATTGGGTATTTCGGAAGAGCGCGGTAAACAAAACAAGTAAAAAGACGTTAAGTTCGGCCTGGCCGAATCTTATATACCCTCCACAGTACTACCGCAGATTAGTAGTTGTCGACATTACATAGAAGTCGGAACCATGTTAGGAAAGTTATGATATTTTTATGCACATTACTATATATGTTTACTATTTCATATTGTAAGGCATACTTATGCGCACTGTTTTAAATAAATTCTATTCCTTCATTATTATAACAAGTAAGGAAAGGCTAAAGTCGGGCGGGGCCGACTATATAATACCCTACACCACTCCCTGCGTATGTACCTCGCTTTGATTACTAAACCCATTTATTTCATGGAAGCAATTTTATGTAGTTCATATAAATTATACTTTAAATTCATCTTTAGTCATATTTAATGAATACGGTTAATAATATGGTAATTGATCCAATTATCCGACAGACAAATACAAATTATACAGTAGTAATAGGATGAATAGGACCGACATTTCAAAAGGGGGCCTATAACTACATTTTGGGCCTGGTCCAAAACATGGGCCTATATATTTCTCATTCACGGTAGGTATTCCTGGTTGAAAAATACCATAATTAGCAAAATTTGATGATTGGTGAAATATAATATGTAAAGTTTGGTCAAAATCGGTTAAACATTCTGGAGCAACATTTGTATGAGGACGATATCTAAATCTGAACCGATCTTACCCACTTTCACCATAGGTTGGATTATAATATGTTGTGCCAATTTTAAAGAAAAACGGGTACAATATGTGGATTTTAGAGCGGAAAAAGTCAAATCGGGAGCGACATTTGAATGTGGGCTATATATAAATCTGTACCGATCTTACCCAGTTTCAGCATAGGTGTTTCTAGTTCGATTATAAAATGCTGTGCCAAATTTAAAGAAAATCGGATACAATATGTGGTTTCTAAAGCGGAAAAAGTGAAATCGTGGTGGGGGGGGGGGGTAACATTTGTATTGGGGCTATATCTAAATCTGAACCGATCTTACCCAGTTTTTGCATACGTGTTTCTAGTTGGATTATAAGATGTTCTGCCAAATTTAAAGAAAATCGGGTACAATATGTCGTTTCTAGAGCGGAAAATGTCAAATCGGGAGCGACATTTGTATTGGGGCTATATCTAAATCTGAACCGATCTTACCCAATTTTGCAACCGTGTTTATAGTTGGATTTTAAGATGTTCTGCAAAATTTATAGAAAATCGGGTACAATATGTCGTTTCTAGAGCGGAAAATGTCAAATCGGGAGCGACTTTTGTATGGGGGCTATATCTAAATCTGAACCGATCTTACCCAATTTTTTCATACGTGTTTCTAGTTGGATTATAAGATGTTCTGCCAAATTTAAAGAAAATCGGGTACAATATGTCGTTTCTAGAGCGGAAAATGTCAAATCGGGAGCGACATTTGTATTGGGGCTATATCTAAATCTGAACCGATCTTACCCAATTTTTGCATACGTGTTTCTAGTTGGATTATAAGATGTTGTGCAAATTTTAAAGAAAATCGGGTACAATATGTGGTTTCTAAAGCGGAAAAAGTGAAATAGGGAGCGACATTTGTATGGGGGCTATATCTAAATCTGAACCGATTTCCTCCAAATTCAATACCGATGGTCCTTGGCCAGAAAAAATAACTTCTGCCAAGTTTCATGACAATCGGACAACAATTGCGACCTGTAGAGTGCGAACAAGCTTAGATGGACAGCAGACGGACGGACAGACAGGCATCGTTAAATCGACTCAGCTGGTGATTCTAAGCCGATCGGTTACTTAAAGGTGGTTCTAGCTCGATTATTTCTTGGTGTTACAAACATTTGGCGCGAAACTAACTTATAATACCCTATTCCACGAAGTGGTGTAGGGTATAAAAACTGGAAATCCTTTGGCATAAAATCTAATGTAAACAACGAAATAATTGCAAATAAAAGCATAGTAAAATATTTAGGCATATACTTGGATAAATTTTTATACTTTAATGATCATATTAAAGAAATATTGACTAAAGCAAGGAAAGCCTTCTTTATGTATAGACACTTATTTCATTCGAGATATTTAAACCCACGTTTTAAAATAATAATGTATCAAATGCTTATTCGCCCAGTCATAACATATGGTTGTCCTATATGGTTCAATGTATCGCCGTCTTTCATGAAAAAATAAGAACATTTGAAAGAAAATGTTTAAGAGCATGCACCTCACTCTACAGATCACCTCAAAGCGAATATATAAAATATATTTCTAATAAAATTGTATTGCACAGCAAATGTTATTAGAATTGACAATTTTTTAATACATTTAATAAGAAACCACATTTTACGGTGTACATCGAATACCGAGAATAATTCAATAATGGCACCATATTATACAAATGATGAATATTTAGAAACTACAATTCAAAAAGGATTTGTTCCCCCAGAAGCTTTTATATTCTTAGATAAGAAGAAATATATTCAAAACCAAAATGGAGTCCCTGTAATATATCACATATATAGAAGGGCAAATATTAAGACGTTGCAATGTAATACATACACCGATACAGATATGAGATTCAATACAAGTATATCAACTAAAGATATCGCACTTGCGTCAAAACTAACAAAGTTTTGGTGGTTATCATAAAATATTGTTTCTTCAACACATATGTATTTTTTCCTTTTACGCGTAGACCTTAGTTTTTTTATATTTATATCCATATAAAATAAATAAAAATGTATTTTTTTTTTAAATTTTCATTACACTATACACTTATATATATATAATTATCGTTTTCAAAACAAAATATAATTTAGCGATTTGTATAAATACAATTTAATTATTACATTTTATACGTGAGAGCCCGACTATGGGACAGTGTATATTAAAATTGCATATATTTTTTCTATTGTTTATTATAGTTATAAGGTTATAATTATTTAAATTTAATAAACCGTCAAAAAACAAGTAAAAACGGCGTTAAGTTCGGCCGGGCCGAACTTTATATACCCTCCACCATGGATTGCATTCCACAGAGGTTGTCGGTTTTCGTAGAACTGCTGTAGTATTACAGGAAAATATAATTTTTTTAATATAGCCAAACAAAAACGAATACAAATATTGAAAAGTTAATTTTATAAATAAATATAATATTTTAATTATTTCAATGCTACCAATACGCCAATTCAAAAAATAAATATTCTTATATTTATATTTTCAAAGCCATAACTATTGGTAGATAGTGGGTGCTACAGTTGGTTGTATTTCCATTCTATTTGAATTCCAAAAGTACAAATTTTGAAAATCCATTATCAAAAGTACATAGTGAAAAATAACCTAACTTCATGATTCAACCAATTTTTGCCGTAAAAGAAAAAGTACGAATTTGGAAAAAACTTTTTATTTTCCGTGTCTATGCAGTTAGAGGAATGTATACACCGAATTCCATGATTCCAGCTGCGCCCATTTGGTTGGTACCATTTTTACTCCCTTGACGTTTCTACGCAATTAGAATTTTATCATTCTAGCTGTGGTCGTTTAGTTGGTACTATTTTTATCCCTCTGTACCATTGTATCCCTTGAAAGTACTAATTTCGAAAAATTCGTCTATTTTCGTGTCTACGCAGTCAGAGGAATGTATACTCCGAATTTCATGGCTCTAGCTGCGGTCATTTGATTGGTACTATTTTTATCCCCTTTTTTCATTTTAACCCCAAAAAGTACGAATTTCGAAAAATCAGTTTATTTTCCGTGTCTACACACTCAGAGGAATGTATACTCCGAATTTCATGACTCTAGCTGTTGCATTAGATTGGTACTCTTTTTATCCCCTTTTTCATTTAAACCCCAAAAAGTACGAATTTCGAAAAATCAGTTTATTTTCCGTGTCTACACACTCAGAGGAATGTATACTCCGAATTTCATGACTCTAGCTGCGGTCATTTGATTGGTACTATTTTTATCCCCTTTTTTCATTTTAACCCCAAAAAGTACGAATTTTGCAAAATCGGTGTATTTTACTTATGTATGCAATCAGAGGAATGTGTACACCGAATTTCATTATTCTAGGTACAGCCGTTTGGTTGGTACCATTTTTATCCCTTTTTTGCCCCATTTCACCCCTACAAATAATAATCACTTTATGGTGCACGTTTTTGCTATAAGGGGAATACGCATATCAAATATCAAGCAAATATAAACAGACATATTCAAAAAACATGCTTAAATACGCTAAAATATTAGGGATTATTATGGGTATTTTTAGTCCTTGTGAGGGAAAAAATTTTCCCTTTGGGCCGATTTCGCCCCATTTCAATCCCAACCGATCTACGACTATAAGACGCATTTATGGAAAATTTGAACGTTCTAGCTCCTTTCGTTTAGATGCTAGCGTGCTTTCAACAGACGGACAGACGGACGGACGGACGGACGGACGGACGGACGGACGGACGGACGGACGGACATGGCTAGATCGTCTTAGAATTTTATGACGATCAAGAATATATATACTTTATAGGGTCTCAGGTCGATATTTCAAGGTGTTACAAACGGAATGACAAAGTTAGTATACCCCCATCCTGGAGGTGGAGGGTATAAAAATACCAATACTATATATATCGAAATAATACTTCAAGTCAATTCAAAAACTAAATAGTCTTATCTTTATATCTTCAAAAAACTTAAATACAATAAATAGTGGTAGATAGTGGATGCAAAAGAACAAATTTTGAAAATCCATTATCTCACGTACGTACACAGTGCAACATAACCTAACTCCATGATTCAACCAATTTTGCAGTAAAAGTCACAAAATAAAGTACGAATTGGAAAAAGCTTTTTATTTTGCTTGTCTATGCAGTCTGTGGAATTCCAATTCCACGAATCTAGCTGCGCTATGTTTGTAACACCCAAAAGAAAACGAGTTAGACCCATCGGTTATTATACAGATCCAGGGCCGTGCGGGGAGGTTTGGGGGTTCAAACCCCCCAGAGAGGTTTCGAACATATACTTTTTAAAACCTTGTAGACTTTCTGAAGCAATAAAATATATAATTTTAAGGTCTTTTTAAAATAACTCGTCTGTTCACGTGTCTAAAATTTCGTTTCTACGAAATGCATTTTTTCTCTGCGTGTAGGTCCCTATTTTAAAATCTACTTTAAAGTTGCGAAACAATAAGAAATTTATCACTTATGTCAAATATTTTTCAGAGCTAGTATTTTTTTGTACATACATATGTAACAAGTATTATTCAAAAGAGAAACAACAAATTCAGTAACTTGGATCTACGTAGGAAAACGAAACTCTACAATACCAATTATTTGGTTTTTTGGAATAAAAATTTCAAGTTGTTTCTTCTTGCATTTCATCGAATACAAAAAAACAGTATTTGTTTATTCGAATTTATACATATTTAAGATTATAAAAATGAAGAAACATTTCCAAATATTGTGTGTAGGTGTTTTTGTCCGGCTTGAGGTCAAGTAATTTAAAAAACAACGATGTTGTGTTTATACCCTACAACACTTCGTGGTATTATAAGTTAGTTTCGCGCCAAATGTTTGTAACACCACGAAATAATCGAGCTAGACCCACCTTTAAGTATACGGATCGGTTCAGATTTAGATATAGCACCCATACAAATGTCGCTCCCTGTTTCACTTTTTCCGCTTTAGAAACCACATATTGTACCCGATTTTCTTTAAAATTGGCACAACATTTTATAATCGAACTAGAAACACCTATGCTGAAAGTGGGTATGATCGGTTCAGATTTAGATATAGCCCCCATACAAATGTCGCTCCCGATTTGACATTTTCCGCTCTAGAAACCACATCTTGTACCCGATTTTTTTAAATTTGGCACAACATCTTATAATCCAACTAGAAACACCTATGCAGAAATCGGGTAAGATCGGTTCAGATTTAGATATAGCCCCCATATAAATGTCGCTCCCGATTTCACTTTTTCCGCTCTAGAAACCACATATTGTACCCGATTTTCTTTAAATTTGGCACAACATCTTATAATCCAACTAGAAACACCTATGCAGAAATTGGGAAAGTCGGTTCAGATTTAGATATAGCACCCATACAAATGTCGCTCCCTGTTTCACTTTTTCCGCTTTAGAAACCACATATTGTACCCGATTTTCTTTAAAATTGGCACAACATTTTATAATCGAACTAGAAACACCTATGCTGAAAGTGGGTATGATCGGTTCAGATTTAGATATAGCCCCCATACAAATGTCGCTCCCGATTTGACATTTTCCGCTCTAGAAACCACATCTTGTACCCGATTTTTTTTAAATTTGGCACAACATCTTATAATCCAACTAGAAACACCTATGCAGAAATTGGGTAAGATCGGTTCAGATTTAGATATAGCCCCCATGCAAATGCCGCTGCCTATTTCACTTTTTCCGCTTTAGAAACCACATATTGTACCCGAGTTTCTTTAAAATTGGCACAACATTTTATAATCGAACTAGAAACACCTATGCTGAAAGTGGGTATGATCGGTTCAGATTTAGATATAGCCCCCATACAAATGTCGCTCCCTATTTCACTTTTTCCGCTTTAGAAACCACATATTGTACCCGATTTTCTTTAAAATTGGCACAACATTTTAAAATGGAACTGGAAACACCTATGCTGAAAGTGGCTATGATCGGTTCAGATTTAGATATAGACCCCACTCAAATATCGCTCCCGATTTGACTTTTTCCGCTCTAAAATCCACATTTTGTACCCGTTTTTTCTTTAAAATTGGCACAACATCTTATAATCCAACTAAAATACTATGATGAAAGAGGGTAAGATCGGTTCAGATTTAGATATAGCCCTCATACAAATGTTGCTCCCGAATGTTTAATATTGATTTTGGCCAAACTTTACATATTATATTTCACCAATAAACATACATGGTGAAAGCGAGTCACATCGTTCCAGGTTTTAATATACCCCCATACAAATGTCCTTTCCGATTTAACATTTTTTGTCAAACACATACATTTACAGGATTCAAAAATCCTTCCCGATTTCTCTTTTTACCGAACTGAATTGTAATGAGAATTGTTTGGGTGATGCCCATATGTCCATACTTTGGTATAACCCAAATGGTGCCCTTTCTGATCTATTACAGCTCTAGAAACTACATCTTACATCGGATCTTCATCAAATTTTGCAGATCATGATATTTTTTCAACTAGCAATACCTACAGTGAATGAGAAATATATAGGCCCATGTTTTGGACAAGCCCCAGAATGTTGTTATTGGCCCCCTTTTGAAATGCCGGTCATATTACTACTGTATAATTTGTTTTTGTCTGTCGGATAATTGGATCAATTACCATATTATTAACCATATTCGTTAAATATGGCTAAAGATGAATTTATAGTAGCTGTATAATTTATATGAACTACATAAAATTGCTCCCATGAAATACCTGGGTTTAGTAATCAAAGCGAGGTACATACACAGGGAGTGGTGTAGGGTATTATATAGTCGGCCCCGCCCGACTTTAGTCTTTCCTTACTTGTTTTATTATAATTTTTTTATTTAAAAATTCCCAATATTTCGAGTCGTTTGCCCAAATTTTCCAGTCTTTGTCAACTGGTTGTGCGAACAAGTTACTGTCATTTATACTTTATTTTCATTGGTACCCTGAAGATAATTGACGAAGTCAATCGAAATATTGGGAATTTTTAAATAAAAAAATAATAATAAAAACACAACATCGTTGTTTTTTAAATTACATGACCTCAAGCCGGACAAAAACAGAATTTGTTAAAAGGTCAGCTATCCAAAATACATCATTTCCAAATATTTTTTATTTAATCGGAATATGCGTATAAAGATTTTGAGTAAACATCCTGTTACTCATGTCCTATATAAATTAAAACCCCCAAAACTCTTTAGACATCCTATTGAGACCCATACTTTGTCAAAAATCATATCCAATTTTCTGCATTTATCATAGAAAAATGTGGGACTGAAGGATTTATCGCCGAGGAATTTGATAGTTTTTTGTGTAATATTTCGTCAAAATATATATCGAGGGCTTATATTCAAAAGTGGCTACGAACCATTTTCTCGAAAATGAGTTGTTGATGCCAAACTATTCTCAGATTTGGATGTCATCTGTCATATAAATTTGGAAAAGATTTTTTTCTAAAGCCATTTTTTAACTTTCTGATTTGGATATCCCCTCGCACGTTAGTTTGTGACTGTAGAAGTGGATATGAACATAAAAATAATAGAATAAATAAAATAATAGAAATAAATAAAATAATTCGCTACAACGATTTTGTTTAAAACATTTTTCTAGATTTAATAACATTAATTCCCCGTTAATAACATTTTGATTCCCCAGTTATCAAGCTAAAAAAGGAAAAATGGTGGCTGTAAAGTCAAAAATTGTGAAAAGTATATTTAGAAAAACCGGCGTAACTTTTTATTATATTGAGAATACCAAAATAATTCTTTGGCATGTGATTACTGACTTCATGGGGAATATTTGTGTATGCAAAGTTTCAGAATTATGAATTAAGAAAGTTAAAATATAAGGAATTGTAACGGTGAATTTTGGATTTTTCATCAATTGCAGCGATTTTCGTGACTGGCTACATATATGTTACAAGCGACCAATCTGATGGATGAAGCTGGAATCTTTAAATTCGCTGTGTACATCACAGAAAATGCGTTTTCTATACAAGATTGCAAAAATTTCATGAAAAAAGTTATGGAGTTTACAATAAATCTTATTCTTATTTCAACATTCATAGTGCTCAATTTTAGTCATATAAAAGTGAAACCGCGAATAATAGGAAATTTCGAAAACTTTTTAATCGTAGCAATAAGTAATCCTTTTTTGATTAAACTGTAAAAGAATGATTAATAATTTCTCTTCAAATTAAGGAGGAAATCATTTTTTTCGCTCTCCTGAAAAGTTATGTTTTTGTTCACAGCCACTTATGAATATAAGCCCTCGATATGTATGTATGTAATTTCAAGCAACTATTTAGTTCAACACTTAGAGAACAAGTCTGTTAATAAAAACAGCGATTGCCTATCAACAGACACTTTTCTGCTATTACAGCTGTTTTTTTTGCATAACTGTAGTTTTCTGCAATCTTACATCACCATTCACACTGCTAAAGAGTTTGCAGTCTGCTAAAATTGGCTGATGTTAATTAAAATATAAAAATAGATAAGCGTTCATAAGCGAGTTTAGCTCGAATTTTCTTTTATATTAGCTTGGGACAATATGCGTATCATATATATTGCTAAAACAGCAAACAACTGTTTGCCATCTCAGCAGATACAAATCTGCTGTCTTTTTTTAACAGCAGAAAATCTGCTCTTTCAGTAGACTTTCTGATTTCTCTTACTGATATATTCCTTTGAGTGTACTGATAGATGGATTACTGAAATGCAATTTTGCCGACAATGTCTGTCGGACGAATGTATCAAAATATCCTGGCAATAAAATATGAGTGCTTTCCAAACGCTCCAGTAAAAATTTCTTAAAAAGTTGGAAAATTAACCAAGTATTAGTAAAGTTTCCTTCTTTCAAAGCCATAGTAAATAGTTCATTTACTAGAAAAAGGGTAGTAGATTTACTTAAAAACATTTCTTTTGATCTAATAAAAAAATTCTTACAATTGAGTAAAATTCAAACTTATGTGGAAGAATATTTTCAAGGTTTTAAGTGTGAAAAAAATCTGAAATTTAGGAAATTTTAACTTAAAAATTTGTTTTTTTTTCCTAAAATGAAGTTAAAATGTTTACTGAGTGCCGAGTTCTTCATACATTTAAGTATTAATGAACATATAAAAAACATTTGAAATTGTTTAAAAAATTCTTTAATATTAATCTAAGAAGCAATTCTCGTTCGGTTGCAGAGACTTATTTCTTAAATACTTTATGAATTATTCTAAACAACCACAGCGAAGGCGCCTATCTTGCCTTCGCAACAATCATGGAGTAATAGCTCAACTCCTTATGGGAGAGGTATCATGAAACTTTTGAGAAATATTTCATGTTTTCATTTTTTGTATCAGTTTTGCATACTCTGAAGCAAAACTATTTGTTTGATTTTTTAGTTAAATTCAACTTATTTTAATTTCACCTTTTTTCCTTGTATAAATAAAATTCAGTTTAAGCAAAAATTTACTCGTTGTGAGGAAAAAAACAGCAAAATTGTCCTCAGTTTGAGTAAATATTTACTTGATTTGAGTAAACATTTACTTAGTTTTAGGAAATTTTCAGCAAAATTTTACTAAGATTTAGTAAAAATTTACTTAGTTTTAGGAAAATTTTGCTTAAATTTAGTAAAAAATTACTTGACTTTAGGAAAAATTTACTTAGATTTAGAAAATTTTCTTCAAAATTCTACTTATATTTAGTAAAAATGTACTTGGTTTCCTAAATTGTAGTTAATTTTAACTCATTATAGGGTTAACTTTTTTATGAGTTTAGATGAAAACCCCCCGAGGGAAAATCCTGCGCACGGGCCTGTACAGATCGGCTTAGAAGCACAAGTAAGTTTTGTGGGTCAGGGAGTCAAATCGGTTCAGATTTGTATACAGCCCCCATACAAATGTCGCTTCCGATGTGACTTTTTCCGCTCTAGAATCCACATATTGTACCCGATTTTCTTTAAATTTTGCACAACATCTTATAATCTAACTACCAATGCTGAAAGTGGGTAAGATCGGTTCAGATTTAGATATAGCCCCCATACAAATGTCGCTGCCGATTTGACTTTTTCCGCTCTAGTAACCACATATAGGACCCGATTTTCTTCAAATTTGGATTAACACCTTATAATCTAACTAGAAACACCTGTGGCGAAAGCGGATTAGATCAGTTCAGATTTAGATATAGCCCCCATACAAATGTCGCTCCCGATTTGAGTTTTTCCGCTCTAGACACCACATATTGTACCCGATTTTATTTAAATTTGGCACAACATCTTATAATCTAACTAGAAACACAAGTGCTGAAAGTGGATAAGATCGGTTCAGATTTAGATATAGCCCCCATACAAATGTCGCTGCCGATTTGACTTTTTCCGCTCTAGTATCCACATATAGTACCCGATTTTCTTTAAATTTGGATTAACACCTTATAATCTAACTAGAAACACAAATGCTGAAAGTGGATTAGATCAGTTCAGATTTAGATATATCCCCCATACAAATGTCGCTCCCGATTTGACTTTTTCCGCTCTAGTATCCACATATAGTACCCGATTTTCTTTAAATTTGGCACAACGTCTTATAATCTAATTAGAAACACAAATGCTGAAAGTGGATAAGATCGGTTCAGATTTAGATATAGCCCCCATACAAATCTCGCTGCTGATTTGACTTTTTCCGCTCTAGTATCCACATATAGTACCCGATTTTCTTCAAATTTGGATTAACACCTTATAATCCAACTAGAAACAACTGTGGAGAAAGCGGTTCAGATTTAGATATAGACCCCATACAAATGTCGCTCCCGATTTGACTTTTTCCGCTCTCAAATCCACATATTGTACCCGATTTTCTTTAAAATTGGCATCCATAATCCAACTGAAAACACCTATGGTGAAAGTGGGTAAGATCGGTTCAGATTTAGATATAATTTTATTTATATATAGAAATGTTGCTCTCAAATGTTTAACCGATTTTGGCCAAACTTTACATATTATTTTTCATCTATAAGAGCGGGTCACATCGTTCCATGTTTCAATGATACGACAATAGCTAGAAATTTAATTGTGGAGATACGTAAAATAGAGGGACTTTTCACAATTCGATCTTTTAGGACGAAAAGGAGTAAAAATGGTAATGGTACACGTAAAAGAGAATGATCTATCGAAATTCGTACTTTTAAAGGATACAATTGAAAAAGAGGGAAAAACACTGAAGTTGAAATCATGATCATCGGTCTATACATTGATCTGACTGTGAAGATGGGAAACAAAAATGATTTTTTCGATATTTGTACTTTTAGGCGTAAATAGGGGGCGAATGGGGATACAAATGGAACCACTGAACGGCTGCAGCTAAAATAATGAAATTCGGTGTGTATAGGAATGAAAAATAAAGAGATCTTTCGATATTCGTACCTTCAGGATTTAAATGGAATTAATTAATTAATTAATTGGAGTCATGAAATTCGTCTGACTGTGTCGACTCGGAAAATAAGAGGATTATTTCCAAATTCGTACTTTTCGGGTCAAAGTAATAAAAGGAATAAAACGTATACCAAGCTAGCGGCTGTACATAGAATCATGAAATTTGGTGTGTATATTCCAATCTGGACGCGAAACACAATGTATCCTCAAAATTAATACTTTTCTTATCAAAATGGCACATACACTTCGTCTGTAGCTGGAATCAAGAAATTGCAAATGTGAAAATCGGTGCTGAGGGAAATCGTATCTACTTAATAACGACAGACAATACACCAAATATTTAGTACACATGTTCACATTTCGATTACACTGAAGCATCACAATGTTCCTAATATGTAGTGAACTTCTATGTATAGCTGACAATACTGAAAAATGCACTCCGTGGTGGAGGGTATATAAGATTTGGCACCGGCCTAACTTAACGCCTTTTTAATCGCGTTATCTTTACTGCGATCGAGAATTTTTATTATTTTTAGCCGCTTTACCCGTGGATAAAATTCAATTATTACTTTTCAAATCGGTACTATGCGTTTCGAGAATTAATTTTCTGAGTATTAATTTCGATGAAAATTAATCAGATTGCCTACAAGATTCTTAAGAAACTAGTGAAAAGATTGTGAAGGAAATGTGTTGCTTCAATTAGGAGTTATATAGGGTGGACCATTTAACATTTTAGATTTGAACTTCAGATTACTTTGACTTCATTTTAATTTTCATTTAGAGGTTTATGTTTGACATTTGCAAAATGGGACGCTAAACGCTCGAACAAAATTGGGAAATATTAAAAACTTAAAACTTCCAAAGTAGTGAGTTTTTAACGCGAACTACAAGCAATTTGCGTCGAAAGTTTTCGAGAAGAGATCGGCCTTCAGTTCAGCCTTCATGAAGCTCATTTTCATCTCGGTGGCTATGTCAATAAGCAAAATTGCCGCATATGTGCTTCAGAGAACCCACGCGTGACTAGTTAGAAGCCAATGCACCAGCAACGAGTCACTGTTTGGGGCTGCCGGCATCATTGGGCCATGTACTGAAAAATTGGCTTGATCGGATGAGGTACTGTCGAGCCAGTCGTGGTAGTCATATGGATGTGTTTCATTATTAAATGGCAAAGCTCACCCTTTCCAACAAAATCTTTTTTATTATAGATTCTAATTTAAAATTTTAAATGGCCCACCCTATATGCATTCGCAAAAAGGCGACAGCTTTATTTCGCTTGTGCATTTTTCTTTTCTTCGTGAAGGTGCAAATTTCTTTTATTTTTATACCCTCCACCTCCAGGATGGGGGTATACTAACTTTGTCATTCCATTTGTAACACATTGAAATACCGACCTGAGACCCTATAAAGTATATATATTCTTGATCGTCATAAAATTCTAAGACGACCTAGCCATATCCGTCCGTCCGTTACCGTTTGAAAGCACGCTAGCATATAAACAAAAGGAGTTAGGACGTTCAAATTTTCCACAAATGCGTCTTATAGTCGTAGAGATTGAAACTGTAGGGATTGAAACTGGGCGAAATCGATCCAAAGGGAAAAAGTTTTCCCTCACTAGGAATGAATTGGATATTGGATATGCGCATTCCCCCTATAACAAAAACGTACACCATAAAGTGATTCTTAATCCTAGGTAGTGTCGTGGGGCAAAAAGGGATAAAAATGGTACCTATCAAACGACAACAGCTATAAACACTATATTCGGTGTGTACATTCTTCTACGTGAGTAGATACATAATATAAAAGTAATTTTTTTCAGATGGCTGCACCTACATTAATGAAATTCGGTGTATACATTCCTCTGATTGCATAAATGGATTTTTCCAAATTCGTACTTTTTGTGGTTTAAATGAAAAAAGGGGGATTATAATGGTACCAACCAAATGGCCGCAGTTATAGTCATGAATGTCGGAGTATACATTCCTCTGACTGCGTAAACACGAAAAATAAAAAGGCTTTTCCAAATTCGTACTTTGTAGGGATAAAATGGGAACAGGTGGATACAAATGGTACCAACTGAACGGCTGCAGCTAGAATGATGAAATTCTTGATGCGTAGATACGTAAAATAATGGAATTTTAGAAAGCCGTGCTTTTAAGGGTGTCAAATGGGAAAAGGGGATAAAAATGGTACCAACTAAATGGCCGTAGCTAGAATCATGGAATTCGGTGTATACATTCCTCTGACTGCATAGACATGCAGAATAAAAATATTTTTTTAAATTCGTACTTTTTACTTTTACGACAAAAATTAGTTTGGAATTAAAATAGGATGAAAATATAACCAACTGTAGCACCCACTATCTACAAATATTTATGGTATTTAAGTTTTTTTGAAGATTGCTGGTTTATATATTTTTTTTAATTGACTTGAAGTAATATTGAGTCATTCCCTGTCAATCGGTACGATTTTAGACCTCGGTAGCTGCGGTTGTTTTGAAAGTTTGTTTATGCATTCTCATACAAATATTGTATATGTATTTTTGGAAAAAATTAAAATTTTTCATGAGTTATGACCAATTTCAACCATGTCAAAAGTCTTTTCAAGTGGCTTCGCAGCGACTTTTCAACATCAAACCCGGCCTCTATAAGGAGATGATTCTCACAAACGAACGAGAAGCACAACTCACTTGCCGAATTTGCGTTTAAAAAATCGCACCAAGTAATAAAGCACACATGCCATCTTACAAGCATCTCATTGAGTTGCATATGTAAGTATGTGTATATGCAGGTATAGTTACCCAGCAATACTTCTGCCGCGCCACTTTTTTATATCCGATTCTAATTTAAAATTTTAAATGGCCCAACCTATATGATTCTAAAGGCAAAACTTCCCAAAAAGATCCAGTTTTTATTGTTTTTCGCAAAAACTTTATTTTGCTTGTGTATTTTTCTTTTCTTCGTGTAGTTGCAATTTTTTTATTGGTTTATTTTGGGTTTACTTTGAAAAAAAGTGGTTAACCATTCAGAGACATTTTTTGCTACACAATTCCAAAATTTCGCTATGTATGACATCTCAATTGTTGTAGATTTTACGCAATGTTCAATATGAATATGTTTTCCTAAAAATTTTACTATTTTATGAAAATTTTAGTATTATATTTAATGAAACACGAAAATTAACTTGCTATTATCTGTAAACCAAAATGGTATATTTCTGCTTAATAAATAAGATATAATAAAATAAAACGCTTTAATGATGATATTGTTGTCTACACAAGTTTTCTTATATATTTTTTCATTCACTGTTAAATTTATAATTCAGCCATAATTATTCTTATTTTTAATCCATTTGCATGTTACCATGCAACCATCCTTATTATCCAGAATTGTTCTTCTTGTTCCTCCTAATTTTTCTCCTTATTGTGAATTTTAAATTAGTTATACGAACAATTTTCTTTTTGGGACCACTAGGTGCTGCAGTCGTTGTCTCGTTTTCCTGGCCCGTGCACACGTTAGCCATGGCCAAGACGGCTAGGAATGCCAATAAATAAGTCGACCACTTCATGATGAATTAAAGCTGCTTGCTGGAGTCTCTTCTTCCTTAATTTGGGTGTTTAATGATAAAACACCAATTGCAGTTTGTTAAACGTCGAAGAGATACAACGTTTTATATGCATCCGTTAGTGGCAATTTAGTGGTATTTGAATTGGTATTTACTTAGGTGTTTTCAATCTTTTTCTGTCAATCGAGTGTATTGAATGGTAGACATGGTTTGGCACTTGGTATGTGCGTTCTTACACACCAGTCAAATACATTCTAAAGCTGTTCTAAAAGCGCATATTTACAGGGGTAGACGAATTTCGATTTGACATAAAAGTCTTGTATTGGTCAAAAAAATGGACGTAACCTTATTCTTTGAATAATTATATAATATTATATGTAATATATGTAATTCTTTATTCAATAGCAAAAGTGTACATCTTATAAAAAATAATTGTTGCATATATACCTGAAGAAAACCCGATTAACTATCATCTATTTTAGAATAAAAAATATGTATGCATCTTACTCATCTTTTCTTAAATTAGCAAACAATAATAATTGACAATAGTAAATTATAAATGTAAGAAGACGAATTAAAAAAATAAAAAGTAAGAACGGCGGGTCGAACTTTATATATCCTCCACCATGGATTGCATTCCGCAGAGGCTGTCCATTTTCGTAGAAGTGCAGTAACATTACATGAAATATATATAATAATAAGGCAGCAATATTCAAAGAAGCTTAAATTCCTTAAATATTGGGGATTGGTTGGTGCATTTTCAGCTGCAGTCGTTTGGTTGGCTGTATTTTCGTTCTATTTTAATTCCAAAAGTAGAAATTTCGAAAATCCATTATCTCTCACGTACACGGTGCAAGATAACCTAACTTCATGATACAACCAATTTTTGCCGTAAAAGTACTAAGTACGAATTTATAAAAATCTTTTTATTTTGCGTGTCTATGTAGTCAGAGGAATGTATACACCGAATTCCACGATTCTAGCTGGGACCATTTGGTTGGTACCATTTTTATCCCCTTTTTCATATTTTACTCCCTTAAGAGTACGACTTTCTAAAACCTCTTTATTTTAAGTGTCTACGCAATTAGAGGGATGTACACACCGATTTTCATCATTCTAGCTGTAGTCGTTTAGTTGGTACTATTTTTATCCCTCTGTACCCATTGCATCCCTTGAAAGTACAAATTTGGAAAAAAACCTTTTATTTCACGTTTCTACCCAGTCAAAGGAATGTATACTACGAGTTTCATGATTCTAGCTGCAGTCATTTGGTTGGTACCATTTGTATCCCCTTTTTCCATTTTAACCCCAAAAAGTACGAATTTCGAAAAATCCGTTTATTTTACTTGTCTATGCAATCAGAGGAATGTATACACCGAATTTCATTATTTTAGGTGCAGCCGTTTGGATGGTACCATTTTATCCCCTTTTTCCCATTTTACCCCCTTTAAAGTACGACGTTCTAAAATCTCTTTATTTTACGTATCAACGCAATTAGTGGGATGCATACACCGATTTTCATCATTATGTCTGTAGCCGTGTAGTTGGTACCATTTTTATCCCTTTGCTCCCATTGTATCCCTTGAAAGTACGAACTTGGAAAAACCTTTTTATTTTTCATGTCTAGGCAGTCAGAGGAATGTATACTCCGAATTTCATGGCTCTAGCTGCGGCCATTTGGTTGGTAAAATTAAATCAGACGAATTTCATTATTTTAAGTGCAGCCATTTGGTTGGTACCATTTTTATCCCTTAAAAGTACGAATTTGGAAAAAATAATTTAATATTTTGTATATACTTAATAGAGAGTGTTTCTAGCTGTTGTCGTTTGAAAGGTACCATTTTAATCCCCTTTTGCCCCATTTCTCCCCCTACGAAAAAGAATCTCTTTATGGTGCACGTTTTTGTAATAGGGTGAATGCGCATACCCAATATCAAGCAAGTACAAGCAGACATATTGAAAACCCGTAGTTAAATACTCTACAATGGCTATTTTCAGTCCTTGTGAAGGAAAAATGTTTCCCTTTGGACCGATTTCGCCAACCGATCTACGACTATAAGACGCATTTATGGAAAATTTGGACGTCCTAACTCCTTTCGTTTAGACGCTAGCGTGCTTTCAACAGACGGACGGATGGACATAGCTAAATCGCCGTAGAATTTTATGGCGATCAAGAATATTTATACTTTATAGAGTCTTAGGCCGATATTTCAAGGTGTTACAAACGGAATGACAAAGTTAGTATACCCCCATCCTGGAGGTGGAGGGTATTAAAATAGCATTTTACGGGACATTGTTTTGTTCTTTCCTGCGTCATTTGCATTGTATAACACGGCAACACCGAATAGTGAAAAATAATAAGTAAACCTATGATTGAATAGAAATGTGAAGTTGTTTGCATTGATTCAATAAAAAGAACATGCTTTCAAATTTCCAAGCCAAGGCCTTCACATCGCTAACAAAAGCTTTATATTAAAATACGACAAAAGAGCTCGTTCGATAAATTTCGTTTGTTGATTTCGAACAGATCCGAAAACTACGCAGAAAAAAAATTATTTTTAGTGTTATATAATTACACCGCGCTACAATACTTTTTGGGCCTTACACATCAAACTAGAGATGGTATGTAGAAAAAGCTGTTTTTCATTTGGTGATCTTTTCTCCTTTTTATAAGGGTTTCAAATGAAAGAGAAGAATAGCTCTTATAAATACTTCAAATGTCATGCTTCTATCTATATTGGTTTAGCATTAACAACCATTTCAACTTTCACCCTTAATTTATTCACGTTTTATTTTTTAAGGGGGGAATTTGAAATTAAATGAAAATGAAATTAATATTGTTTCTAACATATAAAGAGTGATTTTTTTGAGGTTAGGATTTTCATGCATTAGTATTTGACAGATCACGTGGGATTTCAGACATGGTGTCAAAGAGAAAGATGCTCAGTATGCTTTGACATTTCATCATGAATCGTCTTACAAACGAACAACGCTTGCAAATTATTGAATTTTATTATCAAAATGCGTGCTCTGTTAAGAAAGTTCATTGCGCGCTTCCATTTTATGGTCAGTTTAATCGACCCACTGAAGCGGATATTCGGGCTATTGTGACTAAATTTCGCACCAAATTTACATTGTTGGACATTAAACCACCAACACGCTTACGTAGAGTGCGAACTGAAGAAAATATCGCAGCTGTATCGGCCAGTGTTAATGATGACCACCAATTTTCGATTCGTCGCCGTTCGCACCAATTGGGTCTCTGTTACTCAAAAACGTGGAAATGCCAAAATTGGACTAAGCGGATGGACCACCTAAGACGCAGCCGCGGTCAACATTTAAATGAAATTAACTTCAAAAAGTAAATGTCATGGACCAATCTAACGTTTCAAATAAAGAACCGATGAGATTTTGCAAATTTTATGCGTTTTTTTTTTTAAAAAGTTATCAAGCTCTTAAAAAATCACCCTTTATTATTCGCTTTCATTTTAACCAAATGCAAAATTGAGAACACAGTTTTTATACAATCCACCTAAAGAAACTTAAAAAACTTTGTCATTCCGATTGTAACATAAAGTATATATATTCTGGGTCGTGCTAAAATTCTAAGACCATCTAGCCATGTCCGTCTGTACAAGCATGCTAGCTTCCGAACGGAAAGTGTTGTATATCGGTTGGGATTGAAAGTGGTCGAAATCGGCCCAGAGGGAAAAAATTTTCCCCGAACAAGGACTGAAAATACCCCCTAATATTTAAATTAATTAAGCATTTTTATACCCACTACCTAAGAATGGGGGTATATTCACGTTGCCGTTTGTAACACCTTAAAATATTCACCGGAGACTCCATAAAGTTTATAAAGGGTTTTCCAATAGGTACTTGACAACATTGAATTTAATTTGTGAACGCACTATTTCACTGTTACTTTCCTTTCATTCAGTAAACTCAACATTTTCATCGTGGTAAAGTACACGAACGAAGAACGTATGCAAAATATAACAAGTAAGAAGGCGTTAAGTTCGGCCGGGCCGAATCTTATAGACCCTCCACCACGGAGTGCATTCCACAGTATTACCAGCAGATTAAAGGATGTTGACTTTACATAGAAGCACAGTACCATATTACGAAAATTGTGATATGTTTATGCACATTACTATAGTTGTTTACTATTTCAAACAATAATGTATACCTATGCGCACTGTTTAAAATCTACTACTATATATAAATACAATGCTGTAATTGTGAAAGTGAACATGCCTAATTATTTTGATAAGAAAAGTACAAATTTTAAAGATATTCGCCCCATTCTCCGCCCTAATGTACAAATTTCGAAAAAACCCGAATTTCATGATTCTAGGTGTTGTCGTATCATTGGTACCATATTTTATCCCTTTTTGTCCCATTTCGCCCGCTAAAACTTTTATTTTCTTTGTGGTGCTTCCAAGCTACAAGAGGAATGTCCGCAACAAATTTTAACTCTATGAAAATAAGAAATACAATTAATAAGCCAAGGCTACCAATATTTGTATAGTATATATATAATAGATATAATACTTCAATTCATAAAGTAAATATAAGGCAGCAATCAAAAATACCCTAAATATTGGGGGACAGAGTGTGTATTTTCAGCTACAGTCGTTTGGTTGGTTGTATTTCCATCCTATTTTAATTTCAAAAGTATAAATTTTGAAAATACCTTATCTCTCACGTACGCAGTATAAGACAACTTCATGATTCTACCAATTTTTATCGTAAAAGCAACAAAATAAAGTACGAATTAAAAAAAAATATTTTACGTGGCTACGCAGTCAGAGGAATGTATACACCGAATTCTATGATACTATATGCAGCCATTTTGTTGGTACCATTTGTATCGACTTTCGAAAATTTCATCATTTAGCTGTAGCCTTTTAGTTGGTACCATTTTTATACCCTCCACCTCCAGGATAGGGGTATATTCACTTTGTCATTCCGTTTGTAACACCTTGAAATATTCATCGGAGACCCTATAAAGTATATATATTCTGGGTCGTTGTAAAATTCTAAGACGATATAGCCATGTCCGTCTGTCTGTCTGTCTGTTGAAAGCACGATAGCGGCCGAACGAAATGAGCTAGGAGGTTCAAATTTTTCCTAAATGTGTCTTATGGTTGTAGATCGGTTGGGATTGATAGTGGACGAAATCGGCCCAGAGGAAAAAAATTTTCCCTCACAAGGACTGAAAATACCCCTAATATTTTGTGTATTTCAGCATGTTTTTTGAACATATTAGCTTGTATTTACTTGATATTCGCAATGCGCATTCCCTTTATAGCATAAAAGGCCACCATAGAGAGATTTTTATTTGTAGGGGGCGATATGGGACAAAAAGGGATAAAAATGGTACCTTTCAAACGACAACAGATAGAAACACGAAATTTGGCGTGTACATTCCTCTAATAGAGTAGATAAATAATATAAAAGTATTTTTTCTAAATTCGTACTTTAAAGGTGTTAAATGGGGCAAAAGGGATAAAAATAGTACCAACCTAACGGCTGCACCTAGAATAGTGAAATTCGATATATAAATTCCTCTGATTGCGTAGACACGTAAACTAAAATTACTTTCCAAAATTCGTACTTTTTGGGGTTCAAATGCTAAAAGGGGATAAAAATAGTACCTACCAAATGACCGCAGCTAGAATCATGAAATTCGGAGTATACATTCCTCTGACTGCGTAGACACGAAAAATAAAACGTTTTTTCCAAATTCGTACTTTCACAATGGCTACAGGGGATAAAAATAGTGCCAACTAAACGAATACAGCTATGATGAAAATGATGAAATTCAGTGTGTACATCCCTCTAATTGTGTAGATACGTAAAATAAAGAGGTTTTAGATAGTCGTACTCTTGAGGGGGCAAAATTGGAAAAAGGGGATAAAAATGGTATCAACAAAATGACCGCTGATAGAATCATGGAATTCGGTGTGTACATTCCTCTGACTGCGTAGCCACGTAAAATATTTTTTTCCCAAATTCGTTTGTTGCTTTTACGACAAAAAATGATAGAATCATGAAGTTGTCTTATACTGCGTACGTGAGAGATAAGGTATTTTCAAAATTTATACTTTTGAAATTAAAATACCAACCAATGAAATTAAAAACCAACCAAACGACTGTAGCTGAAAATACACTCTCTATCCCCCAATATTTAGGGTATTTATGGTTGCTCCCTTATATTTACTTTATGAGTTGAATTATTATATCCATTATATATATAGTGTACAAATATTGATAGCCTTGGCTTATTAATTACATTTCTTATTTTCATACAGTTAAAATTTGTTGCGGACATTCCTCTTGTAGCTTGGAAGCGCCACAAAGAAAATAAAAGTTTTATCGGGCGAAATGGGACAAAAAGGGATAAAATATGGTACCAATGATACGACAACAGCTAGAATCATGAAATTCGGTGTGTGCATCCCTCTAATTGCATAGACACGTAAAATAGAGGGATTTCGAAAAATCCCTCGTACTTTTAAGGGATATAATTAAAAAGACGGATAAAAATGGAACCTACCAAACCGCTGAAGTTGAAATCATGAAACTCGGTGTATACATTCTGACTATGAAGACTCGAAAAAGGGTTTTTTCGAAATTTGTACATTTGGGCGGAGAATGGGGCGAATGGGGATATCTTTAAAATTTATACTTTTCTTATCACTTTGTCTGTATCTGGAAATGCTTCTTTCTAATGCCGACTGACAATCGCCTAATATTTAGGCATGTTCACTTTCACAATTTCAGCATTTTATTTATATATAGTAGTCAATTTTAAACAATGCGCATAAGTATACATTATAGTTTGAAATAGTAAACAAATATAGTAATGTGCATAAAAATATTACAATTTTCGTAATATGGTACTGTGCTTCTATGTAAAGTCGACATCCTTTAATCTGCTGGTAATTCTGTGGAAGGCACTCCGTGGTGGAGGGTATATAAGATTCGGTCTGGCCGAACTTTACGCCTTCTTACTTGTTATTTCTCTGCTCCCATTGAATCCCTTGAAAGTACGAATTTGTAAAAACATTTTTTTGTGTCTACTCAGTCAGAGGAATGTATACAGCGAATTTTGTGGCTCTAGCTGCATCTATTTGATAAAGGGTGTTTTTTATTGAGGTATAGAACTTCGAATTGAAATAAAACACAAGAAAATCGTTTTAATGTCCATCAATTTGGCTTTATTGGAAGGATAATTTTATGCCATTAATGTTTAAATATGATTTCGGGCATGGGGGCGCCGCGGCTGGCTCGAATATAGCCAATTCTACAGGTCCAATTTTCAACCACTTTTTCGAGCATATGGGGCCGTATGTTGGCAATAACGCCACGAATGTTGGCTTCCAAGTCCCCTAACGTTTCTGGTTTTTGGCGTAGACGAGCGACTTCACATATCCCCAAAGAAAATAATCCAATGGTGTCAAATCACACGATCTTGGTGGCCAATTGACAGGTCCATTCCGCGAAATTATGCGCTCATCGAATGTTTCCTTCAATAATTCGATTGTGACGTGCGCTGTGTGGCATGTAGCGCCGTCTTGTTGGAACCACAACTCATCCACATTCATGCCATCCAATTCGGGAACAAAATAGTCGGTTATCATGGCTCTATACCGGTCTCCATTAACGGTAACTGACTCTCCAGCATTATTTCGGAAGAAGTATGGCCCAATGACTCCACCAGCCCATAGAGCACACCAAACAGTCAGTTTTTGTGGATGTAATGGCGTCTCAAGGGTCTCATGTGGATTCTCTTCACTCCAAATGCGTCAATTTTGCTTGTTGACGTAGCCATTCAACCAAAAATGAGCCTCATCACTGAACAAAATTTTGTGATGAAAATCAGCATCGAGATGAATCTCATTTTCGGCCCATACACCAAACTCACGACGCATTGCATGGTCTCGCGGCTTTAATTCTTGCACAAGCTGGATCTTGTAAGGTCGCAAGCCAAGATCTTTGCGCAAAATCTTCCATAAAGTTGATGGACAAAGCTCCAATTGCTGTGCACGGTGGTGAATCGATTCATTCGGGTCCTCTTCAACACTTTGCTCTACAGCGGCAATTGTTTCTTCGGTGCGCACTGTTCGACGTCTCTGCGGATGCGTATTATCACATAGAGTAATCGTAGTGCGAAAACGATCCATGGTTAACCGAATTATGCTCTGATGGACGATTATGTCGACCATAAAATGGACGGAGCTTGCGGTGAACTTCGCGAACTGAACCATTACTTACGAAATAAATTTGCACGATTTGCAAGCGTTGTTCTTTTGTCAACCTGTTCATGATGAAATGGCAAACCAAACTAAATATTAATCACTTGACAGCTGACAAAATGGCCGCCAGTTAAAAAAGTGAAAAAACACCCTTTATTTAGACTATTTAAGCAATTATTTTGAAAATTTCCGATTCTTATACACTTGAATTTTTTTCGCACCTTCCTCTAGTAACGTATAATCATTAAAAAGTACAAAAAAGATTTAGCGGGTGAAATGGGACAAAAAGTGATACGATAACAGCAAGAAACATGAAATTTGGAATGTACATCCGTCTAATTGCGTAGATACGTAAAATAGAGGGATTTTTCAAAATTCGTACTTTTACGGGATACAATTTTAAAAGAGGGTTAAAAATGGTACCTACCAATCCGCTGAAATTGAAATCGTGAAATTCGGTGTGTACTTTCATCTGACTGTGAAGATGCGAAATAAAGAGTTTTTTTTCGAAATTTGTACCTTTAGTCGGGAAATGGGGATAAAAATGGTACCAAACAAACGGCTGCAGCTATAATAATGAAATTCGGTCTGTACAATTCTCTGACGCGGTGACACGAAAAATAAAGATATTTTCCGATATTCGTAGCTTCAGGATCTAAATGGAATTAAATTTGGCTGGGGTACCAACCAAACGGCTGCAGCTATAATAATGAAATTCGGTGTGTACAATTCTCTGACGTCGGTGACGCGAATAATGAAGATATATTCCGATATTCGTAGCTTCAGGATTTAAATGGAATTAAATTTGACTAAAATCAAACGGTTGTAACTAGAATCATGATATTCAGTATTTGCACTCTCCTGCCTACGTAGACCTGGAATCAAGAAATTGTAAATGGGGAAAATCGGGCTTGAGGGAAATTGTTTCTTCCTAATAATATTTAGGGTACATTTTTGAAGATTTCTGACTAATATTTATATTAATATTTATATATAGTAGAGGGCTATTTATAAAGGGTGTTTTTTTTAAAAGCTTTCAAAAAAAAAAACACATAAAATTCAGAGAAATGCATGAAATCTTTATTTGAATCGATAGTACGGTCCATATAATTTAATGTTTGAAGATTATTTCATGCAAATGTTGACCTTGACTGCGTCTCAAATGGTCCATCCGCTTAGTCCAATTTTGGCATTTCCACGTTTTTGAGTAACAGATGCCCAATTGCTGCGAACGGCGACGAATCGATAATTGATGGTCATCATTAACACTGGCCGATACAGCTGCGATATTTTCTTCAGTTCGCACTCTACGTAAGTGTGTTGGTGGTTTAATGTCCAACAATGTAAATTTGGTGCGAATTTTGTCACAATAGCACGAATAGCCGCTTCAGTGGGTCGATTAAACTGACCATAAAATGGAAGAAGCGCGCGATTAACTTTCTTAACAGAGCATGCATTTTGATAATAAAATTCAATTCAAGTTTTCTAATATGGTACTGCACTTATGTGTAATGTCGACAGCCTCTAATCTACCGATAATACTATAATATACGCTCCATTGTGGAGGGTATATAAGATTCGGCCCGGACGAACTTAACGCCTTTTTACTTGTTCCATTTTACACCCTAATAGTACGAATTTCGAGAATTTCCTTTATTTTTTGTGTCTACGCAATCAGAGGAATATATACACCGAATTTCATTATTCTAGGTGCAGCCGTTTGGTACTATTTTTATCCCTCTATCCCCATTTAACCCCTTAAAAGTACGAATTTTGAAAAAATAATTTTATATTATCTATCTACTCTATTAGAGGAATGTACACGCCAAATTTCGTCCCATTTCGCCCCCTACAAATAAAAATCACTCTATGGTGTCCTTTATGCTATAAAGGTAATGCGAATTTCAAATATCAAGTAGATACAAGCTAATATGTTCAAAAAACATGCTGAAATACTCTAAATATTAGATGTATTTTCAGTCCTTGTGAGGGAAACATTTTTTCCTCTGGGCCGATTTCGCTTTCAATCCCAACCGATTTGCAAACATAAGTCATATTTTGAACCTCCTCGCTCATTTCGTTCGGCCGCTATCGTGCTTTCAACAGACAGACAGACAGACGGACATGGCTATATCGTCTTAGAATTTTACCACGACCCAGAATATATGGGTATATGGGGTCTCCGATGAATATTTTAAGGTGTTACAAACGGAATGACAAAGTGAATATACCCCCATCCTGGAGGTGAAGGGTACAAAAATGTACTGCCGAAATTTGGTGACCGCAACTTTAAGAACGTTAACTCCAATTTTCGGTCGTTATTCTCGCACTAGTAGACAATCAATAACAAGTTTAGTGCCAAAATTTGGGTCTACATGTTAGTTGTGTGCTGCTGCCATGTCAGTGAAACAACGGGTTGGTCGAAGAGACGAAAGTATCGCTGCCGTTCAGGCGTCCGTAGTAAACGATCCAAAAGTCGTTTGCGCGGTGTTCTCAAGAACTGGGCATCGCCTAGACCACTTTGTGGCGAATTTGCGTAAGGATTTTGTTTTACACCCATACAAGATCAAGCTGACTCATGTATTGAAGCCGATGGACCATTTGACGCGAGGTACGTTATCCGATTGGGCTCTGGAGATGATGAATTTCACCGCAAAATCATCTTCAGTGAATAAGCTCATTTTTGGCTCAATGTGTTGGACAATAAGCAAAATATGCGTTATTGGTTTGGTGAAAATCCACATGTGCTTCATGAATCACCATTTCATCCACAAAAATAACTGTTTCGTGCGGTTTGAATGCCGGCGGCGTCATTGGACCATATTTTTTCGTCGGCAATAACGATCGTCACGTTACTGTTAATGGCGATCGTTATCGCGCCATGATTACCGATTATTTTTGACCCGAATTGGAAAACATGGCCTTGGGCGACATGTGGTTTCAACAGGCGGTGCCACACAGCACACGTTACAATCGATTTATTGCAGAGTAAGTTTGGTGGTCAATTGACCACCTCGTTCCTGCAATTTAACGCCTCTAGACTTTCTTCTTTAGGGCTACGTCATATCATTGCTCTATGCCAACAAGCCGACGACGATGGAAGAACTCAGAGCCAACATTGAACGCGAAATAGCGGCCGTTACGACCGAAATGTGTGACCGAGTCATCGAAAAGTGGGTTCAACGAATCAACCGCTGCCGACGTGCCCGCGGTGGCCATATGAACGAAGTCGAGTTCCATTCACAAATGTTTTGATTGTATTTCAAGTCGATCATAAAGTTTTGGAAATATTTTAGTTTTTTCGTTTGTATTTTTTTGGTCTGTAATCAATATTTGATTCGAACTGGGATATTGTCCTGGCTCAAGACCATTTTGCATCTTAATAGAATGCGAATTTATTTACAAATGGCATGGTGACATTTATTACTTGGCTGCAGACTACCACGATCATGATTTCGACCATGTCAAAAGTCTTTTCAAGTGGCTTCGCAGCGACTTTTCAACATCAAACCCGGCCTCTATAAGGAGATAATTCTCACAAACGAACGAGAAGCACAACTCACTTGCCGAATTTGCGTGTAAAAAATCGTACCGAGCTAGCCATGTCCGTCTGCCTTTTGAAAGCACGCTATCCGCCCAACGAAATGAGGCAGGAGGTTCAAATTTTCTCTAAATATGTCTTATGGTCGGTTGGGATTGAAAGTGGGCGAAATCGGCCCAGAGGGAAAAATTAGTCACTAACAAGGACTGAAAATACCCCCTAATATTTAGACTAGAACAAAATGGACAAAAAGGGATAGCAAATGGTACCAATGATAGGACAATTGCTAGAACCATAAAATATGGAATGTTCATCCCACTAATTGCGTAGATAAGTAAAATAGAGCGATCTTTCAAAATTCCTACTTTTAAGGGATAAAATTGGAAAAAGGGATAGAAATGGTACCAAACAATCCGCTGGAGTTGAAATCATGAAAATCCCAGGATATTCCCTGGAGCTACTTGACCGATAGCAAATGGGGGCGATGGTGTTAATAGGTGACGGTGGGATATCCAATTCTATTGTTTCCCGTCGTAATGTGGTATGTGTGTCGTTGTTCTATTGATACTTTTATGGTGTTTGTTCTACGGATATTTGTAATCTTATACGCTCGGTAGAGATACGCGACTTCCCACTCATTTGTTGTCGATTGGACAGCCGGCTATACAACATATAGATATTTTCCCCGCTAATTATGATATTCAGAAATTTAAAATTTCCATCCAATATCTTATATTCCTTTCGCCAACGCATTGCGCAGCATTTATCGGGGACATCCTCTGAATGTTGGTTCAGGACAAAAAAGTTTTAGTTTCTGTCACAAATATTCCATATTTAGTCAGCAATCATATGCCAAACAAGTAAGGAAGGTTAAAGTCGGGCGTGGCCGACTATATGATATCCTACACCTAGTCATTATATATTATATATTATAATGTACTACAAATTTTATACTTCTGTTTGTATTTGTAAGAAAACTTGTATGCAAACTTTGAATGGGAGCTATATATAAATCAGAACCGATCTGACCCATTTTTAGCATAGGTTTTCTAGTTGATATATATGACGCTTTGATGGAAATCTGTTAAATATGTGATCTCTAGAGCGGAAAGAATTAAATCTCTGGAGTCATTTATATGGGATCTATATATAAATCTGAACCGATGTGACCCACTTTCGCCATGGATGTTTCTATTTCAAATATTAGCTGATGTGCCGACTTAGAAAAAAATCTTTTAAAATATGTTATTTCTAGCGCGGAAATAATCAGTCCATTGGCGAAATTTGTATATATATATCTGAACCGATCTGGCCCATTTTTACCAGAGCTGTTTCTAGTTTGATAAAATATGTGGTTTCTAGAGCGGAAAGAGTAAAACCGGAGGAGACATTTATATGGGAGCTATATATAAATCTGAACCGATGTTTCCCATTTTCGCCATATATGTTTTTAGTTGAATTATGAGCTGGTTTGCCAAATTTGAAAAAAAAACTGTTCAAATATGCTATTTCTAGAACGGAGAGAATCAATTCAGTGGCAAAATTTGTATTAGAGCTATATATGTATATCTGAACCGATCTGGCCCATTTTTACATATATATAAGTTGTTTTGCCAAATTTGAAGAAAATCTGTTGAAATATGTGGGTTCTAGAGCAGAAAGAGTAAAATCGGAAGCAAAAATTGTATGGGAGCTATATCTAAATTTGAACGGATTTGCTTCAAATTAAATATCGATCGTCCTTAGCTCATAAAACTTTGAGCAAAGTTTCATTTAGTTCTAACAACAATTGTGACCTGTACTTTGATTACGAGAATAGATGGACAGACGGACATTGCTAAATCGAGTCAAAAAGTGATTATAAGTCGATCGATATACTTAACAATGGGTATATCTCGCTTCCTTTTGGGTGTTACAAGAAATGCACAAAGTCATTACACCCTGTGGTGTAGGGTATAAAAATATATTTGAGTATTCTCTATATGATAGAAAGTTACGCGGGTTTTGCTAAAGGTAATTTTTGATTTTACAGCCAACATTTATCCAAATTCACTATTATATTAGCTGTATTTAAAATTTGTTCTAGATGTCGTGCTATCAAATTCCATCGTATCGCCGTTTAACATTTTTGCCTTGTTATCAGACTTATAGTGAATGGAATAGGATAAATGTTGTCAGTAAAGTCAAAAATTGTGAAAAGTGACATTAGAAAAGCGCGTGTAACTTTCTATCATATAGAGAACACCAAAATATTTTTTGGCATATGATTGCTGACTAAATAGGGAATATTTATGATAGAATTGCTTCAGAAACCCAGATAAATAAAGTTTAAATAAATGCAATTGCAACCACGAATATTGGATTTTTGCAACAATTTCAGCTTTTTGCGCTACTGAATATATATATGTTACAATCGACATTGATTATTAAAAAATGTTAAATCGGAAAGGACATCGTATGAGGGTATATTGAAATCTGGAACGAAATAGGTGAAATATAATATGTATAGTTTGGCCAAAATGGGTTAACCATTTGGGAGCAACATTTGTATGTGGGCTATATCTAAATCTGAACCGATTTAAAGAAAATTGAGTACAATATGTGGTTTCTAGAGCGGAAAATGTCAAATCGTGACCGAGATTTGTATGGGGGCTATATCTAAATCTGAACCGATCTTACCGAATTTCCGCATAGGTGTTTCTAGTTGGATTATAAGATTTCTGTCAAATTTAAAGAAAATCGAGTACAATATGTCGTTTCTAGAGCGGAAAATGTCAAATCGGGAGCGACATTTGTATGGGGGCTATATCTAAATCTGAACCGATCTTACCGAATTTCTGCATATGTATATCTAGTTGGATTATAAGATGCTGTGTCAAATTTAATGAAAATCGGGTACAATATGTCGTTTCTAAAGCGGCAAAAGTCAAATTGGGAGCGACATTTGTATGGGGGCTATATCTAAATCTGAACCGATCTGGCTCATTTTCCCCGTGGGTGTTTCTAGTTTAAATAGAAGATGTTTTGCCTATTTTGAGGAAGATCTGTTAAAATATGTGGTTACTACAGCAGAAAAAGTCAAATCGGGAATGAAATTCGTATGGGGGCTATATCCCGATTTGACTCTTTTCCCGCTAGATACCACATATTAAAACAGATTTTCCCCAAACTTGGCAAAACGTCTTACATTTCAACTAGAAACACTTATGGCGAAAATTTGTCAGATCGGTTCAGATTTAGATATAGCCCCTATACGAATTTCACTCCCGATTTGACTTTTTCTGCTGTAGAAACCACATATTTTAACAGATCTTCCTCAAAATAGGCAAAACATCTTCTATTTAAACTAGAAACACCCATGAAATAGACCAAATGAGCCAGATCGGTTCAGATTTAGATATAGCCCATATACGAATTTCACTCCCGATTTGAGTTTTCCGCTCCAGAAACCACATATTTTAACAGATTTTCTTCAAATTTGGCAAAATATCTTATATTTGCATGAGAAACACTCAGGATGAAAATGAGTCAGTTCGGTTCAGATTTATATATAGCTCCTATAAAAATTTCGCTCCCGACTTGATTTTTCCGCCCCAGAAACCACGTATTTTCATCGAATTACTTAAAATTGAGAACTGGAAGAACCTATTGTGAAATGGGTCAATTCATTCCATGTTTGGAAACATACAAAAATTCTTCCCGTTTTCACTTTTTTTCCGAATTGAATTGTATTCTGATAGAAAGTGGAGTGTATCATATAGTCGGCCCCGCCCGACTTTAGCCTTTCCTTACTGGTTTCACTTAGTAAAATTCTCCCTTCGACCAAAAAATGTAAACTTTGACTCACTGTAAAAAGAAACTCAGACCAGCTGGACTATAAGTTTATTTTGCAATGTCTACTCAACATGCCCTTTCAGAAGTATAGGGTCGCTATTCTGTTCTTATCAAGAAGTCTTAATTTGTTGGACAGTATAAAACAAGTTAGGAAAAGCTAAAGTCGGGCGGGACCGACTATATAATACCCTACACCACTCCCAGCGTATATACCTCGCTTTGAAAACTAAACCCAGGTGTTTCATGGCAACAATTTTATGTTGTTCAGTACAGTGTACTACAAAATCATATATAAACTATAAATACGTCTTTAATCAAATTTAACAAATATGGTAAATAATATGGTAATTTATCCAATTTCCCGGACGGACATTTGATGGGGGCCAAAAACACTTTGGCCTGTGCCAAAATATGATCAAGATCCGATGTAAGATGTAGTTTTTAGAGCCGTAATAGATTAGAATCGGGCCCAAAGTATGGTCACATATGTGACTTTTATAGTATGTGTTCTTAGATGAAATATAAATATGAAATTTAAAAAACTTCCTATGTAAAATGTGGATGCTAGAGAGGTAATAATAAAAATGGTGACCAGTTGTAAGTGTGCTACATTAAAAAGTGGCCCCATATAGATCGCTTTCAAAGTAGGTATTCTTAGTTGAAATATAATAGATTAGAATATATAAAAATTGTATTGAGATCCAATGCACGATGTGGGTTCTAGAACTATAATAGAGTAGAATGGATGCCCAATTTGTATGCGCGGCGTACCAAAATATGGACCCATATATTTGACTTTCATAATAAGTCTTCTTAGATGAAATATAATATTATCTGCAAAATTTGATCCAATGCGAGATTAGGGTTCTATAGCATAAATAGTGTAAACTGGGGCCCATTTTTATGGGGGCTATATCGAAACATGGACCCATGTGGTCCCCTTTCCCTTTAGCTGTTTCTAGTTCAAATATAACACTATCCTGAAAATTTATTCATGATCCCATGAAAAATATGTATTCTAGAGCAGTAATAGTGTAAATTATAGGGATATTTGTATGGAGGCCATATCTAAATCTGAGCCGAAAGAAAAAAGTAACTTATGCCAAATTTCATGACAATCGGACAACAATTTCGACCTGTAGAGTGCGAACAAGCTTAGATGGACTGCAGACGGACGGACGGACAGACAGGAATCTGGAAGGTGGAATAATTTTTCTAAATCCGATGACAAATGCAATGATTTTACATCGGTAATAGTATAAATCGGACGGAAATTTGTAGGGGGCCTAACAACACTTAGGGCTTGTGTCAAAAACATGGGCCTATATAGTTCTCATACATGATTTCATTTCTAGAGCGGTAATAGAGTAAAATGAGGGTCCATTTGTATGGGGGTTATAACAAAATAAGGACCATACATTTAACTTTCATAAAGGGTGTCCCAAAAAGAGCGCAATTTTTTAATTTTAAATAAAACACAGATATTTAAGAAAAAATCGTGAAACTTTATTATATCGTAAAGTAGACAGAATGAGATTATGTATGGAACAATATACCGTGCAGATGGCCGCCGCGGCTTTGCTGGCATGCACGCGATCTTTTAATGAAATTTTCAATGACCGTTTTGCATGAATGCTGCGGTATTTCATTAATGCAGCGTCCAATTTCGTCTTTTAAGGCTTGAGTCGTCGTCGGCTTATTCGCGTAAACCATCGACTTCAAAAAACCCCAAAGAAAACAAGTAAGGAAAGGCTAAAGTCGGGCGGGCCGACTATATAATACCCTACACCACTCCCTGCGTATGTACCTCGCTTTGATTACTAAACCCAGGTATTTCATGGGAGCAATTTTGTGTAGTTCATACAAATTATATAAATTATATTCATATAATTTATATGCTATAAATTAATTTTTAATCAAATTTAACGAATATGGCAAATAATAATGGTAATTGATCCAATTGTCTGACAGACAAATACAAATTATACAGTAGTTAACCAAAGTCATACCAAAGTATGGACATATGTGCATCACCCAAACAATTCTCATTGCAATTCAATTCGGTAAAAAATTGAAATCGGGAAGGATTTTTGCATCCTGTAAATGTACGTGTTTGACAAAAAATGTTAAATCGGAAAGGACATTTGTATAAGGGTATATTGAAACCTGGAACGACGTGACCCGCTTTCACCATGTCTGTTTATTGGTGAAATATAATATGTAAAGTTTGGCCAAAATCGGTTAAACATTCGGGAGCAACATTTGTATGAGGGCTATATCTAAATCTGAGCCGATCGTACCCACTTTCAGCATAGGTGTTTTTAGTTCGATTACAAGATGTTCTGCCAAATTTAAAGAAAATCGGGTACAATATGTCGTTTCTAGAGCGGAAAATGTCAAATCGGGAGCGAGATTTGTATGGGGGCTATATCTAAATCTGAACCGATTTCCTCCAAATTCAATACCGATGGTCCTTGTCCAGAAAAAATAAATTCTGCCAAGTTTCATGCCAATCGGACAACAATTGCGACCTGTAGAGTGCGAACAAGCTTAGATGGACAGCAGACGGACGGACGGACGGACGGACAGACAGACATCGTTAAATCGACTCAGCTGGTGATTCTAAGCCGATCGGTATACTTAAAGGTGGGTCTAGCTCGATTATTTCTTGGTGTTACAAACATTTGGCGCGAAACTAACTTATAATACCCTAGACCACGAAGTGGTGTAGGGTATAAAAAGTCCGGGAAACCCCAAACTGTAATAGAGTAGAATGGGGGTCCTCATTTGGGTTTTTCCAAAGCATTGGTACATATATTTGACTATGCTGAAAGTGGGTAAGATCGGTTCAGATTTAGATATAGCCCCCATACAAATGTCGCTCCCGATTTCACTTCTTCCGCTTTAGAAACCGCTTATTGTTCCAGATTTTCTTTAAAATTGGCACAACATTTTATAATCGAACTAGAAACACTTATGCTGAAAGTGGGTAAGATCGGTTCAGATTTAGATATAAAATCCATAAACATATCCCTATAATTTACCATATTGCTGCTCTAGAATACACATTTTACATGGGATCATGACCAATTTTTCAGGATCGTATTATATTTTAATACAAACATACAAATGTACCTCCGATTTACAATATTACTGCTCTGAAGTGGACATTTTACATCGGATCTTGATCAAATTTTCCACACAATGTTATATTTAGACAAGAACTACCTATTTTGAATGCCAGCTATATAGGTCAAAGTTTTGGTATAGCCCCCACACAAATGGGCCCCCAGTTTACACTATCATCGCTCTAGAACCCACATCTTACATTGGATCTTGATAAAATTTTGCAGACCATGTTATATTTCAATAAAGAATACCTACTTTGAATGTGATCTATAATGGCCCACTTTTTAATGTAGTGCCCTTACAAATGGTCCCCATTTTAATTATTACCCCTCTAGGACCCACATTTTACATCAGAAGTTTTTCAAAGTTTGCAGATTATATTATATTTCAACTAATATTACATACATGAAAGTCTTATATATGGGTCCATATTTTGGTATAACCCCCATACAAATTGGGCCCCCATTGTACTCTAATACAGCTCTAGAACCCATATCGAGCATTGGATCTTCATACAATTTTGCATATCATGTTATATTTCAACTAAGAATACCTACTTTGATAGTGATCTATATGGAAACAATTTTATGTAGCGCCCTTACAAATAACCCCATTTTATTGAATATAAGTATAAGTATTATATAGTCGGCCCCGCCCGACTTTAGCCTTTCCTTACTTGTTGGATTATAAGATGTTGGACCAAATTTAAAGAAAATCGGGTACTATATGTGGTTTCTAGAGCGGAAAAAGTCAAATCGGGAGCGACATTCGTATGGGGGGGGGGCTATATCTAAATCTAAACCGATTTGTCAAGTTTCAGTTTCAAATTAAATAGCGTTCGTTCTTAATCCACAAAACTTACTTGTGCCAATTTTTGTTAAGATCGGACTATAATTGCGACCTGTATCGTGATTACAGCACTATATGGACAGACGGACATTGCTAAATCGACTCAGAAAGTGATTCTAAGTCGATCGGTATAATTAACAATGGGTCTATCTCCCTTCCTTTTGGGTGTTACAAACAAATGCACAAAGACATAATACTCTCGTGGAGTGTATAAAAATCCGATGTAAAATTTACGTCCTAAAAATTTAATATAGATATAGATCACTTTCAAGTAGGTATTCTTAGTTGAAATATGTCGTGATATACAAAATTGTATCGAGATCCAATGTACTATATGGGTTGTAGAGCTGTATTAGTGTAGACTGGGGGTCCAATTTGTATGGCGGTTATACCAAAATATGGAAATATGGATGGAAAATATGGAAATATGTAAAATGTGGGTCCTAGAGAGGTAGTAATTACAATGGGGGCCATTTGTAAGGGGGCCACATTAGAAAGTGGGCCTTTCACTTTCAAAGTAGGTATATAACATGATCTGCAAAATTTTATCAAGATCCAATGTAAGATGTGGGTTATAGAGCGAAAATAGTGAAAACTGGGGACCATCTATATGGGGGCTATACCAAAACATTGACCTATATAGATGGCTTTCAAAATACGTGTTTCTAGTATGAATGTAACATTGTTTGGAAAATTTGATCAAGCTCCGATGTAAAATGTGCTTTTGAGAGCAGCAATATTGTAAATCGGAGGTACATTTGTATGGGGGCTATATCAAAACATAGACCCATGTGGTCCACTTTCCCGTGAGCTGTTTCTAGTTCAAATATAACACGATTCTAAAAATTTGGTCATGATCCCATGTAAAATGTGTAGTCTGGAGCAGTGATTGTGTAAATTATAGGGATATTTGTATGGAGACTATATCTAAATCTGAACCGATTTCCTCTAAATTCAATACAAATCGTCCTTGGCCATAAAAGTAACTTCTGCCAAATTTCATGACAATCGGATCACAATTGCGACCTGTGAGTGCGAACAAGCTTAGATGGACAGCAGACGGACGGACGGACATACATCGTTAAATCGATTCAGCTGGCGATTCTAAGCCGTTTACTTAAAGGTGGGTCTAGCTCAATTATTTCTTGGTGTTACAAACTAGTCCACGAAGTGGTGCAGGGTATACAAATTGAGTGCAAAATCTCCTTAAATGTGTGACAAACAGTTCTACAAAGTCAAAAAAGAAATTACATTTTTTCAATTTTCAAAATCTAACAAGTAAGGCAAGACTAAAGTCGGGCGGGGCCGACTATATAATACCCTACACCACTCCCTGCGTATATACCTCGCTTTGATTAGTAAACCCAGGTATTTCATGGGAACAATTTTATGTAGTTCATATAAATTATACAGTTCGGGTCGGATTATTTGTGTGGGAGGTACCAGAGGAGGTAACTATTTTACAGGTATAAAGTGATAGTAAAACCATTTACAATATTAAATTGTTACTGATCAGTTTTATTTTAACAAAAGCTTATGCCAATTTGTGTGAGAGGTTTTGCAATATCGCTCATATTGCAGCTGTATGTATCTATGAAAACATTACCAAAGATCAAATTTCAGAGTACTCCGATCGTCCGTATAGAAGTTATAAAATCTTTAAAATTAAATAGGAAGGTACGTAAATCTGTTTTCTAAACAGCAGAAAATTAAAATGTATAAATAAATGCTACCCAACCTAATGTATATTTTACTTAAATAATTTTGTTTACCCTTTTTGAATTGCAAATGGAATAATTTTTGAATTACAAATGGAATAATTTATGAATTTCAAATGAAAACTTTCCAATTTCAAATGGTGTCTTTTGAATTACTTATGACGAGATTTGAATTGCAAATGATGTCTTTTGAATTTCAAATGATGTCTATTGAATTTCAAATGATGTCTTTTGAATTACAAATGACGATTTTTTAATTTCAAATATAGTCTTTTGAATTACAAATGGAATTTTTGAATTTGAAGCGATATTGTTTGAATTGCAAATGAAATTTTTGAATTTCAACTGGTGTCTTTTGAATTTCAAGTGATGTCTTTTGAATTACAATTGAAAAAGGTGTAGAACAGTTATTGAATTTTGGCCGATGGATTTTGATTCGGAACCACTGTGCGGTGCCTACAATAACACAGTGCAACACGAAAAAAAATAACCATATACGGACACCGCTACATGATAAAAGACCAAAAAAAAAAAGACCCGTGTTTTTTTTTTCCCCCCAAAGTCATGCACTTTTTTTTATGGGCCCCCAGAGATTTGAGGCCTCGGTGTAATTTTTGGAAAAAAGTGATCATATTCTCAGGCTCATATCTTGCAAACCGTTCGGAATTTTGATTTACTCTCTGAGGCAAAGTTCTAGCTCTTGTCATAAAGAACAAAAATTGTAGTTGATTGTTTCCCTGAATTTTCAACGGTTTGCTACCTATGGACCTGAACAGAGGAAAAAAGGTTAAAAAAAATCGATTTTTTTTTAAGTTTTTTGCGATTTTGACCTTGAAGATGAAGGTTTTTTGATTTTATATGTTCACAATTTTTGTTCTTTATGACAAGAGCTAGAACTTTGCCTCAGAGAGTAAATCAAAATTCCGAACGGTTTGCAAGATATGAGCCTGAGAATATGATCTCTTTTTTCCAAAAATTACACCGAGGCCTCAAATCTCTGGGGGCCCATAAAAAAAAAGTGCATGACTTTGGGGGGAAAAAAACACGGGTCTTTTTTTTTTGGTCTTTTATCATGTAGCGGTGTCCGTATATGGTTATTTTGAAATGACTTCAAAAATGTTGCACAGTGTAATCATTTAATATGCTGCTGCTGCATCTGCCCAAAAGAAATCATATTATTCACAAAACAAAATAATAAAAGGAATTGCCCAAGAAACCATAAATAAACAAGTAAAAAGGCGTTAAGTTCGGCCGGGCCGAAGCTTATATACCCTCCACCACGGTGTGCATTCCACAGTATTACCGGCAGATTAGAGGCTGTCAACTTTACATTGATTATAATATTAATAGTCATCTACTATATAAAAATATAAAACTTCAATCAAATTGGAATCAAAAAAAGCAACAATCTTCGAAAATGTGCCCTCAATATTATTAAGTTGAAACAATTTCCCTCAAGCCCAATTTTGCTCTTTTGCAATTTCTTGATTCTAGCTACAGCCTAAGTGTCTGTACCATTTGATAGGAACAGTTCTAATATTGAAGACTCAATATGCTATAGAAAGGAATATACACATCTAATTTCATGATTTTAGCTACCGATGATTTAGCCGTTTGATTGGTACCAGTTTCACTCCATTTTTACCCTAAAAGTATGAATTTAGAAATATTCTTCGCACCACTTATTTTCCGCTACAGCCGTTTGATTGTTGCCAAATGTAATCCCATTTAGATCCTGATGGTACGAATATCGAAAGATCTCATTATTTTTCGCGTCTACGCAGTCAAAGCAATGGTACAATTTTTATCCCCATTCGTCCCATTTTTCGCCCAAAAGTACAAATTTCGAAAAAATCCTTTTTATTTCGCATCTTCACAATCAGATGAATGTACACAACGGATTTCAACTTCAGCGGTTTGGTTGGTACCATTTTTACCCTCTTTTCCATTTGTATCCCTTAAAAGTACGAATTTTGAAATCTACTTTACGTATCTGCGCAATTATATGTATGTACACTCCAAACCATTTTTATCCCTTTTTGTCCCTTTTTTATACTTTTACGCTTGAAGAACAACAAATTTCAAGTGCACTAAATCAGAAATTTAAAAAAATTGGTAAAATAATCCAAATTTTAGGGGGTATTTTCAGTCCTTGTTAGGGAAACATTTTTCCTGGGAAATTTCTGGGGAAAATTAGCTAATCGATTTTTTTTCGAATAAAATTAAAAACGTATTCGTGATGATATTATTTAGACAGGTGCGTGTTCTTTAATGTTCGAATCGAATAATTCTAATAATTTTGTGCTTTAAACTAGTTATTCGAATTGGTTTCCTATTGGGACCACTTACTGGTGCCTCCGTTACTGGATCTTTGGGTACTGCAGGGTCTGCCCGACCCGCTGTTACTGCTGGGGTATATTTGCATGACTATTTCGAATTTTATCATTCTTTTCCTCAGTGTTTCCACGACTCTTTAGGTACTGCATAAGACAATTCGCATATTTTTATTTTTAAAATTTGTAAACAAATCTACCAGAGAAGACGGAAAAATACTAACTTTGTTAGTATTTTGACACACTAAAAATGCATTCCATAGAAACTATTAAATTCTTCATTATATTTATGAAGATATTTCATAACACAAATATTTTATTGGTTATGACATATTTCATAATATTCAAGAATTGTTTCTTTAATACTATGAAATCTTTCTTTGATCTTATGAAACTAAGTTTCACTAATTTAACAAGTTTTTGTTATGAAATATGAAATGTTTATGAAAAAATTGTATGAAACATTTCATTTTATATATGAATTTTCCATACATATTAAGAAAAAATTCAATAAATATTAAGAAATCGCTTCATAAATATTATGAAGGAAGATTCTTTCAGTGTAGGGTGTGCCATGTAACATTTTAAATTTGAACTACCGATTGCTTTGCCTTTGGAAGCTAGAATAACATTAATTTCTTTTTTGAGGTTTATGTTTGTAAATGAGACGCTATACGCTCGAACAAAACTGGGAAATATTAAAAACTTACTTCCAAAGTAGTGAGTCTTCAACGCAAAGTGTAAAGAATTTAATTCTGAAAATTTCGTGCTTCCACATGAAGCTAATTTTTATCTCGGTGGCTAAAATGGAAAACTTTGACCGGCTATAGAAAGAAACTGGGACCAGCTGGACTATAATTTTATTCTACAAAAAATATCTACTCAACATGCCCTTTCGATATTCTCTTCCGTTAGAAATAGTCTTAATTTATTGGACAGTAATTTTATAGCCGACCGATAACATACTAGAGATCGTATGTAGAAAAACTGGTGAGTTTTCCTTCTTTTTAAAGGACTTTAAAATTCCAAAGGATCTAGATGCTGTAATAATTTATTTTCATACTTTTGCGAACCATAAAAAGGCGATATGGATATCAAATGAAAGAGAAGAATATCTGTTAAAAATACTTGAATCTGCATACTTCTGTTTGTATTATTTTAGCATTAACAATCATCTAAAGATTTCCACCCATAAAAGGAAAACATGAATAAACTACAGTGTACCACTAATGTCTTCGTACTTCGTAGTTATTAAAAACTTTTATTAAAGAAAACTGCAACGTGCAGGAAGAAAATTAAAAATATTTTAATGTAGGAATGTTTATTGGCATTTTCTTTCATTGTAGCAATACGAGCTAATGCATTTTGTGCGTTCGTCTCAAAGTTGTTTAGTAAAAACAGAAGGAAGTCACATATTTGATCTTCGTACACTTCACGTTATGTTTACATTTTGGTCTATTTCGCTTATAATCGGTCGTCACCAATAACAGTTTTTTGACAAACGTAAGCAAATAAAACCAGTAAGGAAAGGCTAAAGTCGGGCGGGGCCGACTATATGATACACTCCACTTTCTATCAGAATTTTTGTATGTTTCCTAATCATAGGCTAATATGTCCTGGTTCAATTTGTCAAATCGAAAAGAATATTTGTATCAGGGCTATATCCAAACATGGAATGAAGTGACCCATTTCACAATAGGTTCTTCCAGTTCTCAATTTGAAGTAATTCGATGAATATACGTGGTTTCTGGGGCGGAAAAATCAAGTCGGGAGCGAAATTTTTATAGGAGCTATATATAAATCTGAACCGATCTGACTCATTTTCATCCTGAGTGTTTCTCATGCAAATATAAGATATTTTGCCAAATTTGAAGAAAAGCTGTTAAAATATGTGGTTTCTGGAGCGGAAAACTCAAATCGGGAGTGAAATTCGTATGTGGGCTATATCTAAATCTGAACCGATCTGGCTCATTTGGTGTGTTTCATGGGTGTTTCTAGTTTAAATAGAAGATGTTTTGCCAATTTTGAAGAACATCTGTTAAAACATGTGGTTTCTACAGCAGAAAAAGTCAAATCGGGAGTGAAATTCGTATGGGGGCTATATCTAAATCTGAACCGATCTGACCAATTTTCACCATAGGTGTTTTTAGTTGAAATGTAAGATGTTTTGCCAAGTTTGAGGAAAATCTGTTGTAATATGTGGTATCTAGCGGAAAAGAGTCAAATCGGGAGTGAAATTCGTATGGGGGCTATATCTGAATCTGAACCGATTTTCTTCAAATTAAATAGCGTTCGTCCTTATACCGAAAAACTTTGTTGTGCAAAGTTTCATTTGGTTCTGGCTACAATTGCGACCTGCACTTTGATTACAAGAATAGATGGACAGACGGACGGACGGACGGACGGACGGACGGACGGACATCGTTAAATCGATTCAAAAAGTGATTCTAAGTCGATCGGTATAATTAACAATGGGTCTATCTCGCTTCCTTTTGGGTGTTACAAACAAATGCATAAAGACATAATACTCTCGTGGAGTGTATAACAAGTAAGGAAGGTTAAAGTCGGGCATGGCCGACTATATGATACCCTACACCTAGTCAATATACCCTGTGGTGTAGGGTATAAGAAGGTCGTTACATTTGAACCTGTTATATATATATATACTACAAATTTCATACTTTTATCAGTATTTGTAAGAAAATTTTAACACAAACATTGAATGGAAGTTATATATAAATCTGAACCGATCTAACACATTCTTAGCATAGGTTTTCTGAAATATAAGACGCTTTCCCAAATTTGATGAAAATCTGTGAAATATATGGTTTCTAGAGCGGAAAGAATTAAATCGGGGGAGTCATTTATATGGGAGCTATATATAAATCTGAACCGATTTGACCCACTTTCGCCATAGATGTTTGCCAAATTTTAAGCAAATCTGCTATTTTTAGAGCGGAAATAATCAATTCAGTGTCAACATTTGCATTGGAGTTATATATAAATCTGAACCGATCTAACACATTCTTAGCATAGGTTTTCTGAAATATAAGACGCTTTCCCAAATTTGATGAAAATCTGTTAAAATATGTGGTTTTTAGAGCGGAAAGAGTCAAATCGGAAGAGACATTTGTATGGGAGCTATATATAAATTTGAACCGATGTGACCCACTTTCGCCATAGATGTTTGTAGTTGAAATATGAGCTGGTTTGCCAAATTTTAAGCAAATCTGTTCAAATATGCTATATCTAGAGCGGAAATAATCAATTCAGTGGCGAATTTTGTATTGGAGCTATATATATATATATATATATATATATATAGGCCGATCTGGCCCATTTTTACCAGAGTTCTTTCTAGTTGAAATATAAGTAGTTTTGCCAAATTTGAAGAAAATCTGCTAAAATATGTGGTTTCTAGAGCGGAAAGAGTCAAATCACAGGAGACATTTGTATGGGAGCTATATATAAATCTGCTATTTCTAGTTAAAATATATGACGTTTTGCTAAATTTGAAGAAAATATGTTGAAATATGTGGTTTCTAGAGCGGAAAAAGTAAAATCGGAAGCAAAATTTGTATGGGAGCTATATCTAAATCTGAACCGATTTGTTTCAAATTAAATAGCGTTCGTCCTTATACCATAAAACTTCGTTGTGCAAAGTTTCATTTAGTTCCTACAACAATTGCGACCTGGACTTTGATTACAAAAATAGGTGGACAGACGGACATCGCTAAATCGACTCAAAAAGTGATTCTAAGTCGATCGGTATAATAAACGATGGATCTATCTCGTTTCCTTTTGGGTGTTACAAACAAATGCACAAAGAAATTATACCCTGTGGTGTAGGGTATAACAAATGACACACATTCCTTTCAAAACTAACAGATTTAAATATATTTTTTGAAGAAAAATAAAAACAATGCCTGGAAAATATCGATAAAGGAGCATAAGCTTATATTGAAACTGCATGTGCAGGATAAAAAGCCATATGTAATAGAAATAGCTCAACTCTACTATCCAATTTGCGATTGGCCGCTTTAAATGTGAAGCTTGCGTTGAATATATATATGAAAATTAGCGCAGAACTCCTGAAATAAAAACAAAAAGAATTTCATCCAGAAACTGTAAGGAAAGCCGTGAATAAGGCCGGATTTAAGCCTAGAACACCTCGCAGAAAACCATTGGTGAATGATGTAAATAAAACAAGTATGGAAAAGCTAAAGTCGGGCGGGGCCGACTCTATTATACACTCCACTTTCTATCCGAATAAAATTCAATTCGGTGAAAAGGCGAAAGCGGGAAGGATTTTTGTACCCTGTAAATGTATGTGTTTGATTAAAAAATGTTAAATCGGAAAGTACATTTGTATGGGGGTATATTGAAACATGGAACGAAATAGGTGAAATATAATATGTATGGCCAAAATCGGTTAAACATTTGGGAGCAACATTTATATTGGGGCTATATCTAATTCTGAACCGATCTTACCCACTTTCACCATAGGTTTTTTTAGTTGGAATATAAGATGTTGTGCCAATTTTAAAGAAAATCGTATACGATATGTGGCTTCTAGAGCGACAAAAGTCAAATCGGGAGCGACATTTGTATGGAGGATATATCTAAATCTGAACCGATCTTACCCATTTTCTGCAAAGGTGTTTCTAGTTGGATTACAAGATGTTGTGCAGAATTTAAAGAAAATCGGGTACAATATGCGGTTTCTAGAGCGGAAAATGTCAAATCGGGAGCGACATTTGTATGGGGGCTATATATAAATCTGAACCGATTTGCCTCAAATTAAATAGCGTTCGTCCTTGACCCACAAAACTTATTTGTGTCAATTTTTGTTAAGATCGGAGTATAATTATGACCTGTAATTTGATTACAACAATAGATGGACAGACAGACGGACAGACACACGGACAGACGAACAGTGCTAAATCGACTCAGAAAGTGATTCTAAGCCGATTTGTATAATAAACGATGGGTCTAACTCGTTTCCTTGTGGTAGTTACAAACAAATGCACAAATACATAATACTCTCGTGGAGTGTATAAAAATACGTTTTGACTTCGCCCGTGAATATCCAAATGCATCTGTCGAGTTCTGGAACAGTGTTATTTTCTCTGATGAGTCCAAGTACAACATTTTTGGGTCCGATGGTAGACTTATAGCATGGAGAAAACCGAGAGAATCTTTCTTAAGTAAGAGGGCGTTAAGTTCGGCCGGGCCGAATCTTATATACCCTCCACCACTTAGTGCATTCCACAGTATTACCAGCAGATTAATGGATGTCGACATAGAAGTACAGAACCATATTACGAAAATTGTGATATGTTTATGCACATTACTATAGTTGATTACTACTTCAAACTATAATGTATACTTATGCGCACTGTTTAAAATCTACTACTATATATAAATAAAATGTTGTAATTGTGAAAGTGAACATGCCGAAAATATTAGGCGATTGTCAGTCGCCATTAGGGAGAAACATTTTCAAATACAGACAAAGTGACTGCATTATCCTATCGCCCCATTCTCCGCCCAAATGTACAAATTTGAAAAAAAAACCTTTTTGTTTCGAGTCTTCATAGTCAGACCACCGAATACACACCGAATATATACACCGAATTTCATGATATCAACATCAGCGGTTTGGAAGGTCCCATTTGTATCCCTCTTTTCAATTACATCCCTTAAAAGTACGAATTTCGGAAAATCCCTCTATTTTTCGTGTTTATGCAATTAGTGGGATTTCATGATTCGAGCTGTTGTCGTATCATTGGTACCATATTTTATCCTTTTGTGTCCCATGTCGCCCGCTAAAACATTTATTTTCTTTGCGGTGCTTCCAAGCTACAAGAGGAATGTCCGCAACAAATTTCAAATGTATGTATGAAAATCAGAAATTTAATTAATAAGCCAAGGCTACCAACATTTTTATACTATGTATATAAATAACGGAAATAATACTTCAATTCATAAAGTAAATCATAAATACCCTAAATTATGGGGGGATAGTGAGTGTGTTTTCAGCTGCAGTCCTTTGGTTGGTTGTATTTCCATCTATTTTAAATTCAAAAGTATACATTTTGAAAATACCTTATCTCTCACGTACGCAGTATAAGACAACTTCATGATTCTACCATTTTTTGTCATAAAAGCAACAAAATAAAGTACGAATTTTGAAAATTTCCGAATTTCATTATTATAAGTACAGCCGTTTGGTTGGTACTATTTTTGTCCCTCTATCCCAATTTAACCCCTTAAAAGTACAAATTAAAAAAAAATACTTGTATATTATGTCGTGTTTCTATCTGTTGTCGTTGGATAGGTACTATTTTTATCCCATTTCGTCCCATTTCGCCCCCTACAAATAGAAATCACTCTATGGTGCCCTTTTATGCTATAGAGGGAATGCGCATTGCAAATATCAAGTAAATACAAGCTATTATGTTCAAAAAACATGCTGAAATACTGTAAATATTAGGCGTATTTTCAGTCCTTGTGAGGGAAAAATGTTTCCCTCTGGGCCGATCTCGCCCACTTTCAATCCCAACCGATCTGCAACCATAAGACACATTTAGTAAAAATTTGAACCTCCTAGCTCATTTCGTTCGGCCGCTATCGTGATTTCAACAGACAGACGGACATGGCTATGTCGTCTTAGAATTTTACTACGACCCAGAATATATACACTTTATGGGGTCTCCGATAAATATTTTAAGGTGTTACAAACGGAATGGCAAAGTGAATATACCCCCATCCTAGAGGTGGAGGGTATAAAAACACCATAAAAACATTGTGGAGGTGGCGTAATGGTATGGGGTTGTATGGCTACCAGAGGGGCTGAAATTTTGAAATAATTGATTTAAAAACACGTAAAGAAAGGCTAAAGTCGGGCGGGGCCGACTATATGATACACTCCACTTTCTATCCGAATACAATACAACTCGGTAAAAAAGTGAAAACGGGAAGAATTTTTGTATGTTTCCTAATCATAGGCTAATATGACCTGGTTCAATTTGTCAAATCGAAAAGAACATTTGTATTGGGACTATATCCAAAACATGGAATAAAGTGACTAACTTTCACAACAAGTTTTTCCAGTTCAAATAAAACGTGTTATGCTTACTTTCGGTGAAAATTTGTGGTTTCTGGGGCGGAAAAATTCTATTCGGGAGCGAAATTTGTTGTTTAGAACAAATATAAGATATTTCGCCTAATTTGAGGATGATCTGTTAAAATATGTTGTTTCTGGAGCAGAAAAAGTCAAATCGGGAGCGAAATTTTAATGGGAGCTATATATAAATCTGAACCGATATGACATATTTTCAACATAGGATGTTTTGCCAAATCTGAAGACAATCTGATACAATATGTGGTTTCTAGAGCGGAAAAAGTCAAATCGAGAGCGATATTTGTATGGGAGCTATATATAAATATGAACCGATTTAACACATTTTTACCACAGGTGTTTCTACTTGAAATATAAGATGTTTTGCCAATTTTGAAGAAAATATGTTGTACTATGTGGTATCGTCCTTCTCTCGAAAAATTTGTTGTGCAAAGTTTCGTCCTGTTCCCGTTGTGGCTACAATTGCGATCTGTACTTTGATTACAAGAATAGATGGACAGACAGACAGACGGGTGTTCCAAATAAATGCACAAAGACATAATACCCTCGTGGAGTGTATACAAATTTAGCCAAGTGTTGAGAAATTGGGATTTTCCGAAAACTTTTATTTTCACCAAGCTAATGACCCTAACCACATGGCAGTTAATACTAGCATGTACTTGACGTATAATCTCCCCATCTTCTAAAAATACCACCACAAATCCAGATCTGAACCGATCTGACTTATTTTCACCGTAGTGTGTGTTCCTATTTTAAATATAAGATGAAGAAAATATGTGGATTCTAGAGCGGAAAATTTGAAATTGGGAGCGAAATTTGTATGGGAGCTATATATAAATCTGAACCGATCTAACACATTTTTACCACAGGCGTTTCTGGTGGAAATATAAAATGTTTTGACAATTTTAAAGAAAATATGTTAAAATATTTGGTATCTAGAGTGAAAAGGGTCAAGTCGGGAGTGAAATTCGTATGGGGGCTATATCTAAATCTGAACCGATTTTCTTCAAATTAAACAGCGTTCGTCCTTATCCCGAAAAACTTCGTTGTGCAAAGTTTCGTTTGGTTCTGGCAACAATTGCGACCTGTATCGTGATTACAACAATAGATGGACAGACGGACATTGCTAAATCGACTCAGAAAGTGATTCTAAGCCGATCGGTATAATTTACAAAAGGTCTATCTCCCTTCCTTTTGGGTGTTACAAACAAATGCACAGAGACATAATACTCTCGTGGAGTGTCTAAAAATGATGTACTTGACATGCGCTTCCAAAATGCTGTTGAACAGTGTAATTGAACATTTTGGATATTTTCAATTACAATAACAATTGTTTAAAATGTGTAGTATTTTAAACAATTGTTATCTAACTGAATGTATATTTATGTGAATTATAATTTTGATAATTGTATTTACGATTCTAGATTTAGATTTTGATAGGGGCAATATCAATTTTAATTATAATTGAATCTAGCAATTTGGTGATTTTTGGAAATTGAATTTTGTTTTAATTTTTTTCCTGTTTACGCAGATGTTCTTTGTCAACTAGTATACTTAGTTAGTAGCTGAAATTGTTAGATAAGTCGCATCAACTGACAGAATATATTTCGGTGGTTATTTTTCTTGAGCCAATTGAATACATAATGCCACCAAATAGAAGAGCGGAACAAATAAACCTACGATTTAATAGGTATGTGTGCTGTTGTTTGTATTCGGAACTCAAAATAACCAATGTGCACATTTCCAATCCAGTTTATACAATACTGAAAGCAGACATATCGTCAACGTTAAGCAGTAAATATTATGAATTTCTTCACCACATTTTATCCATCAAAGATACATTTATTCAAAGAAAGATATATCCAAATCATAAATTAACATTTAGTGACAATTCAAATTTCTAACTTAGATCTATAGAATTTCTTCTCCTCAGACGTCTATGTCCTAGATAATTTAGCACCTCTCTAGCGATTGTATTTGGGTGTACGCAGAGGAAACACACGTTTGGAGGCCGTTTGAAGCTACTGTACTTCTTTTGGTGCATGCTCTAAACGTTGCAACATTTTCGCAAATCAAATTAAGTGTCGTTTATATTGCCGTGAAAGAACTTCATTTACTTGAAATGTCCCAAATCGGGTGGGAGATTTTTATTATGACTTTTTTCTCTTCGTATGGGTGTGGATCTTGGAAACGTAGCTCCAGCAGTATTTCTTAACACCTTCATTAATTCATTGGGATATTGAGGTCATTATGCATGTTTGTATTTCAGATGAACCCCAAAGCTTGATACCATCTGTCTTTATGCGTTTTATATTCAAGGTCTAGAGCAAACTGCACGGCTTTGAATCTTTAATATTTTCAGATACTTTAGTTAGTTACTTTAGAATCAATATGGTAGGACAGCGGTCCAAGTGAATTCCAAGCTGCTTTACGTGGCATAGTGGTCAATTTCGCGAGATAGCGGTCAAAACTCTATAACTTTTGGCCGGATTGGTATTTTTTACGCAAATTGTTTTGTTCAATAGGAGGGACTTTAAGCTTCAATTTGCGTGTTCAAACGTAAAAATCGACTGATAGGAACGTAAGTAATGTGGAGTTAAAAATGCATTTTAATTTTTTGTTGAGTTTCCATGTAAAAGTTGAATATTTTGACATTTTAAATAGGTATATTTTTTATAATTTCTTATTTTCTTCAATCGTATTTTACAACCAATACTTATTTATTATTCCTAAACTTAATTTTGGTCAGAAAATGCCAACATTTGGCCCCTGACATTTATTTAGTCTCAATATTCACAGGGGCCAAAGGTTTTTTTTTGTGGAAGAAAGCTAATTCTTGTGAGGATTAAACTGAAAAATAACACTGAAATTCCCAACAATATCAATACCATTTGGATATATTATATACAGAACACAACATCGATAAAATTTTAAGTAAACTTTTACTATTGATTTAAAGTGCACATATATTTTATTTAAATGTATTAATAAAAATTTATACTAAAATTAGAAACAAATTATAATCTTTAAACTAGTGTTAATTAAACAATATTAGTAAAAATTTCTTCCAAATAGCTTTGATTTTCATTTTGCAGTAGTTGTTTAGCTTCTTCATCTAACTCTAATGAGGTTGATTTCCATTTTTGTCGAATACTGGACATATATGGGTCTGATGTGCACAACAAAATATTAATAAGATCTTCATTAGTACAATATCTGGAAATTTTTCTTGTATTGTGCTCGCGAAAGAATCTGTAGTCTTTGTTCCTTTTTTCTTGCGCTTCTTCTGAGAGATCTCCAATTGGAAGCATATTGTGCTGAATTATTTGTTCCCCATGGAACAAAATTTTGTGAACTGTGGTTGGCATATGCCTCCAAGAATATTTTTGGTTATAAAGGGTTGCTGTCTCATTAGCATACTGACCAAATTTTTTTGCATCTATCTTTTTGCTACATGCTATAACTTTTAATATGATTTGGAATCGTCGTATTAAATCATAATCTACTCCAGTTATAGAAGCTGCAGTTTCTGGATCGGAAAAAAATCTCCTTGCTGTGTTTCCATCATTAGAATTTCCTTCTCCTTGCTTTGGCTGGTCAATTATAAGGCCTATCTCACGGTATTTTTCTTGAATATCTTTTTTTTTTGCTTTCTTTTTTCCAAATTTTCTTTGTTGTTTCTCACTGTTTCGCCTAACGGGCCAAATTCCAAATCGTATCCCAATTTAAGAATATGCTCCATAAAACGAATTCTAGCATGAAGAGGTGACATTCCAAATTCATATGCTTCATTAAAACTATCGTCTTGTGTTGGTGGTTGGCTCAATTGACTTGATGTTTTTTGGCATATGGTGCAGCTTGACGAAGACTTTGTTTCGGTTAAAGCTTGTGCAACTTTTCCATCGATCATTGTAAGTGACATTTTAAAGTTAACTTCGATGCATTGGTCATTAAATTCAAATATCACTGGTTGAAGTTCCTTAATTTCATCTCTTATTTTGCCAACTTCTTCAGTTATGACATCTTTAGTTTCTTTTTTGTAAGCAAACTTTATTGGTCTACAAAATTTTGTTGACGAGGGAATTTCATTCTTCCATACATCTATCTCTGCAGCTCTACTAGTTGACGGCTCTGAACCAATATAAGGTTTTGTTAAACGTAATGGAATGAAAGAAATCATGAATAAATTGGCATCTGATGAATTTTCCGCATTACATTGTTTGTATTGTTTCTGGCCAGAGGACCCATCACATCCCCATTTAGAAATTAAAGTCATGCTGCAATTTTTAAACTTCTTTAAATAGTCAGCATCAAATGTCTTCAATAATCGTTCTGCAGTGTGTTCAAGAAGATCCTGCAATTTTATTTCTGCTGAACTTGAAGTTACACTAATAGCAGTTGGTGAAGGTAAGCAATCTTTTTTGGCAGAAACTAAATCTCGATATGATGGAAAAATTCCACAATTTTTTTCATTGGTTCGCTTCCGCAATTCTGTATATTGGTTTTTAGTCATTTTCAAATCCAAAAATAGTGCAAGTGCTTCTTCTGGAGTAAATTTATTTTCTTCAGTTGGTGTCGGCATACTTTCTAAAATCCTTTTTGTGCGTCTGGGGCTTGCTTCCACTATTTTTTCAATGATAGCAATTTTACTCTTTTTAGTTTTCGATGGTTGAATTTGATGCAGAAATGAATCCTTTAGATGCTACAACAAACTTCTTCATTGATATGTTTAAGCTTGCGTCTTCGTGATCTTTCACTACAATTATAAATTGGCTTTGCTGGTCGACCACCTTTTCCAGTTTCCGTGGTAGTTACTGATGGCTTTTCAAAAATAAGTTTATTTCTTAGCCATTCTTGGTTGCGTGAGTAAAACAATTTCTTGTTTCTAGAACATTGATTGTACCGTTTTCTTAAAGTATTTAAAAAGTTTTTTATTTTTAACTTATGAATTTTAATTTCTTGTTTGTCGGATATTTTGAAGAATGGATTATTCATTATATGTAAAATAATGTCGTTTTCATCTTTCCGTTCAAAATATATATCAGATAGAACACTATAACTGAATTTAGCCATTGTTTAAACAATAATTAATATAATTATATAATTCACTATTAAAAACGGCACTTTCAAAATATTGACTTGTACTTTTCGCGTTCGTCGACACTTGTTGAATGAGTAAAATCGATCAATGCACACCTATTTATACTGTGTATTGTTCACTATTTTACTGACAGGTACTTGTAAATGGGTGCATATTTTTTACCGTCGCTATATACCTGTTTCACCATGTGTGAGGTTTAAATTTTCCGAATAATGACCACCCCTAAATGTGAAAAACCCAAATAATTAAAAGTTACTTTGCTTGCTATGGGTTTTTCAGTTGGCTATCTGTTTTTTACAGAAATTCAACGCACATTTAGGGGTCGTCATTATTCGCAAATGTATTTAAAACAGGTATTCTGAACGGACCTGATATTCGGAAATTGATCAAAAGTGATTCTTTCATGAACAACCTACGAAGAAAACAAGATCATCAGAACCACAAGCGTCAACTTCTGCAAGCATGGATATTACCAATAATTGAAAAAATGTTCTGAATTTGGTTTTTATGCATATTATTATTGCGTATTAATTGCATATTATTTTATTTTCATAAAGTTTTTATAAATATTTTTTTTTTTTGCATGATAATTTTTTTAATTTTTATTTTTATTTTATTTTTTGAAATTGCGAATAAAAGCGAAACGCGTGCATCGATTTTCATGATCTTTGTCTCATTTTGCTCATAGGTTATGTGACTTTGCGAAAAAGTAACTACACTTGAAACTTATTTCCGTTTTGTATTTTTTATGAATTTAAAAAAAAAATTTTCTTCATTTTTTATTGGAAACTTATTTTTAACTTGTAAACTGTTGCTTGTATAGGAAAACAATATATGAACAGATTAAGGGAATTGTAATTCTTAATTTTTTAAAATTTATTTCAACTAAATCGGGCTAGTGGCTGTCGAGCTATGTCAAACAACAGGGCCTAAAACGTGATAAATTCCCCTATACGATAGTACTAACTTCAAATCGATATTAAAAATATTTCGGCAGGTAAGAAGACAAAACGAATGATGCAGAAATTTCACATACTGTTCTCAGAATTGAGTTGGCAAATCATGTGTTGTACTGTGTAATGAATAATAATGACTTTGGATGATATGTACGTCAATCGTTTCGTTTGTTTTCGTGCACTGGATAGCACTAAGTTGTGACAGTGCTGTTGTCTCTTTCATTTTTGTGATTCATTCTCGTTTCTAATGTTCTCTTCGTTGTGTTCTGTCGTTAATGTTGGTAAAAATTGAATTTAATGTTCTATTTGGTTTGTAAGCAAAGCGAATGTTGTCAGATTCTATTGTCATTTTTGTCAAAATTTTGATACACCCTTCTATGTGGACTAGGTCCAAATATGGGCCAAATTTTCCTAATTTCAACAGAATTATTTTTTGGGTCAATAAGAACTCTTGTACAAAATTTCATCAAAATATATGCATAATAGCCACTTCCACATACAAATAACTTCTCAAGAAATATGACGTGCATTTGTACCGAATATCTTACCTTGGGTCAGAAAAATTGCTGTAGCTCAAAAAGTGCTGTCCCGATGCATGGACATGTATATATAGGAATGTAGGGGAGGGTTAGGACTACAAAATAGTAAATTTGTGTTTTGACTCAGCTTGACTCACAGGAGTTGTGCTCTATGAAGTAGGAAATTTCCGATAAATTAGACCTTTTTTAAAAAAAATATTTAAATTGTTCTGCAAACAGTAGAGCTTCAATTTTTTCTACCAGTGATAGGAAATAAGTTAAGTTACAACACAAAATTTATTTCGTCCAAAAATCTTGAAAAACAAAAAAGTTATGATCATTTCAACTTTAAAAATTAACTAAAAATATCATAAATATCATAAATTCTGAAAAAGCCCATTTTGGACCACCCTGTTCTCAGTGAAATAGTTAAAATAGAGTTCTAATTTTTTGGCACCCGAGGTTTACTACTGTCTACTTTCATATAAGTCTAATAACTTTAAAATCGGAGAACAAAAACCAAAAAGAGTTTTGGCCGCTATCTCAAAATAATGACCACAGTGCGTGGGTCTTTTTATACCCTACAACACATGGTATAATGTCTTTGTGCATTTGTTTGTAACACCCAAAAGGAAACGAGATACACCCATCGTTTATTAGACCGATCGACTTAGAATCACTTTTTAGCGATGTCCGCCCGTCCGTCTGTCCATCTATTCTTCAAATCAAAGTCCAGGTCGCAATTGTTGTTAGAACTAAATGAAACTTTGCACAACGAAGTTTTATGGGATAAGGACGAACGCTATTTAAATTGAAGCAAACCGTTTCAGATTTAGATATAGCTCCCATACAAATTTTGCTTCCGATTTTATTTTTTCCGCTCTAGAAACCACATATTTCAACAGATTTTCTTCAAATTTAGCAAAACGTCATATATTTTAACTAGAAATAGCTAGAAATAGAAATGCCAGATTTATATATAGCTCCTATACAAATGTCTCCTATAATTTGATTCTTTCCGCTCTAGAAATCACATATTTTAACAGATTTTCTTCAAATTTGGCAAAACTACTTATATTTCATCTAGAAACAACTCTTGTAAAAATGGGCCAGATCGGCCTATATATATATAGCTCCAATAATAATTTCGCCACTGAATTGATTATTTCCGCACTAGAAATAGCATATTTGAACTGATTTGGTTAAAATTTGGCAAACCAGCTCATATTTCAACTACAAACATATATGGCGAAAGTGGGTCACATCCGTTCAGATTTATATATAATTCCCATACAAATGTCTCCTCCGATTTAACTCTTTCCGCTCTAAAAACCACATATTTTAACAGATCTTCGTCAAATTTGGCAAAACAAATTTTATTTCAACTAGAAACAGCTCTGGTAAAAATGGGTCAGATCAGTTCAGATATATATATATATAGCTCCAATACAAATTTCGACACTGAATTAATTATTTCCGCTCTAAAAATAGCATATTTGAACTGATTTGGTTAAAATTTGGCAAACTATCTCATATTTCAACTACAAACATCCATGGCGAAAGTGGGTCAAATCGGTTCAGATTTATATATAGCTCCCATATAAATGACTCCCCGATTTAATTCTTTCCGCTCTAGAAACCACATATTTAACAGATTTTCATCAAGTTTGGGAAAGTCTTATATTTCAGAAAAACCTATGCTACGAATGTGTTAGATCGGTTCAGATTTATATATAACTTCCATTCAATGTTTGTGTTAAATTTTTTTTACAAATACAGATAAAAGTATGAAATTTGTCGTATATACCAGGTTCAAATGTAACGACCTTCTTATACCCTACACCACAGTTTATATTGACTTGGTGTAGGGTTTCATAAAGTCTGCCACGCCCGACTGTTGTTTAAGAATACTATTGTTAAAGATAGCAATTGGTGGACATATGTCACTTCTTAGTGTAAACGTGACAAGTCTGCTCTCTAACCTCTATTCTACTTTTTCTCAAACATACAAAGGTGTAACTTCAATTGATCGAACGCTATTGTTGCATTTTTGTGGTGATTAGTGGAAGTATGTGAGAGAGACCTTGTGTGACGACTGGCATCGTCTATAAAATATAGAAGATTGTCCCAACAGCATTTTTGGAACGGAGTAAGTTCGCTAATTCTGAAAGGGCGTGTTGAGTTTATTTTTACAGCGGATCAAAGTTATTAATACTAAGTGAAAAAGAGTTGTAAGTTAATGTTTGAGAAAATTTTTATTGACTATATTTTATGAGGGTCATTTTTGTGGATGATATACGATATTAGATATTTTTTGCAAACTTTTCATTTATCTGTAGCATAAGATTTTTGTTTACTAATTTTCTAACGATCTGTCCAACGAACCAATGTGTATATGTAGTCAGTCGCGAAAAAAAAACAATTGTTGGAAAAATCCACAATCCACAATTTGCGATTGCAAATGTATTTATTTCAACTTCCTCTTTCTGGGTTTCTGAAACTATTCTGTCACAAATTTTCCCTATGTAGTCATCAATCATATGTCACAAAATATTTTGTTATGCGATCGTTTTGAATGTTTTTGTGTGTGTGTCATAAAAATATTGTATACGTATTTTCAAGAGTTATGACCAATTCAACTGTGAAAAACATACTACTTTCTCAAAAGGTGTGTTCATTCAACTGTAACTCTGGAAGACTTTACCGATTTTAATGTGTTATACCTCGTTTTGAAGGTAATTTCAATTATTTTTAAAGTATTGATGTGTTGTGTTATAGCAGGGTTAGATTTTTTAAAATTTTTGCAATGATTACACCAATCCATTTTGTTGAAATTTTAAAGTAGTGTGCTTAGGTCTATTTTAAGCGCCTGTGTGAGTTTGAAAGTGGTGAAGTGATGGCTTCTATTTTTTACGTATTTTTTCGATTTATTTTCTACAAAATCAACCAGAATTACATATATATATATATATGATTATGGATCCATGTCATATCCCCCACAAATGTGCTTACGATTTATCCTATTGCCGCCTAGAATTTTCATCGGATCTTGATATATTTTGAGTTCTATAAAAAATTAAAATTAGACAAGCAACCAAGGATTGTTGTGATTCTTTTTTATACTCTCCACCTCCAGGATGGGGGTATATTCACTTTGTCATTCCGTTTGTAACACCTTGAAATATTCATCGGAGACCCCATAAAGTGTATATATTCTGGGTCGTGGTAAAATTCTAAGACGATATAGCCATGTCCGTCTGTCTGTCTGTTGAAAGCACGATAGCGGCCGAACGAAACGAGCTAGGAGTTTCAAATTTTTCCTAAATGTGTCTTATGGTTGTAGATCGGTTGGGATTGCAAGTGGACGAAATCGGCCCAGAGGGAAAAATTTTTCCCTCACAAGGACTGAAAATACCCCTAATATTTAGGGTATTTCAGCATGTTTTTTGAACATAATAGCTTGTATTTACTTGATATTTGCAACTCGCATTCTCTTTATAGCATAAAAGGGCACCATAGAGTTATTTTTATTTGTAGGGTGCGAAATGGGACAAAAAGGGATAAAAATGGTACCTATCACACGACAACAGATAGAAACACGAAATTTGGCGTGTACATTCCTCTAATAGAGTAGATACATAATATAAAAGTATTTTTTCTAAATTCGTACTTTAAAGGGGTTAAATGGAGATAGAGGGATAAAAATAGTACAAACCTAACGGCTGCACCTAGAATAATGAAATTCGATAAATACATTCCTCTGATTGCGTAGGCACGTAAAATAAAAGAACTTTCCAAAATTCGTACTTTTTGGGGTTCAAATTGAAAAAGGGGATAAAAATAGTACCTACCAAATGACAGCAGCTAGAATCATGAAATTCGGAGTATACATTCCTCTGACTGCGTAGACACGAAAAATAAAACGTTTTTTTCCAAATTCGTACTTTCAATGGATAGAATGGCTACAGGGGATACAAATAGTACCAACTAAAGGAATACAGCTAGAATGATGAAATTCAGTGAGTACGTAAAATTTATAAATTTAGTTAAATGTATACTTTTGAAATTAAGGTAGGATGGAAATGCAACCAACCAAACGACTGTAGCTGAAAGTACACTCTCTATTCCCCAATATTTAGGGTATTTATGATTGCTCCCTTATATTTACTTTATGACTTGAAGTATTATATCCATTATATATATAGTATACAAATATTGGTAGCCTTGGCTTATTAATTAAATTTCTTATTTTCATACAGTTAAAATTTGTTGCGGACATTCCTCTTGTAGCTTGGAAACACCACAAAGAAAATAAAAGTTGTAGCGGTCGAAATGGGACAAAAAGGGATAAAATATGGTACCAATGATACGACAACAGCTAGAATCATGAAATTCGGTGTGTATATCCTTCTAATTGCATAGACACGTAAAATAGACGGATTTTTCGAAATTTATACTTTTCTTATCACTTTGTCTGTATCTGAAAATGCTTCTTTCTAATGGCGACTGACAATCGCCTAATATTTAGGCATGTTCACATTCACAATTTCAGCATTTTATTTATATATAGTAGTCGATTTTAAACAGTGCGTATAAGTATACATTACAGTTTGAAATAGTAAACAAATATAGTAATGTGCTTAAAAATATCACAATTTTCGTAATATGGTACTGTGATTCTATGTAAAGTCGACTTCCTTTAATCTGCTGGTAATACTATGGAATGCACTCCGTGGTGGAGGGTATATAAGATTCGGCCCGGCCAAACTTAACGCCTTCTTACTTGTTTTTCAATCATATTCAATCTTTAGTTCGTCTGCTAGCCACAAAAAAAAAAACTTCTTTAGAACGATTATCTAGTTCATAAATTAGTAGCAAAGCTTTCTATTTGCCCGTTAATTGCATCTCTTTTTGGCATAGTTCCTGCAAATGAACTCCGATTGGAATAAAATTTAGCTTGGGGATAAAGGATATGTGTTCATCTTTTCATAATTCCATGAATATAGGTGCGGCCATTTGATAGGTACAATTTGTATACCCTTTTTTCCATTTCACCCCCATAAAAGTACGAATTTCGAAAATCTCTTTATTTTACGTGTCTACGCAATTAGAGAAGTGTACACACCGAATTTCATTATTCTAGGTGCAGCCGTTTGGGTGGTACCATTTGTATCCCTCTACTCCCATTTACCCTTGAAACTAATTTGGAAAAACATTTTTAATTTTTCGTGTCTAAGCAGTCAGAGGAATGTATACACCGAATTGAATGCCTCTAGAGGCGGCCATATGTACCATTTTCCCAGTTTACCCCCTTAAAAGTACGAGTTTTGAAAAATACCTTTATTTTACGTGTCTACGCAATCAGAGGAATTTATACACCGAATTTAATTATTCTAGATGCTACCCTAGTTTGTACCTCTCTGGACGTTACATATTACATCAGATCTTGGATTGCAAATTGCCGGATGTCGATATATTCCATCTGAAAAGTGCCTCAAATGGGTCTTCGTTTTGATATATACCCCACGTAGGACATTTTTTTTTTTTAAAAGTAGTTACTTTTGAACCGGATGACATATGTATAGGGTTTGGGGTTTCCCGGACTTTTTTCATTTCCCGGGAAAACGGGAATGGTAAGTTTCATTCCCGGGATTCCCGGGAAAAATATAATTTATTTTAGGTATGTCCAATATGATTTAAAATGTCAACATTTAGTAACTGGTGTGTTATTTTAACCTATTAACGCCCACCATATACGTCCGTGTACACTATTTCAAGGTTTTCGTACTTTTTTGATAGCTTTTAATATGAATGTAATTCCTGATAATTAAATTATAGGCCTGTTCGGATGGGCTTACTAGCTTATTTTTTGTATGGAATTTACTACTCTCATAATGTTGCTGTCAGATTTTTCTTGTTGATAAATTTAAGAAAAAACAATGGATAAAAATGTTGCCACCTTATCAAGTCTCTTAACTGTAAGTGATCGAGAAGGACAATATATAAAATAAAAAATATAAAAAATAAATAAATACTTTTTATTATTGTAGTAATAAATAAAAAATAGGTTAAAATACTGACATATTACAAATTAGACGATTGTTTTTGTCAAAATATTTTACAGATTATTTTTCATTTTACAATATTTTACTCTAGACTAATCGTCAGAATTAAGGGCGTCATAAAATTGGACATTTAAATCGCAGTCACAAGTGACTACACTAGATTCAAAATTTAAAAATGATTAAGGAAAAAAATAACTCGGAGAATGTTATGACGTAATTAATTTACAAGATTCATATAAAAAATTTACAGAAACAAAGTAAAATATTCTAAAATGTAAAAGTAATATAAAAAAATTAATATTAAATAAATAATTAATATTAAATGAATAATTAGTTCTTTAAAAATACCGTAGGTTTATTTAAAAATACCGTAGGATATATTTCTATTCATATTTGATTTCTCTTGAAAGTTTCCAGGTGAAAAATTTTGAATGTATCCGAATTTTTAACAATTTTTTACTGGTTGCATATGTAAAGTTAATCGTTATTTAAGAAGATTTTCACCTCTTATTTTGTCGATTCTTCTAGGAAGAAGAAATTTAAAGTATAACCAGCACGAGGGTTTAAGTATTGACATTATGTCAGTCATAGTATTGTCGGTATGATATATGTTTCACAATAAAGATCATGCAAATATACTCACAAAAAGTTTCTATTCTCCTAGCTGGGTTTCGCAAAAAATGGGTACTTAGCGAATTTAAAATGTTCTATTTGTAGTAATAAACAAACACCCATTATTATTGTCAGTAATGTAAATATATGAATTTGAAATATATCTAAAATTTCTAATTTATATAGTAAATGTGAATTAATGCTTAAAATAATCAATAAAATATTTATTTAATATTTCCCGTATTCCCGGGAAATCCAAAATTTATTCCCGGGAATTCCCGTCCAAAATTTTCCGGGAATTCCCGGGAAAAACGATTCGGGAATTCCCGGACCCCAAACCCTACATATGTATTAAACTATAGGCAAAATTGAGTTAATTGACATTTTTAGTTTTTCTTCTCTCCTTCTGTTGGCCCTTCACAGGACTACAAAGTTGAAAGGGATACAACTTTTCAAAAGTTGTTTTACATACTTATACGTATACATTTACAATTTATCGACTTAGAATCACTTTCTGAATCGATTTAGCCATGTCCGTCTGTCTGTTTATCCATCTATTCTTGTACTCACGATATAGGTCGCAATTATTGTCCGATTCTTACTTTGAAGAAAATCGGTTAAGATTTAGTTATAGCCCCAATACGAATTTCACTTCCGATTTGACTCTTTTCACTCTAGATACCACATATTTTAACAGATTTTCTTCAAATTTGGCAATCCATCTTATATTTCAACTAGAAACACCCGTGGTAAAAATGGGTCAGATCGGTTCAGATTTATATATAGCTCCCAGACAAATTTTGCTCCCAATTTCACTTTTTCCGCTCTAGAAACCACATATTTTATCATATTGTTTTCAAAACTAGCAAAACATCTTATATTTCAATTAGAATCACCTGGAGTGAAAATGTTATCGATCTGTTCAGATTTATATATAGTTCCCATTCAAAATTTCGCTCCCGATTTGACTTTTTCCGCTTTAGAAACCACATATTTTGACAGATCTTCTTCAAATTTGGCAAAACATCTTATATTTCAACTAGAAACACCTGTGGTGAAAATAGGTCAGATCGGTTCAGATTTATATATAGCTCCCACTCAAGTTTTGCTCCCGATTTGACCACATATTTTAACAGAAACTACGTATTTTCGGAGAATTTCTTCAAATTGAGCATAAGACGTTATTCTTGAACACATCTTTCCATGTTTGGATATACCTTCGATACAAATATTCTTCGCGATTTAACAAATTGGGTCAGGTAATATTGGTCTATGATTAGGAAGTATACAAAAATCCTTCCCGTTTTCGTTTTTTTACCGAATTGAATTGTATTCGGATAGAAAGTGGAGTGTATCATATAGTCGGCACCGCCCGACTTTAGCCTTTCCTTAATTGTTCTATCTGTATTAGTTCAGCATTAACAACCATTTCAATTTTACCCCTTATTTTATATAGTTTATTCATATTTTACTTTTGCAGAGAGAAAACTTGAAATGGATGTTAATGCTAAACCAATACAGATAGAAGCTTGCAATTTAAAGTATTTTTAGCACATATTCTCTACTTTAATTTGTCATTTATAACGGTATCATAAGGTTCGGATATAACCTTTCTAACCTTGTAGTCCTTTTAAGGGGCAACCCCGATGAGGAAATGAAAAACTATAGTTTCAGACGTATATTATTAAGTGTAACATGGACTGTTAGATTTTAGATATTTTTTGCACATCTAGTTTAGTTTCGGATGTATATATCCAAAAAAATTGAATTATTGATTTCAAAGGGAATAGAGAAATGAAAATTGCTGCGCCATGCTTACTCTCGATAATTTATTTTATTATTCTTTATAAGTTTTGTTCACATATGAATGTACAAATGTATTCCAGCCAAAGTTGTTGCTTAGCCTTTCCTTCTTCGATTTTGACGAACCGCACCATCTGCTACAATGCGATAACCCACAACATTGCCCTGGTTCAAGCCAATTGTGAACTGAAAACTCACCTCGGGCAAGTATGCTGGCAACTCTTCAGTGTTTACATAGAAGTTGTCGATAACGATATCGGTGTCCTATACAGCAAAGACAAAACAACAAAAGTCAGTGAGCCAACAGTAGCACAGACGAAGTCTCCGACTTACTTTCTTAATGGGACATTGTGTTGGCAGGTTTTTAGAAATCCTACGCATGTAGCTGGCCGTCAGCGCACCTAAACTCACAGATCTGGCCAAGTTTTGTTCCAAGTAGTCACAGCCATCGATTGTAAAATTAAACAAGGTGAATCTTTTGCCATTTCTTCGGGGAATTGTCAACATCATTATCATCTCGAACGTATCTATGTCCTTGGCTATTATTATCGAACCATTGAAGATGTTACGCTTGCCGTCAGCAATTAAAGCGACTGTGATATTTTTGATGATGTCCTCATTGAATTCGCGCCGATATGATGTAATATCTATGATCAGGTTGTGCTGTGGGTAAATCGTAATCGTAAATCAGTACACAAAATAACGATATTTAGGGAATATATAGGCAAACCATTGTCACTATATTTGGGAATATAGTCAAACTAAGAATTGCAAGTTTGACTTCCATTTCGGCAGAGCTCTCAGACAAAACTGTGAAGTAATTACGGAGTAAATGTTTTCAATTTCCAAACTTTTGCATCGCTTCGATGCCAAAACAATTACTATTTTATTTTTGAATATAGAACGTAATAATGAACGGTATTTAAAATGATTTTGCATTCAAGTATTGTTCATAATTACTTTTACAAACCACATTTTAAATTTTAATGTTTGAAATTGTTTCGATATTGAAATTGAACAAAACTTCAAAATTTTCCCAACTACCGCCGTGTACATCAATTAAACCGGTATGATCTCAATACCAATTTAAATTCCAAAATTTAATTTTAATGTTTGAAATTCAAACTTCAAAAGTTGCACAACTACCGCCGTGGACGTCAATCAAACCGGTATGATCTCAATACCAATTTGAATTCCACAAAAATACAAAGCACTCAGTTGATTAAAATTTTACAAAAATACAATAACGATTGTGATTAAAGAAATCTTATAAAAGGGCGAAAGTCCTCAAAATACGAATATTTAAGGTAACGTTTGAGGATGGCATCTCTCACTCTAGGGGAGTGTTGATGGAGTTCCACAGGGCTCTCTGTTGAGATCTGTCCTTAACAACATTTTCGTTAGCGGTATTCAGCCACCGCCCTAAGGCGGGATGCTCATACGGCATACGTTTTATAAAATATAAGAAGGCAGGCAATATGAATCATATTGCCTCCCTTTATTGGAGGCAACCTTAGTATTGGAAATATTATTTAGCACCCTCCACTAGGGTATTATGCCTTTGTGCATTTCTTTGTAACATCCAAAAGGAAACGAGTTAGACCCATCGTTTATTATACAGATCGGCTTAGAATCTTTTTCTGAGTCGATTTAGCAATGTCCGTCCATCTTTTCTTGTTTGTTATTGTCCAATCCTAACTAAAATTGGCATAATTAAGTTTTGCGGGCCGGGAGGAACGCTACTTTATTTGATTTGACTTCTTTCGCTCTAGAGACCACATATTTTATCCGATCTTATTCAAATTTGGCATAATACCTTATATTTCAATTAGAAAAGTCTCTGGTGAAAGTAAGTCAGATCGGTTCAGATTTATATAGCTGCCATACAAATGTCGCTCCCGATTTGAATTTTCTGCTCCAGAAACCACATATTTTACTCGATTTGTTTCAAACTTGGCACAGTACATTATAAATCAACTAGAAACATCTAAAGAGTGATTTTTTTGAGGTTAGGATTTTCATGCATTAGTATTTGACAGATCACGTGGGATTTCAGACATGGTGTCAAAGAGAAAGATGCTCAGTATGCTTTGACATTTCATCATGAATAGACTTACTAACGAGCAACGCTTGCAAATCATTGAATTTTATTACCAAAATCAGTGTTCGGTTCGAAATTTTACGCAAAGATCTTGGTGTAAAACCGTATAAAATACAGCTCGTGCAAGAACTGAAGCCAAACGATCTGCCACAACGTCGAATTTTCAGTGAATGGGCGCCTTTAGACTATTTTTTGTGGGGCTACGTCAAGTCTAAAGTCTACAGAAATAAGCCAGCAACTATTCCAGCTTTGGAAGACAACATTTCCGAAGAAATTCGGGCTATTCCGGCCGAAATGCTCGAAAAAGTTGCCCAAAATTGGACTTTCCGAATGGACCACCTAAGACGCAGCCGCGGTCAACATTTAAATGAAATTATCTTCAAAAAGTAAATGTCATGGACCAATCTAACGTTTCAAATAAAGAACCGATGAGATTTTGCAAATTTTATGCGTTTTTTTTTTAAAAAAAGTTATCAAGCTCTTAAAAAATCACCCTTTATGATGAAAATGGGCCAGATCGGTTTAGATGTAGATATAGTCTCCATACAAATTTCGCTCTCGACTGATGAAAGTGAGTCAGATCGGCTCAGATTTATATATAGCTGCCATACAAAATTCGCTCTCGATTTGACTAGAGACCACATATATGGTACCCATGTGGTTTGTTCCTCGAAATCAATTGTATTGGGGTAGAAAGTGCGGGGTATCACATAGCCGACTTCACCATTTCTTCACTTGTTTTGAATGATTTCAGTAACTTTTGTAGTGAAAGTGAAAGGAAAAAAGTTTGTTTTCTTTTTTTCATTCGTCTGATAAAAATATATTTTTTGGAAAGAAATTAGAAATTTTTTTCACGAGTTCATATTATTTTAACCTTATGAGGAACCCTTCAACCTTTCCAAATATGTATATATTTCGTTAAAAGGCTTTTGAAGGAAAAAAGTTGTGTTGGTCCAAAGTCAGACATTTGTTCAAAAATCATATTTTTAAAGTATTTGTTACAAACAAATTATATTTGGAACAAACTTAGTTTTGGCGTCATAATAAAGCTAAGAAACCACAAATTCTAATAAAAAAGATCAGAGTGTAAAATCTCTTAAAATATGAGAGAAACAGTTCGACAAAGTCCAAAAAAGAAGTTACGTTTTTTCAATTTTCAAAATCTGAAAAACGTGAAAATCTGTAATATACAAAAAACCAGTAAGGAAAGGCTAAAGTAGGGCGGGGCCGACTCTATGATACACTCCACTTTCAATCCGAATACAATTCAATTCGGTGAAAAAGTGAAAACGGGAAGATTTTTTGTATCCTGTAAATGTATGTGTTTGACAAAAAATTTTATATCGGAAAGGACATTTGTATGAGGATATATTGAAACCTGGAACGAAATAGGTGAAATATAAAATGTATAGTTTGGCCAAAATCGGTTAAACTTATGGGAGCAACATTTGAAATTGGGCTATATTTAAATCTGAACCGATCTTATCCACTTTCATCATAGTTTTGTTTAGTTAGATTATAAGATGCTGTGCGAAATTTAACGAAAATCGAGCACAATATGTGGCTTTAAAGCGGAAAAAGTCAAATCGGGAGCGACATTTATATGGGGCTATATCTAAATCTGAACCGATCTTACCCAATTTTTGCATAGGTGTTTCTAGTAAGATTATAAGATGTTGTGCCAAATTTAAAGAAAATCGAGTACAATATGTGGTTTCTACAGAGGAAAATGTCAAATCGGGAACGACATTTGTATGGGGGCTATATCTAAATCTGAACCGATTTGACCTATTTTCACCATAGATGTTCTTAGTTTAAATATAAGATGTTTTGCCAAATCTGAAGACAATCTGATACAATATGTGGTTTCTAGAGCGGAAAAAGTCAAATCGGGAGCGAAATTTGTATGGGAGCTATATATAAATCTGAACCGATCTGTCCGATATTCACCATGGGAGTTTCTAGTGGGAATAGAAGATGTTTTACCAAATCTGAAGACAATCTGATTCAATAAGTGGTTTCAAGAGCGGAAAAAGTCAAATCGGGAGCGAAATTTGTATGGGAGCTATATATAAATCTGAACCGATCTGTCCGATATTCACCATGGGAGTTTCTAGTGGGAATATAAGATGTTTTACCAAATCTGAAGACAATCTGATACATTATGTGGTTTCTAGAGAGGAAAAAGTCAAATGGGGAGCGAAATTTGTATGGGAGCTATATATAAATCTGAACCGATCTGTCCGATATTCACCATGGGAGTTTCTAGAGGGAATATAAGATGTTTTACCAAATCTGAAGACAATCTGATTCAATAAGTGGTTTCAAGAGCGGAAAATTCAAATCGGGAGCGAAATTTGTATGGGAGCTATATATAAATCTGAACCGATCTGTCCGATATTCACCATGGGAGTTTCTAGTGGGAATATAAGATGTTTTACCAAATCTGAAGACAATCTGATACATTATGTGGTTTCTAGAGCGGAAAAAGTCAAATGGGGAGCGAAATTTGTATGGGAGCTATATATAAATCTGAACCGATCTGTCCGATATTCACCATGGGAGTTTCTAGTGGGAATATAAGATGTTTTACCAAATCTGAAGACAATCTGATACATTATGTGGTTTCTAGAGCGGAAAAAGTCAAATGGGGAGCGAAATTTGTATGGGAGCTATATATAAATCTGAACCGATCTGTCCGATATTCACCATGGGAGTTTCTAGTGGGAATATAATATGTTTTACCAAATCTGAAGTCAATCTGATACATTATGTGGTTTCTAGAGCGGAAAAAGTCAAATGGGGAGCGAAATTTGTATGGGAGCTATATATAAATCTGAACCGATCTGACCGATATTCACCATGGGTGTTTCTAGTGGAAATATAAGATGTTTTACCAAATCTGAAGTCAATCTGATACATTATGTGGTTTCTAGAGCGGAAAAAGTCAAATGGGGAGCGAAATTTGTATGGGAGCTATATATAAATCTGAACCGATCTGTCCGATATTCACCATGGGAGTTTCTAGAGGGAATATAAGATGTTTTACCAAATCTGAAGACAATCTGATACAATATGTGGTTTCTAGAGCGGAAAAAGTCAAATCGGGAGCGAAATTTGTATGGGAGCTATATATAAATCTGAACCGATCTGACCGATATTCATCATGGGTGTTTCTAGTGGAAATATAAGATGTTTTACCAAATCTGAAGACAATCTGATACATTATGTGGTCTCTAGAGCGGAAAAAGTCAAATCGGGAGAGAAATTTGTATGGGAGCTATATATAAATCTGAACCGATCTAACACATTTTTACCACAGGTGTTTCTAGTTACAATATAAGATGTTTTGCCAATTTTAAAGAAAATCTGTTGTAATATGTGGTATCTAGAGTGAAAAGAGTAAAATCGGGAGTTAAATTCGTATGGGGGCTATATCTAAATCTGAACCGATTTTCTTCAAATTAAATAGCGTCCGTGCCCCAAGCACCTTTTTGTTTTTATTATGAGAAATAAGGCAAATATATATATATTTTTTATTTTATTTACATTTATTTGAAAATTAAGAATAAACTTAAATATTTTTATTAATTACATACTCATAGTAACATTAATATTATTTTAATTTAATAGTGAAGTCTTTTTAAAATGGGATAATTCATGTTATATTCTTTAACCACCTGAAAAAGGAATTGTTTCTCCTCTTCGTTGTGGGTTAATTTATTATTATAATCTGTAATGCATTTGGCGCCTCTTTCAGCTGCATCATTCACTACAGATAGGTTTTTACAAATTTGTGATCCGTGAGCGTAGTCAAATCTTTCATTCCAATCCGATGGATCGACTTGCAAAAATTCTTTTGAAATTTCTAAACAATCAAAGAATGCGTGTGTATTGGAATTTACAAAATCGCTTAAATCTTTTTGCGCAAATGTGCCGATATTTGTTGGATTAGTTATTATTCGCTTGCATTTTTCTGTATTTGCTTCAACATTAATTGCCTGAACCATTTTTTTTTAATTGCAACACTTACATTAGGATCGAAGAATGAAAGACCGACTGCTTCTTCCGACAAATACCACAAATGATTGCTGATTTTTTGTAGCAAAGCAAGAGCTATATCCCTTTCAGGATAAGCCATAATATTTTTAATTAAATTTAAGTCTTGATTTGGTGCTTCAATGGTGCTTTAGTGCATCCAAACCAGGCTTTTACATAAATACGAACTACGAACAGACAGACACTACGTATACCGTTTAACTCTTGGTTGGTCATATTGAATAATGAATTCAACAAATACATTTTAAGTGCATAAATACATTTTGACATCCATCGAGCATGAGAAGTTGCACCAGGTATTCGAAAGGTGTTAAAATTCGGCACCGTACCACCAAGAAAAGTGACAACTAATTGCAATAATTCTTTGTAGTCGCGTCTGCTATGAGCTTGTTTTAAGTTATCTAGACAGTAATTTAAAATTGTTCCACGTTCTTCAGCAGTCAATACTGTAATAATGTGTTCATCTTCTAAACAACTCTTGTAATTTAATTTGTCAATATTAATCCAGTATTTGCTAAAGCGATTAAAAATTAGCACTTCTGGACCGGCTGTAGTAGCCACTCTAATTTCAAACACTTTACGGATCAACAACTCGTAAATATGGTGTCTGCAGGGAAAATATAATAAATCGCGACCTAGTTTTCCTTCAAGCAGAGCAGCAGCACCGCTTTGAACTCCTGTATTATGAGCAGTTGTGTCGAAGCAGATTATTTGAACTAGATCAAGCATTTCATATTCATTTATTGAATTAAACACGGCATCTGATATTTCTTTTCCACTCGAAGATTTTAACTTTGGAATGCCAAGTAGTTTATCGATACCTTGAGATGAGACTATGATTGGCAAGCGGTCAACTTTTTCCCTGCCACTAATTTCTGGTAACATTGTACCATCCCAGTGCAAAACAATGTTTTGTGCTGTTGTTGCACGATGCTTCTGACGCATTCGACGAACGTGGAATCTGGAAATAAAAACTCAAGTTTCTTAATTTATACTCAAAACATAAAAAAAGAAGCATAGGGAAAACCCACATTGCAGTACTTACATCAAAGTTTGCTGCAATGTTTTGTGCTGTTGTTGCACGATGCTTCTGACGCATTCGACGAATTGATGATCTATTTAGTATAAGATCTTCGATATCATAGCCCAACGCGCAGTTGCGCTTAGGATATGAACTGCAGCACCATCAGTGATTTTCCACTTATCCAAAATTGAAAGCAGTCTTGGTGTAAAAAAAATTGTTTTACCTCTGGAGATACCTGATATACCTGGATTTGGATTTGATACAGATGTTGATGTTGATGCTACAACTTCAATATCGTTTTCGTCGTCAATGCCAATCATACCTGTTTTACAACAATAATTCTGATTTGCTTAAAAGATAGAATATTTAATTGTATACCTCTTTGAATCTGTTGTTCATATAACTCTTTTCGTTCATCTTCTTTTATTCGACGCTGGTTTTCTTGTTCTTTCTGGACTGCCTTTCGCTTTTCTTTCTGCATTACAATTTTATCCGTTCCTAGCATACAACCTGGTCTTCCTTTTTCTCGTTGCCTTTTTAAGAACTCTTTGTCTTCTTGTATTTTAATTAATTCAAACGCGTTTGCATGTGCGATATCGAATAAATCATCTAATTTATCTTGAAATTCAGTTTCTTTCCTGTTTTGACATTCTGTTTTTCGACCATGATGCTTTGTAATATCTCTCCACTTGTTGTATAATTTTTCCAGCTTCTCAATGCAGTGTTTTTCATGGTGTGTTGGAATTCGTGCTTTTTGCCAAAACGTGCTGACCTCAGCAACAACTAATCTAGAACTTTCTCTTAAATTTAAGCCAACTATTCTTAAATTATAAAATAAAACTTGTAGCACTTGTTTTCTTCCTGGTAATTTAGCTCCAGTAATTTGGTGGTCCATTACGCCAATTAACATAATGTCATCATCCGATCGAAGTCTTTTGGTTGTCATCGCTTTAGATTTTTAATTTTAAAATGTATTTGTTCGTTTTGGATTTTCTATGAATTTAAAAAATAAAAAATATTAATATTTTAGGCAAAAAATATTTATTTTCTTCATACATTTATTTTTACCGGCTAAACTGTTGATTATATAGAAAAACGCTATATATACACATTTTAAAGGAATTCTAGTTCTTAATTATTTTTCAATTTATTTAAACAAAATCGTACTAGTGGTTCTCGAGTTATGTCAAAAAAAGAGCACCAAAGGTGATAATTTCCCCTATATGATAGTAACTAACTTTAATGACGAACAATTGTTGGCGGGGGCACGCCTAAAAATTGTCCAATCAAGCTCAATTTTTTTTGTGTATTTTTAGGTTCAAATAGAGTAGTTTTAGCGCCGATTTGGGCCGATTTCTAAAATATATCCGATTTCCCGATTTTTAATGTTAATATCTCAAAATAATCCTTGGGTCCTTGTCTAATTTTGTTTTTTTTTTGGTTCAGAACTCAAAAATGTCTACAAACTCAAAATAACAAAAGTTATTGAATTTTGGCAGATGGATTTTGATTCTGAACCACTGTGCGTCGTCGCTTGTTGGCATAGACCAATGATTTGACGTAGCCCCAAAAACATTAAATCGCACGAACGAGGCGTCCAATTGACTGGTCCATTTCTTGAGATAACACGCCCACCAAACTTACTCTTCAATATATCCATTGTAACGTAACGTGTGCTGTGTGGCTTGTGGCACCGTCCTGTTGAAACCACATGTCGTCCAAGTCCATGTTTTCCAATTCGGGTCTAAAAAACGTTAATCATGGCGCGATAACGATCGCAATTCACAGTAACGTGAAGATTATTGTCGACGAAGAAATATGGCCCAAACCGCACCAAACAGTTATTTTTTGTGGATGAAGTGGTAATTCATGAAGCACATGTGGTTTTTTGGCTGTTGTCGTATTATTGGCACCATTTTTATCACATTATATCCCCGTTAACCCGCTTAAACTTACTTACTTTTTAGTGCTTTGAAGCTACAAGTAGAATGTACTCAACAAACTTCAAGTTAATATAAATCAGAAATTCTCAAAAAATTGCTTTAATAATCTAAATATTAATTAAATAATCTTTTCAGTCCTTGATAGGGAAAATTTTTTCCATCTGGGCCGATTTCGCCCACTTTCAATCCCAACCGATCTACAACCACTAGATACATTTATGGTCTAGCTCATATCGTTCGCTAGCGCGCTTTCAACAGACAGACGGAAATTTTACCACGACCCAGAATATTATACTTTATGGGGTTTCAGATGAATATTTCAAGGTGTTGCAAACGGAATGACAAAATGTATATACCTACCTCATCCTAAGGTAGAGGGTATACACAATTCACTGAACATTTCATTGCATTTCTATGAAAATTCTGGTGAATTGAGTTGAATTATTATTATTATTGTTGCGGAGAGCTTACATTATTTCAAGCTAAAATATTATTTATCTATTAATTTATGTTTGCTTCAAATATTTACACTCTTATTGTGTGTTGTTTGCTCTGAAAATAAAGCTACAGTAAATTGTAACGCCCTAGATGTTTGTATTTGCCAAACAAGTGTGTTTAAGTTGACTAAGTACACATATTTTCTCTTCAAGGCGGCAAGTCGTTTGTAGAAATTACTTCAGTCGAATTAATGTAAATATCCGGTTACCACAATTAAGTGAAAAATTTAATTAATAATAATATGCAATAATTGTTTTGCAGAAGGGTTTCGTATTTTGTCTTTCTAAACTCAAAACCAATATTAAAAAATTTGTTTATACATATATTTTTTAATTTTTTACTAAAATGCCAATTTTCGTCAAAGTACCTTTAATTTACTCTCATTTTGGAAATATAATTCCAATCAAACCCGCTTATATATCCATAACATTTATTTGGCGCATTATACACTCTTCTATAACACATGTAGTTCACAATTCAAATAGAAAAGTTCGGATTTATTGAATTGCTGTAGAAAAAATATTAATTAACAAGTACGGAAAGTGTATCTATATGGTACACTCCACTTTCTACCCGAATACAATTCAATTCGGTAAAAAGTGAAATCGGGAAGGATTTTGGTATGTGACCTGATCCACTTCGTCAAATTGAGAAGAATACTAGAATGGGGACTATATCCAAACATGGAACGAAGAGACCCACTTTCACCATAGGTCCTTCTAGTTAAAGTATAACGTGTTATGGGAAATTTGAAGAAAATACTTGGTGGGCGATAAAAGTCAAGTCGAGAGCGAAATTTGAATTGGAGTTATATACAAATCTGAACCGATTTGACCATTTTCACCATAGATCTTTCTAGTTGAGATTTAAGATATTTTGCCAAATTTGAAGATATTAATCTGAACCGATATGACCCACTTTGTCAACATATGTTTGCAGTTCAAATATAAGGCGTTGTGCCAAAATACGGTGAAAATACGTGGTGTTGGCTATATTAAAACCAGTAAGGAAAGACTAAAGTCGGGCTGGGCCGACTCTATGATACACTCCACTTTCAATCCGAATACAATTCAATTCGGTGTGAAAACGGGAAGGTTTTTTGTATCCTATAAATGTATGTGTTTGACAAAAAATTTTATATCGGAAAGGACATTTGTATGAGGATATATTGAAACCTGGAACGAAATAGGTGAAATATAAAATGTATAGTTTGGCCAAAATCGGTTAAACTTATGGGAGCAACATTTGAATTTGGGCTATATTTAAATCTGAACCGATCTTACCCACTTTCACCATAGTTTTGTTTAGTTAGATTATAAGATGTTGTGCGAAATTTAAAGAAAATCGAGCACAATATGTGGCTTTTAATGCGGCAAAAGTCAAATCGGGAGCGACATTTGTAAGGGGGCTATATCTAAATCTGAACCGATCTTACCCAATTTCTGCATAGTGTTTCTAGTTGGATTATAAGATGTTGTCCCAAATTTAAAGAAAATCGGGTACAATATATGGTTTTTAGAGCGTAAAATTCAAATCGGGAGCGACATTTGTATGGGGCCTATATCTAAATCTGAACCGATCTAGCCCGCTTTAGCCACAGGTGTTTCTAGTTAGATTATAAGATGTTGTGCGAAATTTAAAGAAAATCGAGCACAATATGTGGCTTTTAAAGCGGCAAAAGTCAATTCGGGAGCGACATTTATATGGGGGCTATATCTAAATCTGAACCGATCTTACCCAATTTCTGCATAGGTGTTTCTAGTAAGATTATAAGATGTTGTGCCAAATTTAAAGAAAATCGAGTACAATATGTGGTTTCTACAGAGGAAAATGTCAAATCGGGAACGACATTTGTATGGGGGCTATATCTAAATCTGAACCGATTTGACCTATTTTCACCATAGATGTTCTTAGTTTAAATATAAGATGTTTTGCCAAATCTGAAGACAATCTGATACAATATGTGGTTTCTAGACCGATCTGACCGATATTCACCATGGGTGTTTCTAGTGGAAATATAAGATGTTTTACCAAATCTGAAGACAATCTGATACATTATGTGGTTTCTAGAGCGGAAAAAGTCAAATCGGGAGCGCAATTTGTATGGAAGCTATATATAAATCTGAACCGATCTGTCCGATATTCACCATGGGAGTTTCTAGAGGGAATATAAGATGTTTTACCAAATCTGAAGACAACCTGATACAATATGTGGTTTCTAGAGCGGAAAAAGTCAAATCGGGAGTGAAATTCGTATGGGGGCTATATCTAAATCTGAACCGATTTTCTTCAAATTAAATAGCGTTCGTCCTTATCCCGAAAAACATCGTTGTGCAAAGTTTCATTTGGTTCTGTCTACAATTGCGACCTGTATCGTGATTACTAGAATAGATGGACGGACGGACGGACGGACGGACGGACAGACAGACAGACAGACAGACAGACGGACATTGCTAAATCGACTCAGAAAGTGATTCTAAGACGATCGGTATAATTAACAATGGGTCTATCTCGTTTCCTTTTGGGTGTTACAAACAAATGCACAAAGACATAATACTCTCGTGGAGTGTATAAAAATATATTTTCCTGTAATACTACTGCACTGCTACGAAAACCGACATTCTCTGTGGAATGTGATCCATGGTGGAGGGTATATAAAGTTCGGCCCGGCCGAACTTAACGCCGTTTTTACTTGTTATACACTCCACGAGAGTATTATGTCTTTGTGCATTTGTTTGTAACACCCAAAAGGAAGCGAGATATGTCCATTGTTAATTATACCGATTGACTTAGAATCACTTTTTGAATCGGTTTGGCAATGTCCGTCTGTAATCAAATTATATGTCGCAATTAAAGTCCGATCTTAACAAAAATTGTCACAAATACGTTTTGTGGATCAAGGACGAACGCTATTTAGTTTGAAACAAATCGGTTCAGTTGTAGATATAGCCCTCATACAAATATCACTCCTGATTTGACATTTTCCGATCACGAAATCAACTATTGTACTCGATTTTCGTTAAATTTGGCACAACATCGTATAATATAACTATAAACACTTATAATGAAAGCGGGTAAGATCGGTTCAGAATTATATATAGCCCCCATACAAATGTCGCTCCGATTTTATTTACATATGTTCTGACTAAATAAATTTCTAAAGAGAAAAAGAAACACATCCATAAAAATGAATTGGCAAAGTGAGATTTTTAGTGTGTCGACTTAGTTCGGTGGAATATTTTGTTTATCAGCGCTTCTTATTTGTCATATGTGACCGCTGGTACTAATATGAACCCTGATTTAAGTCAAAGACATACATTCCTTGCGAAAGTTCTGACGAGATGGGGTAGCGTCCATCGAAACTGCGCAGTCAACTTTTAGCTGCAACAATAAAGGTCTCACTTTGTCTTTTTGCTAATTTTGGGTACTGCTGAAAACTTCTGCACAACCTTTGGTCTTTAACCAAAATAAATGACAAGAGAAAAATAAACTTCAAAAAAACATACCAATTTGGCAGAAGTGCCAAAAATTGTGATTTTTTTGAAATGTTTGAATGGGGAACCCCCAGAGGGTTCCAGGGGGTGTCTCACTGGCATGAGTGGATCGGCCGTCCAAAGTTAGTGGGGGTCGGTCATACATTTGGATTCGATTGGGGAACTCTAAATGGGTCAAAGTGGGATTTTTAAAAATTTGACCCTACAGGTCAAATTCCGGAATATCAGAAATCGTTTTAGGTATGGTTCCTTGGGCAAAGTTTCTTATTTTGATCCCTAGAATACGAGTTTCCTTGTACGTTGAGCGATTTTTAAATAGACCCGCCCTAATATATATGATAATAATACTTCATGTTAATTCAATAAGTAAATATAAGGCTTCAAAAAGGCTTAAATACCCTAAATATTAAGGATGGTGGGTGCATTTTCAGCTACAGCCGTTCAGTTGGTTTTATTTCCGTCCTATTTTAATTCCAGAAGTACAAATTTTGAAAATCCATTGACTTCATGATTCTACACATTTTTGCCATAAATGTAAAATGTACGAATTTAAAAAATCGTAGCTGTAGCCGTTTAGTTGGTACCATTTTATACCGTAAAAAAAAAGATTTTTAAAAACTTTTTTATTTTTTGTCTTCATGATTCTAAAGCTACGGCCATTTGGCTGGTACAATTTTTATCCTTCGAAAAATCTCTTTATTTTACGTGTCTATCGGAGAAATGTGTATACCGTATTTCATGACTCTAGCTGCGGTCATTTGGTTGGTACAATTTTTATCCCCTTTTTCCATTTTACCCCCCACCAAATTTCATTTTTATACCCACCACTTAAGGATGGGAGTATATTCACTTTGTCATTCCGTTTGTAACACCTCGAAATATTCATCGGAGACTCCGTAAAGCATATGTATTATGGGTCGTGGTAAAATTATAAGACGATCTAGCCATGTCCGTCTGTATGTCTGTTAATGGTAAAAATGGTACCAACCAAACGGCTGCACCTAGAATAATGAAATTCGGTGTATACATTCCTCTGATTGCGTAGACACGTAAAATAAACGAATTTTTGAAATCGTATTTTTTGGGGTTAAAATGGAAAAAGGGGATAAAAATAGTACTAACCAAAAGACCGCAGCTGGAGTCACTGTGCAGACACAAAAAATAATTTTTTTTTTTCCAAATTCATACTTTCATGGGATACAATGGGTACAGCGAGTAAAAATAGTACCAATTAAACGAATACAGCTAGAATGATGAAATACAGCTGAATCGACGTAGAATCACTTTCTGAGTCGATTTAGCAATGTCCGTCTGTCTGTCTGCCTGTCCATCTATTGTTGTAATCAAATTACAGGTCGCAATTATAGTCCGATCTTAACAAAAATTGGCACAAGTAAGTTTTGTGGATCAAGGACGAACGCTATTTAATCGGTTCAGATTTAGATATAGCCCCCATACAAATGTCGCTCCCGATTTGACATTTTCCGCTCTAGAAACTACATATTGTACCCAATTTTCTTTAAATTTGACACAACATCTTATAATGCAACTAGAAATACCTATGCAGAAATTGGGTAAGATCGGTTCAGATTTAGATATAGCCTCCATACAAATGTCGCTCCCGATTTGACATTTTCCGCTCTCGACCGTTTTCACTTTTTCACCGAATTGAATTGTATTCGGATAGAAAGTGGAGTGTATCATAGAGTCGGCCCCGCCCGACTTTAGCCTTTCCTTACTTGTTTCAAACTACGACTGTGTTCAATATTAAAAGATATGACCGCATATCATCGAGAAGATTTACGATGTCTACTGTGACCTTTTAAAAATTAAAGTTCTGGTTTTATTACATCGGGTTATCTATACAAAACTTCAAAATATGTATAAGTGTAATACTTAAGTTTTTAAGATTTATTATTTTTATCACTTTGTTTGTTTTATTTAGTTTTTGGTCATATCATATTTATTTTGTTAATTGCTAGCTTTATTTCTTATTAATATGCCTATGTAGGATAGAAAAATAATTAAAGAAATGTCATCGGTATAGGATACTGAAAAAAATCGCCAAATCGAAAATAAAGCCGCCAAACATATTTAAAATTCGCCACGTCTGCTCATGAGTTTTGCATAATTTCGGTTGCATAATTTTGGTTGATTGACAAAGCATGATGACAACTGAAACAACCTTAAATTGTAAATTGTGCGGCGGCAATCCAGGCACATCCAATAAATTCAAAATTTCAGTTGGATAGTTGCTTGCTTCGTCTATTTTGAAAGGGTCGTATGGTCGACGATCTGGCAATGACATTCCTAACCTAAGTAACAAACTGGTGCACATGAGGTAACACATGGATTCTCTGAACGGACACGAACTCGATGCAAAATATTTTACTTGGGAATGCAGAAACAGTTGCTTCAGTGATTGTCGTATCCTGACATGCAGTACGAAAGTTTGGTAACACTGCACCATGGATATTTCGAAGTGACTCAAATGATGCACTGCCAAATGAGTAACAGTCGGATAGCGTTCGTAAATGGGAAATGAGAATATACGCCAAATTGGAGCTACGTTTTTCGGAATCATCAACCGGTACGCGTTAAAATTCATTGCGCTGACTTGGTGATTTCATTCTTGAATTGAATCTGCGTTCATCAATAATATCTGCTCCAAATGAAGTCATTTGAAAGCATCTGTTATATTTCTGAGTGTTCGATAGAAAATGAAGTGATTCTGGTCTTTCGCCATGAAGCAAAGAATGCAATGGCTCTAGTGGTAAAGACAATGGTGGTAATTTAACCTTACCACTGAGGCAGCACAATCCAGGCGTTTCTACAGTGAACTTCAATGCACCGTAAACATAAACGTCATATATCATGAAGATGGCATCGTAAAATCACTCAATACAAATCGGGGATATTTCGGGAATTTTATGGGGTATTCTTCTTGTTTGGCCGGCGACCAATCCGGTGCGAATCATCGAAATCGGTCCATGCGTTTTTGAGTTATAAGCGTAATAACTAACGCCACTCTCTTTTATATATATAGTAAAAATATTCAAAAAACATGCTGCTCTTGATACATTATTTCCAGATTATCATTACCCTTTATAAACTTTATTCATATTCAAATACAAATTCATCATTCCATCAATTCTTTCTATTTAATATTTTGGGATTTTTCCTTTCGCATTTGTATTTTTCACCTTTGATACATTGTAACAAGCCAATCTGCCACATATGAGTCAAGTATAAGGTGAGACGCTTTAACGGCTCTCGAGGGGATACCTAAAGGGTAATGTGAATGTCAATATAGCAGCTTAAGGCCAATATCTTTATTATATAGATGAAGTGAAGATGCTGGAAACTGAGATTTGCAGAGAATTTATGGAAAATCATTACGTTGAAGCAAACAATGCTTCGGTATATAAATCATAAAGTTGCTCATGTCTCGGGTAAACGTTTATTAACTCTTATAGACACAAAGTATTACATTAAATTATATTTCATGTGAAGTAATTCGTGTACAATATACAACTAGTTTCAAATATACATAGTAACGTGTCGATTGTTTACACTTTCCCGATGGCATTGCGAGCTTGATCAGATGTAGTAAAATATGATATTATTTCGAGCCTCCACTTCTTATAAACGGCCACCTTCAACTTAACCATAAAATCGCCACCGGGTACGGGCATGAGTCTTAGCATGTCATCGCTCAACACCATATTCTTCAATGAGATCATTCTGTAATAAATAAATCGAAAGTGGTCATATTGAATGATACTTGAAATTTTTGGTGTTTATTTAAGTTTATTTTATGGAAATTGAAAAGAATATTACTTTAAGATATCATAAGAGTGACTCATTGAACGAAGTTAAATGATTTGATATAATTTTTTTAAGTTTGCGCTCGATATGGCAAAATAAATGGTATGCTGGGCATACTCGCTTTTCATACAAATGTAAAAAAAATTCCAGTCACCCCACGAAATTAAAAATATTTTGTTCCCAGATCAGACAGACGGATGTGAGCTAAACATTCCTGAAAATACCCCTAAAATCATGTTTTTCCCGTGGACTTTTGTGTTGCATTTTTGCCTAAAAAATCCTGAAATAATAGATCCTCGAAAGCACTTTAAATACAAATTTTGATCAAATTGCCAGTGAACTAAAAGTTCCTAAAAGGCATGCATTTCTCGTGCCATTTTTTAGCTTGCATTTTTGTCCAAAATTTTGTCTGACTTAATAGATCCTTGAAAGTACTTTAAATGGAAATTTTGCTTCTTGTCGTATAGTAACATATTGGTCGAATTATTGAACATTTACATTTGAATTTAAAATAAAATAAATATGTTATACTCACATTGTAGGGGCAAGTGTGATTTATATTCGAAAACTTATGTATCGAATCCATGTATATTCTCAAAATTGGATTTCTTGCAGGATGTCTAAATATATAGGAAGGGACGATATCCATTGGCTTTCTTAAGAAATGACATATTTACCTGCAAATGTATGGATAGAAAAAAATATTGTTGGTGCAACTACGCCCCCAGTACACTTACAGACACATTTGTAAGTGGCAGTTGATGCAAGTTGATATGTACCGTCAAGCCGATCACACCGTGTCCTAACACCTACAGATCACATCTGTTGAAGGAGACAAATGTCGGATCGAATATGTTACACTTTATATTCGAATAGCGAAGGTCAAAAACAAATGGCGAAGATCACAAACAATCGCTGGGAATGCATTTTTGCAACTGAGTGGTATCTTATAAACGTTGTTCAAGTTTTCATCATTGTTCTATGTGAATGAACATCAAACAAAAAGTGACGTGGGATGGATATCATTTGATACGGCAGAGATGAGAATCTAATGGAACGGATGAGTAAGGCTAGACTCAGATTTTATATTTTGATAAAATGATTATCATGACTTATATGAGTCATAACTTCCGATAGAGAATTCATGAATTTATTTCTGCGTAATAAAATATTCATAGAAATTACGTCGATCGTAGCCATATTAAAACAAGTGAGGAAAGGCTAAAGTCGGGCGGGGCCGACCCTCCACTTTCTAACCCATTACAACTGAATTCGGTGGAAAAAAGTGATATCGAAACGTACTATATATATATGGTGTATAGAGCGAAAGAAAAATATAAAGTGCTTTGGCAAATTTGAAGAAAATCGATTAAATTATTTGGTTTCTAGAACGGAAAAAGTCAAATCCGGAGCGAAATTTTGCATTGCCATATGTGGCTTCTAGACAATTTATGATGGATTTTGATCGATTCTAAATATGTTTAGTAAGAGCGGACCATATCATTCTATGATATTTTGTGTTGACTTTATTGGACTTAGCCTCGATAACCATAATTATAATTATCCAGGCTAAGTCCAAAGTTTTTAACACAAAATTATTTTCTCAAAATTTGTTTTCACACACACATTGATATTGCTTGTGGCGACAATTTTAAAAAAGATTTTTTTTATTTTCAGTGAAAATTTAACATTTTATTTAGATTTTTGTTATCGCAGCTTAGTTATCCAGTTTTAAAGAAAAACAGCCTTAATATTAGTAAATTTTCATTTTATCATCATTTTAAATAATACTCTATTCCACGAAGTGGTGTAGGGTATACAAAGTTGATTTTACAAAATTAGTGTGCGACTGCAGTAGTGCATAAGTCTTTATTACACTGTACCAACGCGCTGGACTGTATCGCCCCGAAATTTTATTTTATTGTTTTTTGTGGTTTTTGACATATCACTCATAATACGCTGAAAAAATATTTATACACTCCACGAGAGCATTATGTCTTTGTGCATTTGTTTGTAACGCCCAAAAGGAAACGAGTTAGACCCAACGTTTATTGTACAGATCGGATTAGAATCACTTTCTGAGTCGATTAGCAATGTCCGTCTGTCTGTCTGTCTGTCCGTCTGTCCATCTATTGTTGTAATCAAATTTTCTGGTCGCAATTATAGTCCGATCTTAACAAAAATTGCAGCAAGTAAGTTTTGTGGATCAAGGACGAACGCAATTTAATTTGAGGCAAATCGGTTCAGCTCACATACAAATGTCGCTCCCGATTTGACTTTTCCGCTCTAGAAACTGCACATTGTGCCCGATTTTCTTCAAATTTGGCTTAACATCTTATAATCTAACTAAAACCAGTAAGGAAAGGCTAAAGTCGGGCGGGGCCGACTCTATGATACACTCCACTTTCAATCCGAATACAATTAAATTCGGTGAAAAAGTGAAAACGGGAAGGTTTTTTGTATCCTGTAAATGTATGTGTTTGACAAAAAATTTTATATCGGAAAGGACATTTGTATGAGGATATATATAGTTCGGCCAAAATCGGTTAAACTTATGGGAGCAACATTTGAAATTGAGCTATATCTAAATCTGAACCGATCTTACCCAATTTTTGCATACGTGTTTCTAGTTCGATTATAAGATGTTCTGCAAAATTTAAAGAAAATCGAGCACAATATGTGGCTTTTAAAGAGGCAAAAGTCAAATCGGGAGTGACATTTGTATGGGGGCTATATCTAAATCTGAACCGATCTTACCAAATTTCTGCATAGGTGTTTCTAGTAAGATTATAAGATGTTGTGCCAAATTTAAAGAAAATCGATTAGAATATGTGGCATTTAAAGCGGAAAAAGTCAAATCGGGAGCGACATTTATATGGGGCTATATCTAAATCTGAACCGATCTTACCCAATTTTTGCATAGGTGTTTCTAGTAAGATTATAAGATGTTGTGCCAAGTTTAAAGAAAATCGAGTACAATATGTGGTTTCTACAGAGGAAAATGTCAAATCGGGAGCGAAATTTGTATGGGAGCTATATATAAATCTGAACCGATCTGACCCATTTTTACCACAGGTGTTTCTAGTGGAAATATAGGATGTTTTGCCAAATCTGAAGACAATCTGATACAATATGTGGTTTCTAGAGCGGAAAAAGTCAAATCGGGAGCGCAATTTGTATGGGAGCTATATATAAATCTGAACCGATCTGCCCCAGTTTTACCACAGGTGTTTCTAGTTGGAATATAAGATGTTTTTCCAATTTTGAAGAAAATCTGTTATAATATGTGGTATCTAGAGTGAATAGTGTCAAATCGGGAGTGAAATTCGTATGGGGGCTATATCTAAATCTGAACCGATTTTCTTCAAATTAAATAGCGTTCGTTCTTATCCTGAAAAACTTCGTTGTGCAAAGTTTCATTTGGTTCTGTCTACAATTGCGACCTGTATCGTGATTACAAGAATAGATGGACGGACAGACAGACAGACAGACGGACGGACATTGCTAAATCGATTCAAAAAGTGATTCTAAGTCGATCGGTATAATTAACAATGGGTCTATCTCTCTTCCTTTTGGGTGTTACAAACAAATGCACAAAGACATAATACTCTCGTGGAGTGTATAAACATCTTCACCATAGGTGGGTAAGATTGGCTCAGATTTAGATATAAATGTATTTATATACATATACAAATGTTTCTCCCAAATGTTTAACCGATTTTGGCCAAACTTTACATAGTATATTTCACCTAACATACATGGTGAAAGCGAGTCACATCGTTCCATGTTTCAATATACCCCCATACAGATGTCCTTTCCAATTTAACATTTTTTGTAAAACACATACATTTACAGGATTCAAAAATCCTTCCCGATTCCACTTTAGGCATAGGTGTTTCTAGTTCGATTATAAAATGTTGTGTCAATTTTAAAGAAAATCGGTTACAATATGTGGTTTCTAAAGCGGAAAAAGTGAAATCGGGAGCGACATTTGTATTGGGGCATTATCCAAATCTGAACCGATCTTACCCACTTTCATTTGTATTGGGGCTATATCTAAATCTGAACCGATCTTACCCACTTTCACCATGGGTGTTTTTAGTTAGATTATAAGATGTTGTGCCAATTTTAAAGAAAATCGTGTACAATATGTGGTTTCTAGAGAGGAAAAAGTGAAATCGGGAGCGACATTTGTATGGGGACTATATCTAAATCTGAACCGATCTTACCCACTTTCTCTATGCTGTTCATCTAAGCTTGTTCGCACTCTACAGGTCGCAATTGTTGACCGATTATCATGAAGTTTGGCAGAAGTTATTTTTTTGGGCCAAGGACGATCGGTATTGAATTTGGAGGAAATCGGTTCAGATTTAGATATAGTCTCCATATAAATATCACTATAATTTACACTATTATTGCTCTAGAATACACATTTTACATGGGATCAAAACAAAATTTTCAGGATCGTGTTAATTTTGAACTAGAAACAGTTAAAAGGAAAGCGGACCACATGGGTCCATGGTTTGATATAGCCAGACAGATGTACCTCCGATTTGCAATATTACTGTTCTAAAATGCACATTTTACATCGGATATTGATGAACATTTTCACACAATGTTACATTTAGACCAGAAATTCCTATTTTGAAGCCCATTGCATTTGTCTGCCGGAAAATTGGAACAATTATCATATTTTTTAGCATATTTGTTAAATATAACTAAAGATGAATGTATGGTAAACTGTATAATTTATATGAACTACTTAAAATTGCTCCAATGAAACACCTGGGTTTAGTAATCAATGCGAGGTATGTACGCAATGAGTGGTTTAAAAAATATGCCACTGATCATTGTATCTATAGGGTGTCCCAAGAAGAGCGCAATTTTTTAGTTTTAAATAAAACACAGATATTTAAGAAAAAATCGTGAAACTTTATTATATCGTAAAGTAGACAGAATGAGGTTATGTATGGAACAATATATCGTGCAGATGGCCGCCGCGGCTTTGCTGGCATGCACGCGATCTTTTAATGAAATTTTCAATGATCGTTTTGCATGAATGCTGCGGTATTTCATTAATGCAGCGTCCAATTTCGTCTTTTAAGGCTTGAGTCGTCGTCGGCTTATTCGCGTAAACCATCGACTTCAAAAAAATCTAATGGTGTTAAATCGCACGATCTAGGCGGCCAATTCTGATCTCCAAAACGCGAAATAACACGACCGGGAAATGACTGATGCAGCAATTGAATTGTTTCTCTGGCTGTATGACATGTGGCGCCGTCTTGTTGGAACCACATGCCCTCCATATTCATTTCTTCAATTCTAGGCAAGAAAAAACTGGTTATCATTTCACGATACCGAACACCATTGACTGTTTGCGCTTGACCTGCCTCATTTTCATTTAAAAAAGGTCCAATGATTCCTCCAGCCCAAAAACCACACCACACAGTGACACGTTGAGGATGCATTTGCTTCTCGTGAATCACTCGAGGATTTTCCGCACCCCAAATGCGACAATTCTGCCTATTGACGAAGCCATCAAGATGAAAATGGGCCTCGTCACTGAACGTCACTGAAGATGATTTTATCGGCAAAATCAGTATTTTCATGTTGTCTCTCCAATACCCAATTAACGAACTCCCATCGCTGTCCATGGTCAGTTGGCTTCAGTTCCTGAGTCTATTGAACTTTGTATGCATGAAGATGCAAATCTTTCGTCAAAATTCGCTGCAAAGTGGATTTGGAGACACCAATTTGCTGAGCTCGGTGTCGAGTTGAGGTGGATGGAGTTTGAGCGACATCATCACGTACAGGTGCGACATTTTCGGTCGATCGACCTGGTCGATGGCGCGTTGTTGTCTTTACATCACTAACAGACCCAGTTTCGGCAAATTTATCCATTAATCTCTTTACAGTTGACTCTTTTGGAGCATTATTGTGACTCCAAATTGATCGCAATTTGCGAACTGTAGCCGCAAAACTTTCACCATTTTGGTAAAACAATTTCACAATGAGAATGCGTTGTTCATTCGTGTAGCGCTCCATTTTTACTAACCTCGTACCTTCTACTAACAAACAATAACAATTGTTCAAATGTCAAACAATGACACTTCGAATGTTGCCAGATTTAAAAATTGCGTTCTTCTTGGGACACCCTTTATTAGCGATTGTGGCATGTGATCGATGCTTAATCATGCGACTTTGGTCAAACTGATTTATATTATTTAATAATTTGAAATCACATTTAATCTCATGGTGTTCTATTTACATTTCGATTTGTATTCCTAATTCGAAGTTCTACACCATTTTCAAGTGTAATTGAAAAGACATCATTTGAAATTCAATAATTCCATTTGAAATTCAAAAAATTTCAATGGAAATTCAAAAAATATCATTTGAAATTCAAAACTCATCGTTTGAAATTCAATACTCGTCATTTGCAATTCAAAAGACACCATTTGAAATTCAAAAGTCGTCATTTGCAATTCAAAAGACACATATTTGAAATTCAAAGTCGTCATATGAAATTCAAAACTCATCATTTGCAATTCAAAAGACACCTTTTGAAATTCAAAAGTCGTCATTGGAAAATTCAAAATACACCATTTGAAATTCAAAAGTTTTCATTTGAAATTAAAAAATTTAAACAAAATTATTTAAGAAAAATATACATTAGGTGGGGTAGCATTTATTTTTTCTGCAAATTTGGATATTGTGCAGTTTTGAAAACAGATTTAATGAAATGATAAGCAACTACTAATTATAATGATTTTACATCGGTAACTTCATATATAGTTTATAACCTTCACCAGCTCAGAGAGCATCTGCATATAATTTATAAGGACTTGCACTTTACTTAGGGTCGGATTATTTGTGTGGGAGGTACAACAAATCGTAACTATTTTACAAGTATAAAGTGATTGTAAAACCAATTCCAATATTAAATTGTTAATGATCAGTTTTTTTAACTAAAGCTTATGGCAATTTGTGTCTTGCAATATCGCTCATATATACACCATAACGTCTATAAAAAATTTACAGAAATAAATAAATGCTACCTAACCTAATGTATAAATTGTTTAAATAATTTTGTTTACCTTTTTTGCATTGTAAATGGAATAATTTTTGAAATTCCAACTGAAAACTTTTGAATTTCTAATGTGTATTTTGAATCACTTATGGCGAGTTTTGAATTTGATGGCTTTTGAATTACAAATCACGAGTTTTGAATTGCAAATGAAGAGTTTAGAATTTCAAATGATGTCTTTTGAATTACAAATGACGACTTTTAAACTTCAAATGTTATCTTTTGAATTACAAATGACGATTTTTTAATTGCAAATGGAATTTTTGAATTTCAACTGGTGTATTTTGAATTTCAAGTGATGTCTTTTGAACTACAATTGAAAAAGGTGTAGTAACCCCGTGAACAATTTTGATTATGAAGCTAAACCTAAAGTCGCCACTACTTGTATTTTTTTGATACCTTCTCTAATTACTTTTATAATGACATTTGGCGAAGAAGAGGAAAGCCAAGCCAAGCAAAGCCAAAAGTCGCCACTACATACTTTTTATTGGATCCGCTTGTAAAGGGTGATTTTTTAAAAGCTATAGGAAAGTTTTTCAAAAAAAAAACACATAAAATTCAGAAAAATGCATGAAATCTTTATTTGAATTGATTGTACGGTCCATATAATTTAATCTTTGAAGATTATTTCATGCAAATGTTGACCTTGACTGCGCCTCAAATGGTCCATCCGCTTAGTCCAATTTTGGCATTTTCACGAATCGATAATTGATGGTCATCATTAACACTGGCCGATACAGCTGCGATATTTTCTTCAGTTCGCACTCTACGTAAGCGTGTTGGTGGTTTAATCTCCAACAATGTAAATTTGGTGCGAAATTTAGTCACAATAGCCCGAATAGCCGCTTCAGTGGGTCGATTAAACTGACCATAAAAGAAGCGCGCGATGAACTTTCTTAACAGAGCACGAATTTTGATAATAAAATTCAATAATTTGCAAGCGTTGTTCGTTTGTAAGACGATTCATGGTTAAATTGTAGACCAAACTGAAGATGTTTGACAGTGAAACAAAACACGAAACGTGCGTCAGCTGTTTAAACCAGTGTTGCCAAAAAGATAATAGCTAAAAAATCACCCTTTATATACCAAAACATGGACCCATATATATCTTTTATAGTAGGTGTTTTTAGTTTAAATATAGCATGGTGTGGGAAATTTGATCAAAATGCGATGATATATGTGCATTTTAGAGCAATAATACTGTAAATCGAAGGTACATTTGTATGGGGGCTATATCAAAACATGGACCACGGATGTAGTCCACTTTCACGTTAGCTCTTTCTAGTTCAAATATGACATGCCCTGCAAATTTGATCAAGATCCAATGTAAAATGTGTGTTCTAGAGAAGTAATAGTGTAAATTATAGTGATATTTGTATCTAAATCTGAACCGATTTCCTCCGAATTCAATAAAATACTTTTGTCAAATTTCATGTCAATCGGATAATAATTGCGACCTGCATCGTGCGAACAAGCTATAGACGGACAGACGGACGGACGGACAGACACACGGACGGTCAGAAGGACGGACGGACGGACGGACGGTCAGAAGGACGGACGGACATACAGACATCGTTAAATCGACTCAGCTGGTGATTCTAAGCCGATCGCTATACCTAGAGGTGGATATAGCTCGATTATTTCTTGGTGTTACAAACTGTTGGCGGAAAACTAACTTATAATACCCTATTCTACAAAGTGGTGTAGGGTATAATCATGTAGACATCTCCAGAAGACAGTTTGCACTTGGCCAACATATAGTCAATATGTCTATAGAATTGAAATTTACCCAAATACTGGATTCTAAGTACGATGTTTAACTCTAACATCTAGACCACCAAACAGACCAAACAGTTTTCTCTTCGGCCTGAATATGGTCAATTTGCCCATAGAATTCAAATTTACAAAGGAAGATAACTCCTAGATATCCAATAGAGGAGCAGCACTTGCACTATGGTAGAGGAAAATAATAATCTCGCACTTATTGTTGTTCTGTCGCATTATCACTTGTCGAAGAATATCGATAGTTCCTCCAGATAAATCCTTGCTCTTGACTTTGTGATAGCCGCTGCTGCTCCTTGCAAAGCGATGAGAATGTTATCAACATATATCAAAGGTATATCTCCTGGGGGCGATTGCGAGATTTCACTATCGAAAATGTTGTTAATAAAAGCTCCCAAAAGAGAGTCCTGTAAAAGTCCTATCAACACATGCCTCTATATGCCTTCTTTCATCACACTCTCACGCAGTCATTCGTTTTTGAATAATACTATGAATTCCATAATATTTTGTGATTATGGAAACTAGATCAATGACCGTGAACTGAAACGTTTAAAATCTGTTGCAAACCATTTTTGTGGTACTCAATAGCTATCGTCATTTTAATCAACTGTGTGTGTTTTTTTTGTGGAATTTAAATCGTTACTGTGTTCATACCGGTTTAGATTAATTGTTTTGGTCATCGAAACAATAGAAAAGTTTGGAAATTGGAAATATTTACTCTGCAATTACTTCACAGTTTTGTCTGAGAGTTCAGCCGAAATGGAAGTCAAACTTGTAATTCTAAAACTATACCTTAGTTTGGCTATATTCCCAAATTTAGTGACAACGGTTTGTCTATACATATATATTTATATTTACATACATATATATTATATATATGAAAATTTCGATTTACCCACAGCACTCAATGATCATCGATATTACATCATATCGGCACGAATTTAATGATGACATCATAAAAAATATCACAGTCGCTTTAATTGCTGACGGCAAGCGTAATATCTTCAATGGTTCCATAATTGCGGCCAAGGACATAGCTTCGTTCGAAATGATAATGATAGCTACAATACCCCGAAGAAATGGCAAAAGATTTACCGTGTTTAATTTTACAATCGATGGCTGTGACTACTTGGAACATAATTTGGCCAGATCTGTGAGTTTAGGTGCGCTGACGTCCAATTATTTGCGAAGGATTTCTAAAAACTTGCCAACGCAATGTCCCATTAAGAAAGTAAGTCGGAAATGTGATCTGTTGTGCTGTTGGTTCACTGACTCCTTGTTCTGTCTTTGCTGCATAGGACACCGACGTTGTTATCGACAACTTTTATGTAAACACTGAAGAGTTGCCAGGATACTTGCCCGAGGTGAGTTTTCAGTTCACAACTGGCTTGAACCAGGGTAGCGTTATGGGTTATCGCATAATAGCAGATGGTGCGATTCGCCAAAATCGACGAAAGAAAGGCTAAACGATTATTGTATTTGTGTGTGCATTATATGAACAAATCTTATAAAGTGTAATGAAATAAAGTAAATATATATCGCATCACTTCAGAACGGCTGCACAAATTTTGCTGATTGTTGTTACAAACTATTCGCAGTAGACGGAACTAGGTTTTAAGATGAAAAAACTTTGGATGAAAAAACCGAAAGTGCCTTTTTCTATAAGATTTTTAATCAACTAATGATTGTAAGCCTCGATTTAAGCAATGGATGTGCGAAATTCTTTTCTGTTATATTCGTCCGCGAATGTTTTTAATACACAAAAATTTACGTTATTATAAAGAAAAGTCCGAAAATTCGGACAAATTGCAAAAAAAATTCGAAATATTTTATGCACGTTTGTGAGAATCGGCGATAGGAACGGCCTATTTTGATTCGTTTTACTATCACCTTGCCATCCCATTGTATATGGAAAATATTAAAATAGTATACTTCACAGTGGATAACGAACTACAACAAACAGATCGTCTATCGTCTACAACATCGGCAAATTTTTTTAATGATATACAGTCGAAACTCTCTATAACGCATTCGAATTCACCTGATAATTTCGTCGCTATATGGAAAAATCGTTGTATAGAAAAAATGCGCCATTAAACACATTTTATTTATTTTCCAACTTTCTGCAATACATCAAGAAAAGCAAGCACATTATTTGGTAGGTTGTTTTTCTTTTAAAAAATTGGTACGGAAACCTTTAAATGTAAAGGGTGGTTAAATTGTAAGGGCCGATGTTGTATGTGAACCACACCTAAACGTCAAGTTTTTTTCTGCATTTCATTTGACATTTCTCAATTTCAGACTAACTCCATTTGTACCATGGAAAGATACTCCATAGAGCAACGCGTTAAAGTTGTTCAGGCTTATTATGAAAATGGGCGTTCAAAACAAAATGTCTGTCGGAGAAAATCATCTTCATTGATGAGACACATTTTCACCTTAGTGGATTCGTCAATAAGCAGAATTGCGGTATTTGGGCAAATGATAATTCAAGAGTGTTTGTCGAAAAATCAATGCACCCACAAAGAGTGACTGTTTGGTGCGGTTTATGGGCTGGCGGCATCATCGGGCCGTATTTATAAACTCCACGAGAGTATTATGTGTTTGTGCATTTGTTTGTAACACCCAAAAGGAGGTGAGATAGACCCATTGTTAATTATACCGATCGACTTAGAATCACTTGTTGAATCGATTTAGCAATGTCCGTCTGTCTGTCCATCTATTCTTGTAATCACGATACAGGTCACAATTGTAGACAGAACCAAATGAAACTATGCACAACGAAGTTTTTCGGTACAAGGACGAACGCTATTTAATTTGAACATATTTAGATATAGCCCCCTACGAATTTCACTCCCGATTTGACACTTTTCACTGTAGATACCACATATTACAACAGATTTTCTTCAAAATTGGCAAAACATCTTATATTTCAACTAGAAACACTTGTGGTAAAAATGTGTTAGATCGGTTCAGATTTATATATAGCTCCCATACAAATTTCGCTCCTGATTTGACTTTTTCCGCTCTAGAAACCACATATTGTATCAGATTGTCTTCAGATTTGGCAAAACATCTTATATTTAAACTAAGAACACCTATGTTGAGAATTGGTCAGATCGGTTCAGATTTGTATATAGCTCCCATTAAAATTTCGCTCTCGATTTGGCTTTTTCTGGTCTAGAAACCACATCTTTTTACAGATTTTCTTCAAATTTGGCAAAATATCTTAAACTTCCACAAGAAACACCCATGGTGAATATAGGTCAGATCGGTTCAGATTTATATATAGCTCCCTCACAAATTTCACTCCCGATTTTTTCGACTCAATAAACCACATATTTAAACAGATCTTCTTCAAATCTAGAAAATTATCTTATATTTCAACTCGAAATACCCATGGTGAAAATGGGCCAGATCGGTTCAGATTTACATATAGCTCTCATTCAAATTTCGCTTCCGATTTGACTATTTCTGCTCTAGACCAAATATATTAACAGATCTTCATCAAATTTGGCAAAATATCTAATGTTTCCATTAGAAACACCCATGGCGAAAGTGGGTCAGATCGGTTCAGATCTATATATAGATCCCATACAAATTTCGCTCCAAAATTTTTCCGCTCTAAAATCCACATATTTTAACAGATTTTCTTTAAAATTGGCAAAACTCCTTATATTTCAACTGGAAAAACCTGTGGTGCAAATGTGTTAGATCGGTTCAGATTTACAAATAGCTCCCATACAAATTTCGATCCTGGATTGATTTTTTCCTCCTCAGAAACTACGTATTTTCACCGATTTTCTTCAAATTGAGCATATCAAGTTATACTTGAACTGGAAGAACTTATTGTGAAAGTTAGTCACTTCATTCCATGTTTGGATATAGCCCCGATGCAAATATTATTCTCGATTTGACAAATTGGACCAGGACATATTAGCCTGTGATTAGGAAACATACAAAAATTCTTCCCGTTTTCACTTTTTTACTGAATTGAATTGTATTCCGATAGAAAGTGGAGTGTATCATATAGTCGGCCCCGATCGACTTTAGTCTTTCCTTTTCGTTTTTTTTTTCCAAAAATGAGGTCGGTCAGGCAGTCACTGTGAATAGTCTTCGCTATCGTGAGATGATAACGAACGTTTTATGGCCCGAATTGGAAGATATGTGGTTTCAACAGAACGGTGCCACTTGCCATTCAGCTAACGAAACAATGGCTCTTTTGCGTGATATATTCAATGGCCGTGTTATCTCACGTGGTGGCGATGTCAATTGGCCGCCAAGATCATGTGATTTGACACCGTTGGACTTCTTTCTTTGGGGTAATTTGAAAGAAAATGTGTACGTCGATAAGCCAGCAACAATTCAAGAGATAAAGGATGAGATAATTCGGCACATTAACGGCATAGAACCTCAATTATGCCTCAGCGTCATTGAAAATTTGGACCATCAGATGGAGGTGTGCCGTCATTTGACCGATATTTTGTTCCACACATAATTGAACCATACCAATATTATCATAATAAAAAGAAATGATTATAATTTCCTAAATAATTTGTGTTTCAAAATAAACATGGGCCCTTAAAATTTAACCATATCCATTAATCGGCCCTTAAAATTGTCCATATATGGCAACGGCCATATTCGTCTATTGCTTGCCACCATAACAGTTATGCTCCCTTTGCAAGAAAATATATAATATAAAATGGGATGGGATGCTGCTGATGGCTGCTTCGGGTTTTGCCACGACTCTTTTAGTACCTCCCACACTCCTTGTAAAATTAATGTTTTTATGATTGTTACACGGGCGATGGAAATAATCTGAAGTTTGGAAAATGTCAAATCGGGAGCGACATTTGTATGGGGACTATATCTAAATCTGAACCGATCATACTTTCAGCATAGGTGTTTCTAAAGGGTGTTTTTTATTGTGTTATAGAACTTTAAGTTGGCATCACTTTTTTAACTGGCGGCCATTTTGTCAGCTGTCAAGTGATTAATATTTAGTTTGGTTTGCCAGTTCATCATGAACAGGTTGACAAAAGAACAACAAGTAAAGGTTCAGTTCGCGAAGTTCACCGCAAGCTCCGTCCATTTTATGGTCGACATAATCGTCCATCAGAGCAATTAATTCGGTTAACCGCATTATTTCGCGGAATGGACCTATCAATTGGCCACCAAGATCGTGTGATTTGACACCATTGGATTATTTTCTTTGGGGATATGTGAAGTCGCTCGTCTACGCTAACAAACCAGAAAGCCAACATTCGTGGCGTTATTGCCAACATACGGCCCCATATGCTGGCTATATTCGAGCTAGCCGCGGCGGGCACATGCCCGAAATCATATTTAAACATTAATGGCATAAAATTATCCGTCCAATAAAGCCAAATTGATGGACATTAAAACGATTTTCTTGTGTTTTATTTAAATTCGAAGTTCTTTACCTCAATAAAAAACACCCTTTAGTTCAATTATAAAATGTTGTGCCAATTTTAAAGAAAATCGGGTACAATATGTGGTTTCTAAAGCGGAAAGAGTGAAATAGGGAGCGACATTTGTATGGGGGCTATATCTAAATCTGAACCGATCTTACCCAATTTCTGTATTGGTGTTTCTAGTTGGATTATAAGATGTTGTGCCAAATTTAAAGAAAATCTGGTACAAGATGTGGTTTCTAGAGCGGAAAATGTCAAATCGGGAGCGACATTTGTATGGGGGCTATATCTAAATCTGAACCGATTTCCTCCAATACCGATGGTCCTTGGCCAGAAACAATAACTTCTGCCAAGTTTCATGACAATCGGACAACAATTGCGACCTGTAGAGTGCGAACAAGCTTAGATGGACAGCAGACGGACGGACGGACAGACAGACATTGTTAAATCGATTCAGCTGGTGATTCTAAGCCGATCGGTATACTTAAAGGTGGGTCTAGCTCGATTATTTCTTGGTGTTACAAACATTTGGCGCCAAACTAACTTATAATACCCTAGTCCACGTCATCCTTATTCCAGTTGTCGTTGTCAACGCCGTCGTCGATTTTGAGTCAACGTCACTTTCGTGTCGTGTTATATTTCTGTGGAAAAATACTTTTTATTTCTGATTCAAATTCTCATTCGAATGATGAAAAAAGAAATACAATCTAAATTGCAAAGAAAATTTCCTAGACAGGAGTCAATTTACCAAATGAAATGAAACTGTGTTTTGTTATTTCTTCAATAGGGGGGCGCGACTCACGTGAATTGCGTGATCGTGAAGAAAATTTATTTTACTCACATGAGCGTGCATGAACGTTGGGGAGGAAAAAAATTTCGTGCGTGAGTCACGTGAACTATACGATATAATACACTGTAATTTAATAATATTATTTTCGGACTTGCGCGGCATTTGATCATTTTGATTTAGGATAGGAAATGAGGGGGATCATGCATATAATATTTTCTTAGTGGAAATTGTTTGCGTGATTTACATGAACCACGTGATTCACGTGAATCACGCGTGGTCGTGAACAAAATTAATTTTACTCACGTGCGTGAACGTGAACAACGAAAAAATCTTCGTGACAGAACGTGCGAGATTCAATTTTTTGCTTCGTGAGCGTGCGTGAACGTGAGTCAGAAATCACTCATCCTATTTCCAACGCTACTTTCGTCTTAATAAAATAACCTTTAATAAGCTTGTGCTGGAAAATTGACTCCACAAAAGAAAAAATTATTGGGCCAACATATTCAAGCAAATATTTTAATGAAATCAAATTTGGTTTTCAATAAATAAATAAAATTGAATAAATTAATTTTTTAATTGAATTTGTATTTAACAACTTTTTAATAATATCAATTATTTTTTTAATGAATTTTATATTATGTTAGAAAACAAATATCGCCAGCGATTCTCGTGTGTTTTTGCCCCTAGTAATGATGCCCATTCAACCAAAGAAACAACAACAACGTATGATTGTGTTTGGTGAGAGCGGAGAAAAAGTGGAGTGCTTAGCCGATCTGCTTATGAGCGGCACGAAATAGAAACAAGGCCGTTAAGTTCGGCCGGGCCGAATCTTATATACCCTCCACCACGGAGTGCATTCTACAGTATTGCCATCAGATTAAAGGATGTCGACATAGAATTACAGAACCATATTACGAAAATTGTGATATGTTTATGCACATTACTATATTTGATTACTATTTCAAACTATAATGTATACTTATGCGCACTGTTTAAAATCTACTATTATATATAAATACAATGCTGTAATTGTGAAAGTGAACATGCCGAGAATATTAGGCGATTGTCAGTCGCCATTAGGGAGAAACATTTTCAGATACAGACAAAGTGACTGCATTATTTTGATAAGAAAAGTAAAAATTTTAAAGATATCTCCATTCGCCCCATTTTCCGCCCAAATGTACAAATTTGGAAAAAAAAATTTTTGTTTCGAGTCTTCATGGTCAGACCACCGAGTACACACCGAATTGTATGATATCAACTTCTGCGGTTTGGAAGGTCCCATTTGTATCCCTCTTTTTCAATTATATCCCTTAAAAGTACGAATTTCGTAAAATCCCTCTATTTTATGTGTTTATGCAATTAGAGGGATGTACACGCCGAATTTCATGATTCTAGCTGTTGTCGTATCATTGGTACCATATTCTATCCATTTTTGTCCCATTTCGCCCGCTAAAACATTTATGTTCTTTGTGGTGCTTCCAACCTACAAGAGGAATGTCCGAAACAAATTTCAAATGTATGAAAATCAGAAATTTAATTAATAAGCCAAGGCTACCAATATTTTTATACTATGTATATTAGACCGGTCCTTATTTATATGGACAAATTTATTTTCTCGAATATATGTTACGGCAAGCGCTAAAAATATTCGTTTTAGTCCCAAAAAGCATAAAAAAAAATGACAACGATTGGATAATTTTTAGCCGTGCCCCAAGCACCTTTTTGTTTTTATTATGAGAAATAAGACAAAAATATATATTTTTTTTTATTTTATTTACATTTATTTGAAAATTAAGAATAAACTTAAATATTTTTATTAATTACATACTCATAGTAACATTAATATTATTTTAATTTAATAGTGAAGTCTTTTTAAAAGTGGGATAATTCATGTTATATTCTTTAACCACCTGAAAAAGGAATTGTTTCTCCTCTTCGTTGTGGGTTAATTTATTATTATAATCTGTAATGCATTTGGCGCCTCTTTCAGCTGCATCATTCACTACAGATAGGTTTTTACAAATTTGTGATCCGTGAGCGTAGTCAAATCTTTCATTCCAATCCGATGGATCGACTTGCAAAAATTCTTTTGAAATTTCTAAACAATCAAAGAATGCGTGTGTATTGGAATTTACAAAATCGCTTAAATCTTTTTGCGCAAATGTGCCGATATTTGTTGGATTAGTTATTATTCGCTTGCATTTTTCTGTATTTGCTTCAACATTAATTGCCTGAACCATTTTTTTTTTAATTGCAACACTTACATTAGGATCGAATGAAAGACCGACTGCTTCTTCCGACAAATACCACAAATGATTGCTGATTTTTTGTAGCAAAGCAAGAGCTATATCCCTTTCAGGATAAGCCATAATATTTTTAATTAAATTTAAGTCTTGATTTGGTGCTTCAATGGTGCTTTAGTGCATCCAAACCAGGCTTTTACATAAATACGAACTACGAACAGACAGACACTACGTATACCGTTTAACTCTTGGTTGGTCATATTGAATAATGAATTCAACAAATACATTTTAAGTGCATAAATACATTTTGACATCCATCGAGCATGAGAAGTTGCACCAGGTATACGAAAGGTGTTAAAATTCGGCACCGTACCACCAAGAAAAGTGACAACTAATTGCAATAATTCTTTGTAGTCGCGTCTGCTATGAGCTTGTTTTAAGTTATCTAGACAGTAATTTAAAATTGTTCCACGTTCTTCAGCAGTCAATACTGTAATAATGTGTTCATCTTCTAAACAACTCTTGTAATTTAATTTGTCAATATTAATCCAGTATTTGCTAAAGCGATTAAAAATTAGCACTTCTGGACCGGCTGTAGTAGCCACTCTAATTTCAAACACTTTACGGATCAACAACTCGTAAATATGGTGTCTGCAGGGAGAATATAATAAATCGCGACCTAGTTTTCCTTCAAGCAGAGCAGCAGCACCGCTTTGAACTCCTGTATTATGAGCAGTTGTGTCGAAGCAGATTATTTGAACTAGATCAAGCATTTCATATTCATTTATTGAATTAAACACGGCATCTGATATTTCTTTTCCACTCGAAGATTGTAACTTTGGAATGCCAAGTAGTTTATCGATACCTTGAGATGAGACTATGATTGGCAAGCGGTCAACTTTTTCCCTGCCACTAATTTCTGGTAACATTGTACCATCCCAGTGCAAAACAAAACTACGTGGAATCTGGAAATAAAAACTCAAGTTTCTTAATTTATACTCAAAACATAAAAAAAGAAGCATAGGGAAAACCCACATTGCAGTACTTACATCAAAGATTGCTGCAATGTTTTGTGCTGTTGTTGCACGATGCTTCTGACGCATTCGACGAATTGATGATCTATTTAGTATAAGATCTTCGATATCATAGCCCAACGCGTCAGCAGTTGCGCTTAGGATATGAACTGCAGCACCATCAGTGATTTTCCACTTATCCAAAGTTGAAAGCAGTCTTGGTGTAAAAAAAAATTGTTTTACCTCCGGAGATACCTGATGTACCTGGATTTGGATTTGATACAGATGTTGATGTTGATGCTACAACTTCAATATCGTTTTCGTCGTCAATGTCAATCATACCTGTTTTACAACAATAATTCTGATTTGCTTAAAAGATAGAATATTTAATTGTATACCTCTTTGAATCTGTTGTTCATATAACTCTTTTCGTTCATCTTCTTTTATTCGACGCTGGTTTTCTTGTTCTTTCTGGACTGCCTTTCGCTTTTCTTTCTGCATTACAATTCTATCCGTTCCTAGCATACAACCTGGTCTTCCTTTTTCTCGTTGCTTTTTTAAGAACTCTTTGTCTTCTTGTATTTTAATTAATTCAAACGCGTTTGCATGTGCGATATCGAATAAATCATCTAATTTATCTTGAAATTCAGTTTCTTTCCTGTTTTGACATTCTGTTTTTCGACCATGATGCTTTGTAATATCTCTCCACTTGTTGTATAATTTTTCCAGCTTCTCAATGCAGTGTTTTTCATGGTGTGTTGGAATTCGTTCTTTTTGCCAAAACGTGCTGACCTCAGCAACAACTAATCTAGAACTTTCTCTTAAATTTAAGCCAACTATTCTTAAATTATAAAATAAAACTTGTAGCACTTGTTTTCTTCCTGGTAATTTAGCTCCAGTAATTTGGTGGTCCATTACGCCAATTAACATAATGTCATCATCCGATCGAAGTCTTTTGGTTGTCATCGCTTTAGATTTTTAATTTTAAAATGTATTTGTTCGTTTTGGATTTTCTATGAATTTAAAAAATAAAAAATATTAATATTTTAGGCAAAAAATATTTATTTTCTTCATACATTTATTTTTACCGGCTAAACTGTTGATTATATAGAAAAACGCTATATATACACATTTTAAAGGAATTCTAATTCTTAATTATTTTTCAATTTATTTAAACAAAATCGGACTAGTGGTTCTCGAGTCATGTCAAAAAAAGAGCACCAAAGGTGATAATTTCCCCTATATGATAGTAACTAACTTTAATGACAAACAATTGTTGGCGGGGGCACGCCTAAAAATTGTCCAATCATTTTGTGTATTTTTAGGTTCAAATAGAGTAGTTTTAGCGCTTGCCGTCATACGAATTCAAAAAAAAAAAGAAATAAGGACCGGTCTAATGTATATATATAATGGAAATAATACTTCAATTCATAAAGTAAATAATATAAGGCAGCAATCATAAATACCCTAAATATTGGGGGATGGAGAGTGTATTTTCAGCTGCAGTTCTTTGGTAGGTTGTATTTCCATCTATTTTAAATTCAAAAGTATACATTTTGAAAATACCTTATCTCTCACGTACGCAGTATAAGACAACTTCACGATTCCACCATTTTTTTGTCGCAAAAGCTACAAAATATAGTACGAATTTGTAATAAAAATTATTTTACGTGGCTATGCACTCAGAGGAATGTATATACCAAATTCCATGATACTATCTGCTGCCATTTTGTTGGTACCATTTTTATCCCCTTTTTCGCATTTTACTTCTTAAAAGTACGACTTTCGAAAATTTCATCATTCTAGCTGTAGCTTTTTAGTTGGTACCATTTTTATCCCTCTGCTCCCATTGAATCCCTTGAAAGTACGAATTTGGAAAAACGTTTTTTCGTGTCACTCAGTCAGAGGAATGTATACCGCGAATTTCATGGTTCTAGCTGCATCCATTTGTTTCGTACAATTTTTATCCCCTTTTTCCATTTTACACCCTAAAAGTACGATTTTCGAAAATTTTTATTTATATTTATTTTATGTGTGTACGCAATTAGAGGAATATATACACCGAATTTAATTATTCTAGGTGCAGCCGTTTGGTTGGTACTATTTTTATCCCTCTATCCCCATTTAACCCCTTAAATGTGCGAATTTAGAAAAAAAAAATACTTGTATATTATGTATCTACTCTATTAGAGGTATGCACACGCCAAATTTCGTATTTCTATCTGTTGTCGTTTGATAGGTACTATTTCTATCCCTTTTCGCCCCATTTCGCCCCCTACAAATAAAAATCACTGGTGCCCTTTCAAAAAACATGATGAAATACTCTAATTATTAGGGGTATTTTCAGTCCTTGTGCCTGGGCCGATTTTCAATCCCAACCGATCTGCAACCATAAGACACATTTAGGAAAAAAGTGAACCTCCTAGCTCATTTCGTTCGGCCCAGAATATATATACTTTATGAGGTTTCGATGAATATTTTAAGGTGTTACAAACGGAATGAACAAGTGAATATACCCCCATCCTGGAGGTGGAGGGTATAACAAACGGCATTGGTTGGAGCAAGGTGGCGCTAATATGCAGACAATTGAACTTAGTTGTTTCTGATTTTTAAATATTTTCTAATAATGTTTTAATTAGCGCAATTATTTTGATTAAAATTTAAATTGGTCCAATTAAAATATTTAATTGAAATTTTTAAAATATTCTGATTAAAGAATTAATTGATACAATTAAAACATTTAATTGGAAATTAAAAAAAATAATCAAACTTTTAATAAATACAATTAAATTATTTAATTAAATTTTTGGAAGTAATACAACTAAATTTTTTAATTGAATTTGCGAATTTTGTTTATATGTCCGAAATCAATGAACTTTTTAATTGAATCTGCGAATTTTTTAATTGACATTTGATTTTAGTTTTTTTTTCTGTGCGGAATTGAGATGTTTAGCCCAGCGATCACTCCAGCGTAGTGTTTGAAACTACTTTCACTTAGGACTATGGCAAATACTGAAAGAAAACACATTTATTGCTCAGATGTACGAATGGGTTCACTAAACGGTGTATAATTTTCAACCTGTGGAAGGTCTCCTCAGGTGGCTTCGCAGCGACTTGAAAACTTTTACAGTACCTACGACACAAATTATATACCTGTGCTTAAAATCCACTATACCAGGTAATAGATGATGATTTGCTCACACTGTCATGGGAATATAACCATATACGGACGCCACTACGTGATAAAAGACCAAAAGAAGAAAAAGTCTCCCAGTTTTGTCCAAAGTCATGCACTTTTATGGGTCCCAAAGACTTGGGACCTCGGTGTAATTTTTGCAAAAAAGTGATCATTTTCTCAGGCTCATATCTTGCAAGCTGTTTGGAATTTTAATAATTTTCCAAATATTTTATTGCACTTATACGAGCAGTCTTTGCTCGAATGCAATCCATGAGGGAGGGTATATAAGCCCAAATTTAACGACTTTTTACTTTCCCCAGACTTAGATTAAATTTGGAGATGGATGAAATTGATATACTTCTTATACATATATAGTCCATATTCCTAGTAAAATATTCGGAACCAGTTATATTTTGATATTTGATAATGTTTTTATGATCACACTCGCCCCTCTTGTTCCTCCCACACAAATCACCATTACATACATTAAACCTTTTATAACTTCTATACGGATGATCGAAATACTGTGAAATTTTATGCTAGCCAATATTTTCATATATGCTGCACACATGAATATAGACGATATTGTCACACCCCTACTGGTACCTCCCACACAAATTGGCATTAACTTTTGTCAAAATAAAACTGATATAACTTCCATACTATCTGTATGGAAGTTATATCAGGCTATCTGCCTAAGTCAGTTCCAATTTTGGCATTTTTTGCCAAAATTTATTTATTATGTTTCTATGTATGGGTAAGGTGACCATATATCCCGCTTTTCGCGGGATTATCTCACTTTCTGATGTCCATTCACGATCCTGCCCCAAAGTCCTACAAGATCCCGCCAAATCCATATATACCGATTTTCCCCACAACAGAGATGGTAACGTTATGCATGGGGGATGTACAAATCGAATTGCATGATTTGTACCAAAAACTACGAATTCTGCAAACATATTTTCTTGGTAGCAGTTGTGCTATAATAATAATGTCCGTTCCAAATTTCAAGATTTTATACACAGACATTTGTTCAGAGCGTTTATATTATTTTTAACCCATTTAATCCTTTAAAGGTAAAAAATTTCGGAAAATTCTTCGTTATCACTCATCTACGCCGTAAGACGAATATACGCACCGAATTTCATGATTGTAGCATCAGTCGTGTTGTTGGTACCTTTTTTAATCCCCCTTTTCCCGTTTACCTTTAAAAGAAGAAATTTTGAAAAATTTTACATTTTGCGAATTTCACAATTCCCGCTCCATCTGTTTGATGCCTTTTTATCCATTTTTGCTCAATTTAACCCAAAAAAGTAAGATTTTTGAAAATATTTTCTTAGTCGCATTCGTGCCCGTTCTAGAAACAGCCGTTTGGTCTGAGCGGTGGTAAATTTTTTATTCCACTTATTCCGTTAAAAGTACAAATTTCGAAAAATGCCTTCCTATCATTGATTTGTGCTGTAGAGGGATGTACATACCGAATTTTATGATTCCAGCTCCATTCATTTTATTGGTACTATTTTTATCCCTTTTCACCCGATTTCTCCCCCAAAAAGTACGAATTTTGAAAAATATTTTCTTGGGCTCGTTGAAGCTATAACATTTTTTATTGTACCAAATTTCAAGATTATAGGCCTAACCGTTTGGTCATTGCTGTGGTACCATTTTTATCCCTTTCAACCCTATTTTACCCTTTAAAAGTACGAATTACCAAAAAATTCCTTCAAATCTGACCTCTACGCTGTAAGAGAAAGATAAATGTATACACCAAATTCCATGATTCGTGCTTCAGCAGTGTTGTTTGTACCATTTTTATCAATTGTTCCCCATTTAACCCCCCAAAAGTACAAATTTTTCAAAATCCATTTTTGTGACGCCTTCATGCCGCAAGAGGAATACCTATACAAAATTTCAAGACTCTAGACCCAGCCGTTTGGTCATTGCGGTGATACAATTTTTATCTCTTTTTAGCCCCTTAAAAATACGAATTTCGAAAAACTCACTTCACATTTGATCTCTACACTGTAAGAGAAATGTACACACCAAATTTCATGATTCTTGCTTCAGACGTGTTGTTTGTACCATTTTTCTCCCTTTTTGCCCATTTAACCCCCAAAAGTACGATTTTTTCAAAATCCACTTTTTGGGATGTCTTCATGCCAGCCGTTTGGTCATTGCGGTGGTACCATTTTTATCCCTTTTTACCCCTTAAAAGTACGAATTTCGAAAAACCCGGTCTTATCACACCTCTACACTGTAAGAGAAATGTTCACACCAAATTTCATGATTCTAGCTCTAGCCGTTTGGCCTGGGCAGTGATCAGTCAGTCACTTAGTTAGTGACTGAGTGACTCAATCACGCAACTCTTTTATATAAAATACTAACTGAACCCCCACCCGCTTCGCCAGGCAGAAAAACAACTTAGGCAATGTTTTTGCATATTACCACAAGTCAACTTAATTAAGTAGCACATTTAGTTGGGAGTAAAACGCCGCTTTGTCTTAAAAATCCGGCAGTAATTGACTGAGTTAATGTAGTTTTTATAAATACCAATTTTTTGCAAATATACATGTTTTGGTCATTCCAGTTCACATCTCTCATTATTTTACGTGTTGAAGTCCAATGAAAATACTTAAAAATCGCCAAAATGATAAAAACTATGGATATATTATCATATAAAAATATAAAAATCATATTGTTTTTTCTTGTGATCGGTATTATATGTACCACTTATAATCAAGGTACTTCCCTGAGATAGAAAAGAAATGGATATGTTCCATGGAAAATATTGAAGAACAGAACTTTAGTTTACGGGGAATAAAGGAAGAAATGTCAAAAATCAAATTGATTTTAGGTTGAGTTTGATTTTCCTCCTTTCCATTACCAAAAACGTAAGAAGAACTTACTTTATCGAATAGCTGAAACATTCAAAACACATAGAAAGTTAATCAAATTGTTCACTAATCAAACAACACAAAAACTAAAAAATTAATATAATTTCCGTTTTCTTGACTTAAGTATTTCTTTTTTGTAATCTTTCTTTGCTATTATGCTAAGAAAATCCAAAGAAAACGTGTAATTTTACAAAATTCAAATTAAAAATTCCCCATCTTTCAAATCCCGCCCGTTTGTATAACAATATATGAATCTCGGTGTCGAATATACTCTAAAACAGGTTTTAATTTCTTATGGGAAGGATCACGGATACTTTCCGCCCATCTCGGTGTCGAATATACTCTATAACCGGTTTTAATTTCATATGGGAAGGGCCACGCACACTTTCCGCCCATATTTGCATAGCTATTTACACTGGATCTATTCAGACAAATTTTCAGCACTTTAAGTTTTATAGAACTGACAATATTCAATAAAAGGTTTTAACTTCGTAGGTGAGGTATCACGCCCACTATACCAATACCGCCCATTTTTGGTTCAACTACAATGGTTTATATGTGGTTTATATGGTTTATATATGGTTTATATATGCACTCACAAAAAATTCAGTATTGTAGCTGTTATAAAACTGAATATATTGAATAATAGATTTTAACTTTGTATGTGATGTACCACGCCCACTTTTCCAATACCGCAAATTTTTGACACAACTACCCATATTGATGCTAGATGCACTCACACAAAATTTCAGTATTGTATCTGTCATAGAACTGACAGATACAATATGGGAGGTGCCACACCCACTTTTCCAATACCGCCCATTTTTGGCACAACTACGCACATTGATGATGGATGCACTTACTCAAAATTTCAACACTATAGTTGTCATAGAACTGACAATATTCAATAACAGAAAATGTATATAGCCTATTTTCACCACCGGTTCATCATGAACACACTGTGAAAATTTCAAGAAGATCGGTCCAGTAGTTTAGTCTGCTATAAAGAACAAACAAACAAACAAACCCGCAAACTTACAAACACAGATTCATTTTTATATATATATAGGTAGATATGTATTTTAATTAAGTATACGTAATGCAAACAGAGATATAAATATTACAATGTGTGCAATTTTTTACGTGATAAAAGACAAAAAGAGACCCGTGTCTTTTTATTTTTTAATATTTTTGTAATAGATAACAGAATATCTCAATGTCCTTATAACTCGGAATTATTCCTTATATCTCGGAATTTTTACTCGTTTTAACCGACTTCCATTTACTTACTTGTTTAATTTCCCCTGTATGCCTGCAGAAACGTCTTAAAAGAAAACACAAACACTCAGATTTAGTTATCATTTCAAGTGAGTAAATTTTATTTCATTTGTCTTTTGACTCTGACTCATTGGTTGGTTTACAATATATTCAAGTGTGTTTTAGATTTTTTTAAACGATTTCAAATGACCAACACAACCTATGACTAGTTCGATGAAAAGGCGATCACTTTAGAAACGGAATTATAAGTTCTTTTAAAATAAATCGATTTTGAAGAAAACGCTTCTCACGCGGACATTATATAAAATATTTATATGCATTTTTATACAAGTCTGAGGATTAATTACGAATAAATCTGCACCAGTAACTCAAAAATCGGGTACTTCGAATTATGACAGTTTTGAAGTAAATCAGTGACATGCAAAATACAGTAACTTAAGTCAACATGCCATCCAACATCCAAAATAAAAATTCTTGTCTTATATTATGTAGACAAAAATTTGGAAAATGATTCGGATATAATCTTCTACATTTATCCATAGATCTTTCAGAAATACACCTTATTTTCCTCCTTATGATGCTATCTATTAGAATTTTGTAAAAGGGGGTTTTGCCTATTTAAACAAAAATTAAAAAACCTGTTTTTATTTTATTGAGGGTTTTTGTTATCGCAGCTTATTATTACGGCTTACGGAGGCTATTTGGAAGTAATTGAATTTTGTTTTCAAACACAAATTGAAATTTTGAAAGTTCTCTCGTGAAAATTAAGGAAAATGCACATAAGTATTTTTTTTCTTCTCGGTATAAATATTGTAAAGGCAATTCATCATAGGTTTTCGTAATTTGATTCAGGGTGAACAGTTGAAAACTCTGGTCAGAGTTATGGTTCGTGTATTTTTCAAAAGTAGTAGAAATATTATATTTAAATATAAATAATTTCAAATTCGGATATTCTTCAGGCCCAAGATCTGTTTCCATCTATATTTTATAGAATGCAAATTTATTAGCGATTTTTCAACAAAATACTCAAACTCTTTGAGTAATTTTTCGAAAATTATAATAACAATCTCAGAAAGTATTAAATTATTTCATTGTGTAGCATGTATATTAGGCTGGGTCGAGTTCCATACAAATGGAAAAACAGTTTCCAGTCACCCCACGAAAGTTGGAATCGTTCAATGATGATTTGCAAAATATTTCGTTCCTAGATCAAGTCGTCTGTGAGCTAAACGCTCCTGAAAATAAGCCTAAAAATCATATTTTTCATTCGTAATTTTTATACACTCCACGAGAGTATTATGTCTTTGTGCATTTGTTTGTAACACCTAAAAGGAAACGAGTTAGACCCACCGTTTATTATACAGATCGGCTTAGAATCACTTTCTGAGTCGATTTAGCAATGTCCGTCTGTCTGTCCGTCTGTCTGTCCGTCTTTCCGTCTGTCCATCTATTGTTGTAATCAAATTACAGGTCGCAACTATAGTCCGATCTTAACAAAAATTGGCACAAGTAAGTTTTGTGGATCAAGGACGAACGCTATTTAATTTGAAGCAAATCGGTTCAGATTTAGATATAGCCCCCATACAAATGTCGCTCCCGATTTGACTTTTTCCGCTCTAGAAACCACATATTTCACTCGATTTGCTTCAAATTTGGCACAGTACCCTATAATTGAAGTGGAAACAGCGATGGTGAAAATCGGTCAGATCGGTTCAGATTTAGATATAGCCCCCATACAAATGTCGCTCCCGATTTGACTTTTTCCGCTCTAGAAACCACATATTTCTCTCGATTTGCTTCAAATTTGTCACAGTACCCTATAATTGAAGTGGAAACAGCTATGGTGAAAATCGGTCAGATCGGTTCAGATTTAGATATAGCCCCCATACAAATGTCGCTCCCGATTTGACATTTTCCGCTCTAGAAACCACATATTGTTCCCAATTTTCTTTAAATTTGGCACAACATCTTATAATCCATCTAGAAACACTTATGCAAAAATTGGATAAGATCGGTTCATATTTAGATATAGCCCCCATACAAATGTCGCTCCCGATTTTACATTTTCCGCTGTAGAAACGACATATTGTACCCGATTTTCTTTAAATTTGACACAACATCTTACAATCCAACTAGAAACACCTACGCAGAAATTCGGCAATATTGGTTCAGATTTAGCCCCCATACAAATGTTGCTCCCGATATCATACTCGATTTTCTTTAAATTTGGCACAACATCTTATAATCTAAGTAGAGACACATATACAGAAATTAGGTAAGATCGGTTCAGATTTAGATATAGGCGCCATACAAATCTCGCTCCCGATTTGACATTTTCCGCTGTAGAGACGACATATTGTACGCAATTTTCTTTAAATTTGACACAACATCTTATAATCCAATTAGAAACACCTATGCAGAAAGTGGCTAAGATCGGTTCAGATTTAGATATAGCGCAAATACAAATGTTGCTCCCAAATCTTTAACCGATTTTGGCCAAACTATACATTTCACCTATTTCGTTCCAGATTTCAATACACCCCCATACAAATGTCCTTTCTGATTTAACATTTTTTGTCAAACACATACATTTACAGGATACAAAAATCCTTCCCGTTTTCACTTTTTCGCCGAATTAAATTGTTTTCGGATTGAAAGTGGAGTGTATCATAGAGTCGGCCCCGCCCGACTTTAGACTTTCCTTACTTGTTTTGTGATACATTTTTTCTTTTCATTAAATAGCAGCATTCAATACCTTTCGAATGATGCCTAAATGATGACATCGGAATTAAATTGGCGTAGCAGCGCTTGGATGTGAAAACCATCGCCTATATTAAATTATTTTACCAACATGGAGTCAGTGACGCAATTTTTCGTCCGATATTCATCATTTAGGCATCAATCGATAGGTACCCATCAAAAACTCGGTAATGCCACCTCATTATTATTTGCATTACCTAACCAGTATTTATATATTAACTTTTTGTAAGCGTGCATGGAAGTACTTATTTCTCAACTTTTTGTAAGCGTGCGTGGAAGTACTTATTTTTTTACAATCCCTTTATAAAAATAATTAGAAACGGATCCGAAAAATAAGTAGTGAAGGTTTTTGGTTTCGCCTTATTCCCCACAATACTTGCTAATGAGAGTTTTTGCTGGGTATTGATTCCTGCCATTTATTTTTCATTACATCTCCTACAAACTGTTTCCAAGAAATATGAGTTATTAACTGTTATCTTGAAAAATCACAAAAAAATCAATATAAACGCCCAATAATTCTACCAATCAGCTATTCTAAAGTGCTTCCAAGGGTCTATTAATTCCGAAAAAAATTGTGGGCAAAAATGCAACATAAAAAAATTACACGGGAAAAACGTGATTTTTAGAGGTGTTTCCAGGAGCGTTTAGCTCACAGATGGCTCGATCCAGTGACGAAATATTTTGTAGATCATCATTAAAATCAAATCTTCATTTTTGGGTGGTGACCGCTGCAATTTATTTTCATGACACATCCTAATGTATATATAAGCAGTTACATAGTCCAGCATAACTTCAATTTTGGTTTACTGCGTATTTGTTTTTATTTTTTTGTTTGAAAATAAAAGGTTTGATACTTTATGTATATACAGCGGATTTTTATGCAAATTCAATTTTTAATACTCAAGTATATAAAATATGCATATTGATATATGATATATTGATATACTGACATAAAATTGGTTATATCGGTTTATTAAAATGTTTTAGAAGTAAAATCATTTGTGAGAAGACGGCTTTCAATTATAACCATCCGTTCAAAATACGATGTTGCATAAAAATCCGCTGTTTATTTATGCATCATTACTCTGACCAAATCTGGCTTACATTTGCATGCTGAAGATTCTGGTAAGACTTCATTCAGTGTCTGTCAAACCATATGAGCTACAAAAAACTGGAAAAAACAAAGTGATCGCTATTTCATGGAAAATCGTCATATATTTATGTATGTTTGCATGTATGTATTTTTAAAACAAAGAATGCAAAAACAACACAAATATCTACTAAATAACAATATTTAAGTTAGAATAAAAAATAGTTAACAAACAAACAGAAATAATGCCAGCATTCTTAATACTGCAGCAGCAATATTCAGATTTTCAATTATTGCTATAAAGTCGCAGAGACGCATTCCAGTTACGTTCTACGACACTTTCAATTCAATATAACATACGCATTTCAAAATTAAAGAAATTAAAATTAAATAGTTCTTAGACTAGTGCATCATCAGTTTTGGTTTATTTACAATTACGATTTGTGGACTTGCTGTTTTCAATTTTCTTTTTCTTTTTAATTGTAACATTTATGTACGAGTATTTTGGAAACGATTCGAAAATTACATGTTTTTTTTTAATTAGAAATCAAAAACAATTCCACATTAATTAAATTACTTAAATATATGCATATACGTTACGTTTATAATTAGAAGGACAATTAATTGAGAGGGATTTTGTGTGTGGTTTTCTTCAAAAATTGACTTAATACACTTAAATACACATTTTCTTTTGCTCGCACTTCTAAATAATGTTGTGCGATTTCTAAGGGGGGGGGTTCTTCTTTATTCTTTCATTTTGATTCGCTAGACATCAATCGACTAAATGGATTTTTTGGTTTTCTTCTTTCTTACATTTAATTCAATATTTTCTAAATATCATTATATTGCTATAGATTTCAATAGTTTTTAGTTTTTGAAGAAAAAAATAGTTGCTTTGACTTTATTTTGTTTGTAAATTTTGATTTCGATTTTTTTTATTTGAAAGTAAATTACAGTTTTTGTTTTCGAGTTCTGCGTGAGTTTGCTTATTTTATTTTCAAAAATATATTTGCTATGTGTCATGTGTCGTGGAATTACAAGCTAGCTCTTTTGCTTAGTTTTATTTTGGGGGTTAGACTAGAATATGTCTTTGGTTAGGTTGTTATGAAAATTTGCTAATAAGTATTTCTCAGGCAATTTCAACAAATATATCGTGACATTGAAAACAGTTTTCGCAAAAATTTCGTGTCATCGCTTGAACGTCGTTGAATAGAAATATAGTCACTTAAAAATCCCCCCTAAATACCTTTGATTTCCTTCCGTATTATATAGGGAATTGTAAAAAGGAAAGAGTAGTGTTTATCGACATCTATTTTGAATCTCTGAATGTCGGGAAAGGTATATGCCGGAAGTCAATTCCTCCATCACCATCGCTCTTATTAGAGCAAGGTCAAGTAGCCCCTAGGATGATCTGGGATCAGCAGACCCTATATTGAAGTTATATTCCATCTTTGGCCTCAGGCATAATTCACCTGTACTATATGTCTTGTAGTGGGTTTTTAGTGTAAAGGGTACACTCGAAAAATGTGTACAAAATTCTAGTAAAAATTAACTAAAACTAAGGAGAGGTTTATTTCTTACTTGAATGTAGTACGTACGTACTCAAATCAAGCAAAATGTATCCAAAATGAGTCTTATTTACACATTTTAACTGCAAATGTGCTTAGATTGAGTACATTTCCCAGACTCATGAGTAAATACGGCAGTATCAACATTTTGTTCAGTGTTTATATCGTTGGATTAATATAAAGAGTGATTTTTTTGAGGTTAGGATTTTCATGCATTAGTATTTGACAGATCACGTGGGATTTCAGACATGGTGTCAAAGAGAAAGATGCTCAGTATGCTTTGACATTTCATCATGAATCGTCTTACAAACGAACAACGCTTGCAAATTATTGAATTTTATTATCAAAATGCGTGCTCTGTTAAGAAAGTTCATTGCGCGCTTCCATTTTATGGTCAGTTTAATCGACCCACTGAAGCGGCTATTCGGGGTATTGTGACTAAATTTCGCACCAAATTTACATTGTTGGACATTAAACAACCAACACGCTTACGTAGAGTGCGAACTGAAGAAAATATCGCAGCTGTATCGGCCAGTGTTAATGATGACCACCAATTTTCGATTCGTCGCCGTTCGCACCAATTGGGTCTCTGTTACTCAAAAACGTGGAAATGCCAAAATTGGACTAAGCGGATGGACCACCTAAGACGCAGCCGCGGTCAACATTTAAATGAAATTATCTTCAAAAAGTAAATGTCATGGACCAATCTAACGTTTCAAATAAAGAACCGATGAGATTTTGCAAATTTTATGCCTTTTTTTAAAAAAAAAAGTTATCAAGCTCTTAAAAAATCACCCTGTAGAAAGGGCGTATTCAATCGCCAGGTACTATCGTATAATAACACGGTCGAACAAATTAAAACTTTTTGATTGGAACAGAATAGCGAACCTATAAACTTATGGTCCAGCTGGTCTGAGTTTCTTTTTACAGTGGATCAAAGTTTTCATTTTTTTGGTCGAAGGGAGCATTATACTAAGTGAGAAAAGTGTTGTCAGTCAATGTCTGAGAGAATTCTTATTGTCAGAACTATATTGTGGAATTGTATGAGGATTATTTTTGTAGAAGATCCTAAACCTCTAGCTCTTCTTTTTATGGGTCAATTTGAAAATTTTTTCGAGAAAACAAAAAAAAGTCCTTTCCAAAAAAAAACTATAATAAAAAGCTCTTTAGCCTAAAATAGAAAATTATTCGCCAACTTATACAACAAAATTACTACCGATAAAATTCGTCCGTTTTTGAAAGATCGATGGGTGGAAATTTCGGTAGAACACGGTAAACAAAAAATACAAATTCCGACTCAGGCCATCTGGACTATAAGTTTATTCTGCAATAATGGTCTACTCAACATGCCCTTTCAGAATTATAGGGTCGCTACTCTGCTCCAAAAATACAGTTGGACTGTATTCAGATGGCTGTTTTTACCAAAATCGGAATATCGTGTTGGCTAAAGCATTACTTGTCTAGGGAAACATATAAAGGGTGGTTAAATTGTAAGGGCCGATGTTGAATGTGAACCACACCTAAACGTCAAGTTTTTTTTCTGCATTTCATTTGACTTTTCTCAATTTCAGACTAACTCAATTCGAACCATGGACAGATACACAATCGAGCAACGCGTTAAACTTATTCAGGCTTATTATGAAAATGGGCGTTCACATCAAAATGCATATCGTGCACTTCGTGATTTGTTCGGTCAATTTAATCGTCCAAATTTGGATCCAATCGGAAAAATCGTGCAAAAATTTGAGCAAACCGGATCTGTAGGAGATGTGAAAACACCAGGGCATGCTCGTACAGCTCGTACAGCTCGTACTGCAGAAAATATTGTTGTTGTTCGGGATAGTGTGGCTGAACAGCCGTCCATCTCAACTCGGCGTCGTGCCCAACAATTGCACCTCTCACACTCGTCGTTGATTAACATTATGCATAAAGACTTGCATTTACACGCTTACAAGGTGCAATTGACCCAAGATCTGAAGCCTCTTGACCATTCCAAACGTCGTCAATGGTCAGAGTGGTGGCAAGAAATGGCAACAGTGGTTGATCAATATTCGAAGAAAATCATCTTCAGTGATGAGGCACATTTTCACCTTAGTGGATTCGTCAATAAGCAGAATTGCCGCATTTGGGCAAATGATAATCCAAGAGTGATTGTCGAAAAACCAATGCACCCACAAAGAGTGACTGTTTGGTGCGATTTATGGGCTGGCGGCATCATCGGGCCGTATTTTTTTTCGAAATGAGGTCGGTCAGGATTGCTGGTCTGTGAATGGTCTTCGCTAACGTGAGATGATAACGAACTTTTTATGGCCCGAATTGGAAAAATGTGGACGATATGTGGTTTCAACAGGATGGTGCCACTTGCCACACAGTTAACGACAAATTCAATGACCGTGTTATCTCACGCGGTGGCGATGTCAATTGGCCGCCAAGATCATGTGATTTGCCACCGTTGGACTTCTTTCTTTGGGGTCATTTGAAAGAAAAGGTGTACGTACGGATGAGATAATTCGGCCTAGAACCTCAATTATGCCTCAGCGTCATCGAAAATTTGGACCATCGGATGAAGGTGTGCCGCCGAGGTCGAGGTTCCATACATAATTGAACCATACCAATATTATCATAATAAAAAGAAATGACAATAATTTCCTAAATAATTTGTGTTGTATTCAAAATCAACATCGGCCCTTACAATTTAACCACCCTTTATAACGATTAAGCACAAATATTTGGGCATACGGATATGGATTGTGATGCAATACATTCTCTAATAGAAAGCTAAATTAACAATAACTTTATTTGCAGTCTCAATTTGTTGAACTTATAAAGAAAACACGAAAAGTTCCAGCACTTCAACGAGCACATCATATTCACTATGACTACTTTTTGAATTATGAAAGTATCCCTGACATATATTCTTCTATGCGTCCAGGTAAATAATATTATTTATCATACAATACTTTTGCCGGTTGATTGCCATAATTTTTATCTTTATGATAATTTGATTTTTCCTTCTCCTGTAAAGTATCAAAAAATCGAGATACGTCCTTTCTAAATTAAGCCATTGATATCTATCAATATATATATATATATATATATATATATATATAGATTGCGACATGTCGTATAGGTTATAGGAATTTGGCATCTGATATAGGTCTACACATATGTTTAGAAAATCGGAAGGAGTATTTAAATATTTGTGGCACCACCATCAGTGAATCGCTTGTGAGAGAACAAGGAGCTCGGAGTCTTACGTGCATTTGTTCAATCGACCCCAATTGGAAATGGCCAGTAAATCTTGACCTATGGTCGAATGGCATTCATCAACGAATGAGTAGATTGGTTTTAAATTCTGATCTAAAAGATCGTCAATGAAAACAAGAACAAGCAAAAACGGCGTTAAGTTCGGCCGGGCCTAACTTTATATACCCTCCACCGTGGATTGCATTCCACAGAGGATGTCGATGTTCGTAGAAGTGCAGTAATATTACAGGAAAATATAATTTTTTAATATAGCCAAACCAAAACAAATACAAATAGTGAAAAAAATAATTTTATATATAAATATAATATATTAATTATTTCAAACCACGCTTATAAGGCAAGGCTACCAATACGTCAATTCAAAAAATAAATGTTCTTATATTTGTATTTTCAAAAAGCTTAAATACCATAAATATTGGTGGATAGTGGGTGCTACAGTTGGTTGTATTTCAATTCTATTTTAATTCCAAAAGTACAAATTTTGAAAATCCTTTCAGACGTACATAGCGCAAAATAACCTAACTTCATGATTCAACCAATTTTTGCGTAAAAGAAAAAGTACGAATTTAGAAAAATCTTTTTATTTTGCGTGTCTATGCAGTCAGAGGTATGTATACACCGAATTCCATGATTCCAGCTGCGCCCATTTGGTTGGTACCATTTTTACCCCCTTGACGTTTCTTGAATTTCACCATTCTAGCTGTAGTTGTTTAGTTGGTACTATTTTTATCCCTCTGTACCATTGTATCCCTCGAAAGTACGAATTTCGAAAAATCCGTTTATTTTCCGTGTCTACGCAGTCAGAGGAATGTATACTCCGAATCGCATGACTCTAGCTGCGGTAATTTGGTTGGTACTATTTATATCCCTTTTTTTAACCCCAAAAAGTACGAATTTAAAAAACGTGTATTTTATTGTCTATACAATCAGAGGAACGTATACACCGAATTTCATTGTTCTAGGTACAGCCGTTTGGTGGGTACCATTTTTATTCCTCTATCCCCATTTACCCCTTGAAAGTACGAATTTGGAAAACATACTTTCTACTCAATTAGAGGAATGTACACACCGAATTTCGTGTTTCTAGCTCTTGTCCTTTAATATGTATCATTTTAATCCCTTGTTTTGCCCCATTTCACCCCCTACAAATAAGAATGACTTTATGGTGCACGTATCAAGCAAATATAAACAGACATATTCAAAAACATGCTTAAATACGCTAAAATATTAGGGATTATTATGGGTATTTTTAGTCCTGGTGAGGGAAATAGTTTTCCCTTTGGGCCGATTTCACCCCGTTTCAATCCCAATCGATCTACGACTATAAGACGCATTTATGGAAAATTTGAACGTTCTAGCTTTCGTTTAGATGCTAGCGTGCTTTCAACAGACGGACGGACGGACATGGCTAGATCGTCTTAGAATTTTATGACGATCAAGAATATATATACTTTATAGGGTCTCAGGTCGATATTTCAAGGTGTTACAAACTGAATGACAAAGTTAGTATACCCTCATCCTGGAGTGATAGAAAGAACAGATAGAGAGTGATACTACTGCGGAGAATGGTACTCCAACGGATGAGAAGCCAATTACAACGGAACTAGATCTGAATTACTACGCATAGAAGCATATATTTGAATCGACCATTTGGAAGTGTTATGAAATCTGTTTGATTGACCGATACGAATAACCACTAAATAACATAGAAATTTATTGTGACTGAGAACGGAGTCCGAAAACTGATTTTACTCTTTTGCTAACTCCCAGAGAGTTCACACATAATACGAACTCCTTCTTGTGTGCATGTGTTGGTTAAATTCGGCCTTCATAGTTGCAGTAGTTGTTGTGATTGCATATTGCTATTGTGATGCCTCTTGACGTTATTAGGAAATGATCTCTATAATTTAGATCTCTCTCTCTGTCTCTGCCCTCATCTCTTTATATAGTTTACCTTAAAGAGACGCACGGTTAATTTTCTTCTCGACTCTTGCTCATTGTATTAAAAGTACTAAGTTGGGTCGAGAGTACATTCAAACCGTGAATTTAAATCACATCTTAATTTTAAATCGTAAATACCTCGAAAATAAATGATAATATATGTAGATAATAAGTAATTAGCACTGTATTTGGATTTACCCTGCAGCGAACCAGAACTCAGAACCTTAGCTGGAAATTCTATATCAAACACCTCACACGTTGGAATGTCAGACTAAATTCTTTACATTCCATTCCTAATTCGGTTAATTTAAAAGGGACATATTTCCATTCTGTTTCAAACGATATCTGCCATATTTCAAAAGGTATTTTCGAACGCTAAAATGTCTTCATGTCTTTGTTTTACTTGCCTCGATCTACATCACAATCTTTTGACATATTGTATAGTATAGTGTAGTTAGGTAGATAGGTAGGTATGTATAGGACACCTATGTATGTACGTTTTTAAGTATATCAGTTATTCATAGTTTCTCTAACAAAGTAATAATTTTTCTAACGCACAGGTCGTCTATAGCTTATCTGGTGGTTGACTTCCAATCGAATGTCAGGCATAAAACCGGACAATTGGAAGTCCCATGAGATAGCTCTGGAGCCTCTAGATCCTGCACTCCTCCTTGATATATACACAGCGACATGTGTATTTAACTTAAAACTTCCAATTAGAATCAACTTCTGCGTTAATCATCGATGGCAATCGATGATTTACTTCAGATTCTAATTGGAAGGTTTTCGTCACAAAAGCGCACACAGCTTGGAACGTTTCTTGTTCTTGTCGGTGACCGAGTGCGTTGTGCATGCGGACGATATGGACGATGATGCCGACATGTGTCCCGTCGAACCGACCGCACCCGGCGGTTGCGACGGACTTGTGGGGCTCTTATCGTCCAGATCCTCGCTGGCATGCGTTTCCAAGAGCTTCAGTGAGGTCTTCGGCTTGGCTCCGTCCATGCTGTTGTACAGGGTTTTGGTTAGTTTGGACTTAACCGCTTTGCCCAGAGCACCGGTTTTCTTCATGCTCAAGCGGGAAATGCCGCGTTGATGTTCCGGTGTTGCAGTGTCCTCGCTGTGCTGATGGCAATTCAGGGTGGTCACAGTAAATTCGATATCTTTGATATCTTCATCCGAACAAGCTGTGTGTGAAAGAGTAAATATTTCCGATATCATTTGATTTTTAATCTCACATCAGATTATTAGTTACCTGCAAATTCTTCCACAGGTTTGTCTATGGTATCGTGATCTATCCAAGTCAAACCCATTTCCACCTTTTCGGCCAGATCTTGCCAATTGCTGCGATTCTCCATGGTGCCCTCATACAGGGGTGTAATCCAGGGGAAAGTGTCACACAATACCCGGTACAAAGGCAAGCAGATGACATCGATGAAACCCACCTGCATTTTGGGCAGCTCATCCTTGCGATCCCTAAAAGGAAATTCCACATTCATTCCACATTCTTTGATGCAAAACAAAAATGGCCAAGTTCACTTACCTATCCATCATCGCCACCGGTTGTGTATTCAGTTGCAACTTTTCCAAATCACCCTGATCGAAAAACTCATCGGCCACTAGTTTGGCAACACGATGTTGCACTTCCCACGGCTTGGCTATGGCACTTACATCACATGCCGTCATCATCATGCCGCACAATACTAAAAAGAGAGTTCATTTTTGGCAACCACAATTAAAATGGGAATTGCGTTGATAACAACAATACTTACAATCTTTCTTGTCCTCGCTTTGCCAATCGAATTCGCCATTTTCAACCAGCTCCAAGAAGGCATTACGTTTTTTGAAGTAGACCGCCAGATCTGTGGAAAGTATGGCATTCTCCACAACCTTCATGACACAACGATAGTCTTCTGGAGACAGAGCCTGGAAAAGATGTATAATGTACATGGTATATTATAATAGGGGGTGTTGTTGATTTTATACAATTTTTGATTTTCAAAAACGTTAAAAAAGTTAAAAAAAGAATTTTTTTTAATTTTTGTGATAAAATTTAGTTTAGCTCGGTGAATCGTCAAAAGAAAATTCGTTAAAAAAACACGTTTTTTATTTTTTAACGACTTCTAATAAAACACTGTTTCTGCGAGAAAGAGACATTTGTAGCATTTGTAGGTCTCATAATTACCTTAAATTTAAGGTATCATCGGGCTTATACTTCCAAAAATAATAAGGGTACCTTTGACGATAATTGTAAATTTAATAGAAAAATAAAATTAATTTGCCATTCTCCCATAAAATTTTATTATACACTCCACGAGAGAATTATGGCTTTGTGCATTTGTTTGTAACACCCAAAAGGAAGCGAGATAGACCAATTGTTAAGTATACCGATCGACTTAGAATCACTTTCTGAGTCGATTTAGCAATGTCCGTCTGTCTGTCCGTCTGTCCATCTATTGTTGTAATCACAATACAGGTCGCAATTGTAGCCAGAACCAAACTAAACTTTGGACAAGGACGAACGTTATTTAATTTGAAGAAAATCGGTTCAGATTTAGATATAGCCCCCATACGAATCACTCCCGATTTGACCCTTTTCACTCTAGATACCACATATTTCAACAGATTTTCTTCAAAATTCGCAAAACGCCTTATATTTCAACTGGAAACACCTGTGGTAAAAATGTGTTAGATCGGTTCAGATTTATATATAGCTCCCATACAAATTTCGCTTCCAATTTGAACTTTTCCGCTCTAGAATCCACATATTTCAACAGATTTTCTTCAAAATTGGCAAAACACCTTATATTTCAACTGGAAATACCTGTGGTAAAAATGTGTTAGATCGGTTCAGATTTGTATATAGCTCCCGTACAAATTTCGCTCCCAATTTGAATTTTTCCGCTCCAGAATCCAAATATTTTAACAGATTTTCTCCAAAATTGGCAAACCATCTTATATTTAAACTGGAAATACCTGTGGTAAAAATGTGTTAGATCGGTTCAGATTTGTATATAGCTCCCATACAAATTTCGCTCCCAATTTGAATTTTTCCGCTCCAGAATCCAAATATTTTAACAGATTTTCTCCAAATTGGCAAACCATCTTATATTTAAACTGGAAATACCTGTGGTAAAAATGTGTTAGATCGGTTCAGATTTGTATATAGCTCCCATACAAATTTCGCTCCCAATTTAAATTTTTCCGCTCCAGAATCAAATCAAATTTCAAGATTCTAGCTACAATACTTTAGTTGGTACTATTTTTATCCCTTTTTGTCCCGCTCACACCTTATAAGTAAAAAAATTTCGAAAAATCCATTTAGATTTGCGCTTCTCCGTTGTCAGAGGAATTTACACACCAAATTTCACAATTATAGCTGCAATACTTTAGTTGGTACCATTTTTATCCGTTTTTGGTCCGCTCACCCCTTATAAGTGCAAACTTTTGAAAAATCAGGAATTTAGACACCAAATTTCACGACTATAGCTGCTATTTGTATCCCTTTCTATGCCGCTCACCCCTTAAGAGTACAAAAATTATTATATTATGGAACTTTATGAGGATTATTTTTGTGGAAGATCTTAACCCTCTAGCTCCTCTTTATATGGGCCTGTTAGACACTTTTTCGAGAAAATCAAAAAAGTCCTTTCAAAAATTACATTTAAGGATTAAAATGTTCAACGAAAAGCGATACGGTTAAAATGTTTTGTATGCATGAAACTTTTGTTTTCTATTTTCATGCCCGAATTTTCTTCTTAATCTATATATATATAAATGAATCTGTGTTTGTATGTTTGTTGTTCTTTATAGCAGCCTAAACTACTGAACCGATCTTCTTGAAATTTTCACAGTATGTTCCTGCTGGACCGGTGAAAATAGTGAAAATGGTGAAAATAGGCTATATAAATGTTTCATATTTTAAGTGGGCGTGGCAAATTGGGGATTTATTCGTTTTATTTTTATAAATTAGCATATTCGGAATATTGTTGCATCTAAAGTCTTGAAGTTTTGTGAAAGTTCACTAATTATTAGTCTGCACAGTTGCGCCAAAAAGGGGCGTTATTGGAAAAGTGGGCGTGGCACCTCCCATACGAAGTTAAAACCTATTATCGAATATATGACAGCTACAATACTGAAATTTTGTGTTAGTGCATCTAGCAAAAACTGTGTAGTTGTGCCAAAATGGGTGGTATTTGAAAAGTGGGCGTGGCACCTCCCATACGATGTTAAAACCTATTATTGAATATTGTCAGTTCTATGACACCTAGAGTACTGAAATTTTGTGTAAGTGCATCTAGCATCAATGTGCGTAGTTGTGCCAAAAATGGGCGGTAATAGAAAAGTGGGCGTGGCACGTCCCATACGAAGTTAAAACCCATTTTTGAATATATTCCGTGCTATGACAGACACAATACTGAAATTTTGTCTGAGTGCATCCAGCATCAATGTGCGTAGTTGTGCCAAAAATGGGCGGTAATGGAAACGTGGGCGTGGCACCTCCCATACGACGATAAACCCCATTTTCGAATATATACCGTTCTATGGCAGATACAATACTGAAATTTTGTCTGAATGCATCCAGCATCAATGTGCGTAGTTGTGCCAAAAATGGCCGGTAATGGAAAAGTGGGCGTGGCACCTCCCATACGAAGTTAAAACATATTTCGAAAATGGTCAGTTCTATGACAATTAGAGTGCTGAAATGTGAGTTGATCCAGTGTAAATAGTAGTGCAAAGATGGGCGCGACCCTTCCCATGTGAAATTAAAACCGGTTTTAGAGTATATTCGACACCGAGATTCCTATATTGTTGTGTGAGTTAATATAGTTGTAACCTGCTTAGACAATATACAAATGGGCGGGATTTGAAAGATGGGGCATTTTTGATGTTAATTTTGTAAAATTACACGTTTTCTTTGGATTTTCTTAGAACAATAGTAAAGATAGGTTACAAAAAGAGAGAATTCGTCAACATCCGACTTAAGTCAAGAAATCGGAAATTATATTAATTTTTTAGTTTTTGTGTTGTTTTATTAGTGAACAATTTGATTGATTTTCTATGTGTTTTGAATGTAATGTAATTTCTTTTTACGGATGAAGTTTTTTGTTTAGGTAGTGGAAAGGAGGAGAATCACACTTAACAAAAAATCAATTTGATTGTTGAAATCGGGTAAAAAGGGATAAAAATAGTACCAGTAAAATGGATGGAGCTGAAACCATAAAATTCGGTGTGTACATCCCTCAAAATGTTTAGAATCGCAAAATGAAGAAATTTTTCGAAATTTGTACTTTTAAATGGAAAAGGGGATAAAAAGGTACCATCATCACAGATGACGCTACAGTTATGAAATTCGGTATGTATATTCGTTGTACAGCTCAGATCACTGATAAGAAAACATTTTTCGAAAATTGTACTTTTAAGGGATTAAATGGGATAAAAATTGTACCACCGCACTGACCAAAAGGCAGGGCCTAGAATCTTGAAATTTGGAACGGGCATTACTTTTATAGCACGAATGCGACCAAGAAAATATTTTTCAAATTTCGTACTTTTTGTGGGTGATATCGGGTAAAAAGGGATAGAAATAGTACCAGTCAAACTGGAATAATGCTGGAATAATAAAATTAGGTGTGTACATTAGGGCGTACCTCAAAAAAAAGTTCGCCGTACACCTTCGAATATGAAGTATTATTGAAAGGTAGTTTCAAAAAAATTTTTTTATTTTTTTATGCCGAACGTAGGGGTCGCGCTTTTACATTTTTCTATATAACTTCTGCATTTATAAACGGATTTTAAAGTGTGATACATCGTTTTTGTCTCGACGAGGCCGATTTTTTTGTCTTTGAAGTCATTGAGCTCAAGCACCCCCTTCTGGTACTTACCCATCATATCTCAGTTGCTACTACCCTAATGTACACTCTAATATCAGAAAATTAAAGCTCGCATAAAATCATGAATCATGCTTGAGCACAATGACTTCAAAGACAAAAAAATCGGCCTCGTCGAGACAAAAACATCGATGTATCACACTTTAAAATCCGTTTATAAATGCAGAAGTTATATAGAAAAATGTAAAAGCGCGACCCCTACGTTCGGCATAAAAAAATAAAAAAAAATTTTTGAAACTACCTTTCAATAATACTTCATATTCGAAGGTGTACGGCGAACTTTTTTTTTTTTACTTGTAACCTGGTACGCTCTAGTGTACATACCTCAAAACCCTTAGAAACGCAAAATGCCCGAATTTTTGAAATTCGTACTTTTAATAGGTAAACGGGGAAAAGGGGATAAAAAGGTACCAACAACACGGATGACGCTACAATAATGAAATTCGGTATGTATATTCGTTTTACAGCGCAAATCACTGATAAGAAGACATTTTTCGAAATTTGTAATTTTAAGGAATTAAATGGGATAAAAATTTTACCACAGCCCAGACTAAACAACTGGGTCTAGAATCATAAAATTCGGAACGGGCATTACTTTTACAGCACGAATGCGACTAAGAAAATATTTTCAAAATTCGTTCTTTTTGTGAGTAAAATTGGGTAGAAAGGGATACAAAATGGTGCCAATCAAACAGACGGAGCTGAAAATGCAAATTGAAGGAATTTTTTGAAATTCGTGCTTTTAAAGGCTAAACGAGAAAAGCGGGATGAAAATGGTGCCAAAAACATGGATGACGCTACAATAATAAAATTCGGTGCGCATATTCGTCTTACAGTGTAGATGAGTAATAACAAGGAATTTTCCGACATTTGTACTGTTAAGGTATTAATTGGGTTAAAAATGGTACCACCGCCAAATTGTACCAAAATACTGTGCATAGAATCTTGAAATTTGGAACGCATATTACTCTTATAACGCGAATACGACCACGAAAATATTTTTCATTAATTTAAACTTTTAGGTGTGAAATTGGGTAAAAACGGATAACAGCGGTACCAATCATGAAATTCGGTTTGTACCGAAATAGAACACATAATTAATATATTTTTCGAAATTCGTACCTCTTTAGATCTCTATGGTACCAACAACACGGCTGAAACTAGAATCGTGAAAATCGTGTGTATATTCCTCTGACAGTGTAGACGCGAAACATTAACTGATTTTCAATATTTATACTTTTAAGATGAACTTGGAAAAAACGATTAAAATTGATACTGCAATACAATTGAATTGTATCAAATGTGTACTTTAAAGGGGGAAGCGGATCAAAAGTGGTGCAAATGGTACCGACCAAATTTGCGTATTTGGGATAAAGATAGTACCAACCAAAGTTTTCTGTCAGAATATGAAAAGAAATTCGGTGAGTACATTTCTCCGAGTACATAAATTAATTTTTCGAAATTTGTATGTTTAAGGGCACAAGCGGCACTGAAAGAGTTATGACATTGCTAAATCGACTCAGAAAGTGATTCTAAGCCGATCTGTATAATAAACGATGGGTCTAACTCGTTTCTTTTTGGGTGTTACAAACAAATGCAAAAAGACATAATACTCTCGTGGAGTGTATAAAAACAGTTTGAATACCGATACAAAATACTGTCAATACCATACTATTTTTCCGCGTACGGGTAGTAGCGGGTATTTGCTAGTTGTTTTATAAATTTGGAAGCTGCGACCATGTGACACGAAACTCCCAGTATCTTCCACTCCAATTATCCGTATATATGTCCTCTGAGAGTGAGGGTATATATAAGTCGGTTTTGCCGACTGAGGCTTACTTACTTGTTTTATATTTTAACTGGGAACAGTGTGCATCACATCGGATAATATTTAGTTATAGTCCCCATACAAATGTCCCTGCTGCTTAGGACCCACATATTTCAAATTTGGCACAGTGTTGTGTTTACAAGGTAGTCATCGAATATTGGCAATAAAACCTTTACACTGAGATTGCGAGTGGATGTTACCATATAGCCGCCCGACTTCCGTCTTTCCGTAATTGTTTATTTCGGCAGAGAATTCACTTTTCAGCAAACATTTCTGCTGTGTTTAATGAAAAATATTTTAGTGTGGCTATACTTGCAGGGCAAATTGAATCACATGGGTCCTTGTCCCTCTGATTTGTCATATTATAGACATATTTTATATAGGTAAACGTATTATGAGATGATTTAATAGTACATTTCAGTGTTTAGGTCATTCCAGTTGACATCTCTACTAATTTTACGAATTTCAGATCCAATGAAATAGATAATATTTTTCAAAGCAAATAAAAATGATGAGTATCAAATAATTTTGCCTTATGTTAAAAGTAAGGCGTTCAAAGATATGTCTTCTAAAACATATTCTCGATTCCCGGAAATAAACGCAATTTCGATGCGCAATAAATACGACCTTCGCAAAAATAACACGAATTTATTACGTTGAATATCATACAATAGTATTGAAATTTGCCAAAACATACTCTAATGTTGTATATAAACACTGCGGAATTTGAACTAAGCATGTTTGAAATATTCAATGATAACTATTAGGCTGTCCCACAAAAGATTACTTTTTTCATTGAACTAATTTTTTGAAAAATAAAAATATTTTGCCAAAGCGATTGATTTGGAGGGGGTTGCGATTTTTTAAACGCAAATTCGGCAAGTGAGTTGTGCTTCTCGTTCGTTTGTGAGAATCATCTCCTTATAGAGGCCGAGTTTGATGTAGAAAAGTCGCTGCGAAGCCACTTGAAAAGACTTTTGACATGGTCGAAATCATGATAGTGGTAGTCTGCAGCCAAGTAATAAATGTCACCATGCCATTTGTAAATAAATTGGCATTCTATTACATATAGATGCTAAAAGGTCTTGAGCCAGGACAATATCCCAGATCAGAGGGGGATATTGTTATCATAAGAGCGTAGACACTTCCTGAGAGCCTGATTGAGAGGAACAAATATATATAACAATTAGATATTACGTACAAAGTAAGAATGTTTAATCTCTAAACGTTCCTAGAATCGAATTTATGCTCGTCAACCAGGCCCGTGCGCAGGATTTTCCCCTGGGGGGGGGGGGGGGGTTTTCATCTACACTCATAAAAAAGTTAACCCTATAATGAGTTAAAATTAACTAAAATTTAGGAAACCAAGTACATTTTTACTAAATAAGTAGAATTTTGCTGAAATTTTCCTAAAAAGTAAATTTTTCCTAAAAACAAGTAATTTTTTAATAAATTTAAGCAAAATTTTCCTAAAACTAAGTAAATTTTTACTAAATCTTAGTAAAATTTTGCTGAAAATTTCCTAACTAAGTAAATGTATACTCAAATCAAGTAAATATTTACTCAAACTGAGGACAATTTTGTCTCTAAACGAGTACATTTTTACTTAAACTGAGTAAAATTTTATTTTATACAAGGAAAAAAGGTGAAATTAAAATAAGTTATTTTTAACTAAAAAATCAAGCAAATAGTTTTGCATCAGAGTATGCAAAACTGATACAAATATGACAACACGAAATATTTCTCAAAACTTTCATGATACCTCTGCCATAAAGAGTTGAGCTATTACTCCATGATTGTTACGAAGGCAATTAGCAGTGTGAAGGGTGATGTAAGATTGCAGAAAACTGCCAAAAAACTGCTTTAATAGCAGAAAGTGCCTGCTAATAGACAGCAGACAATCGCTGCTATTATTAACAGACTTGTTCTCTAAGTGTAGAACTTTTTTTAAATAGTTGCTTGAAATTACATACATACATATCGAGGGCTTATATTCATAAGTGGCTATGAAAAAAAAACATAACTTTTCAGGAGAGCGAAAAAACTGAAAATCAGTTTAATTTGAAGAAAAATTATTAATCGTTCTTCTAGAGTTTAATCTAAAAAGGATTACTAATTGCTACGATTAAAAAGTTTTCAAAATTTCCTATTATTCGCGGTTTCATGGTTCATAGTCACTTTTGTGAAACTTTTCATACACAAATATTCCCCATGAAGTCAGCAATCACATGCCAAAGAAATATTTTGATATTCTCAATATAATAAAAAGTTGCGCCGGTTTTTCTAAATATACTTTTCACAATTTTTGACTTTACAGCCACTATTCATCCTATTTTAGCCTGATAAATTTGGAACCAAAATGATATTAACCGCGTAATGATGGAATTTGATAGTACGATATGCCCTAAATCTAGAAAAATGTTTTAAACAAAATCGTTGTAGCGAATTATAACCTTCGGTTTTATGCTGTTCCATTGTTGAACTATTTTGTTTCTATTATTTTTATGTTCATAGCCACTTATACAGTCACAAACTAACGTGCAAGCGGATAGCCAAATCAGAAAATTAAAGAAATGGCTTTAGAAAAAAATCTTTTTCAAATTTATATGACAGATGACATCCAAATCTGAGAATAGTTTGGCATCAAAAACTCATTTTCGTGAAAATGGTTCATATCCACTTTTGAATATAAGCCCTCGATATATATTTTGAAGAAATATTACACAGAAAACGATCAAATTCCTCGGCGATAAACCCTTCAGTCCCGCATTTTTTCTATGATAAATGCAGAAAATTGGATATACTTTTTGACAAAGTATGGGTCTAAAGAGTTTTGGGGTTTTTAATTTATATAGGACATGATCAAATAAAAAATATTTGGAAATGTTTTTTTCATTTTTATAATCTTAAATAAGTATAAATTCGAATAACGAATACAGTTTTTTTGTATTCGATGAAATATAAGTAGTAACAACCAAAAATTTTAATTCCAAAAAACCAAATAATTGCTATTTTAGAGTTTCGTTTTCCTGCGTAGATCCAAGTTACTGAATTTGTTGTTTCTCTTTTGAATAATACTTGCTACATATGTACAAAAAATACTAACTGTGAAAAATATTTGGCATAAGTGATAAATATAACAAAAATTTTAGTTAAAGTTAAAACTCATTTCATCATTTGTCGAAATGGATTTGTATTATGATTGCAAACTCCCAAAACATTGGAAGTAACGGAATTCGTTGTTGTTGCATCTGTGATGAAAATAGGACACATCGGTTCATATTTAGATACAGGTCCATAAAAATGTCCAATCGCAAATGTTACATCTTAGCGCTCTACAAGCATCCAAAAAATGATTTGCTTTTATAAGGAATATTTTAGATTTCATTATGATATCATGATTCTTATCTACACTTTTTTAAAATTACTAAACGATGTTGTTATTAAATTTCCAAACTTTTATTGCAGTACATAATTAAAAGTTCATAAGATATAGCTCTAGTCGAATGTCAAGAAGTGGTATCGGTTAATAAAAATGAAAATTTTTCCCAACAATTTTGAAATTGGCACAATTCATTTAGTTTGTTTGTATTTTTCATAACCTTTGTCCGAAATTCAAGAAAGTGTCCACGATTTTTCTATGTACTTTTCGTGTTTTCATGATTTTACTGCAAAATTACCATTTCAGACAAGTTATTTAAAAAAAAACCTTTAAAATTCTATATTTTATTGCTTCAGAAAGTCTAGAAGGTTTTAAAAAGTATATGTTCGAAACCTCTCTGGGGGGGGGGGTTTGAACCCCCAACCCCCCCTGCGCACGGCCCTGTCGTCAACACTTCAACTATTTAGTGTGACGTAACTATTTTCCATGTTTACTAGTAGCCAGAGAAGTAATTTAATTATTTACTTAAATGACCACCACAAAGACATTTTTTTGCAATAATCATCACTGTTATTTAAAGGGGACAACCTAATAGTCGTAGATTTATATTTTGAAAATATGAACGCGTATTAGAATTGAAAAATATTTAAACGTCAACAACCAATATTTATTCGAGATCAACGAAAGTCACTAATGTTTGCATTTAACAAAAACAAACTAAGTTTTAAATATAAACATAACGAAATCGTACGTTTTTCGTGTATTTATTCAACTGTTTTTGATTCCGAAGCCATCCATGTTTTATTTGGCGCGTAGAAAGAACTTCCACAAATAAATGGATGAGTTTCCATTTACGCAGTTTATAGTGTAAACAAGCATCGTAAATACAAAGTTATGTGGGGAGAAATATATGTATGTTTGCTTATATTAAATATTAGTCTAAAATCGAAGAAGTTATTTAGCCAAGAGAGTATGAGGCATGCGATCATAGAAACACATATTCTGTCATATGGAATAATGAGGGCACATTTTTTGATGTTTTATAAAATCGAAGTGAAATGAATCTGGTAATTTGTTTCGGACTTCGATTTTAAATCAGTTGAGCTAATTTAACGAATTATGTCTGTTCTGCTATCCATGAGAAGTCGTCCTTAGAAAGAAAGTCACAAATGCCAAAATACCAAAATTGAGATAAAGGCAGATTCGGAAGCGTGAATGAGTTCCTGATATTTGTGCTTAGCTCATAAGACACATTGTCAACTGTAACTGAGTGAAAAGCGTTAAACAAAACGGCTACACCTACATTTGCTTACCTAGATAAAAAACTTAATAGCTAAATATCTCAAAACTACGAAAATGAAGATGTGACTTTCTCTCATAGGAGAACAGTACAGGACGCAAATGGTATATGATTTCTACAAAATTTTTCATAAATTTGTGTTGATGGATCTATTTATTTATTCTATTTCTATTCTATTCTATTAGTAGCCACACATATAGCAAAATTCAGCACAACTTTTCACTTGTAAATTGGTTTTTATACCCTCCACCTCTCCACATTCATTTTAAGGCATGAAATTCGGACTGTGGAGGGATTTTTCAAAATTTGTATTTTAAGGGATACAAGTGGAAAAGAGGGATGCAAATGGCACCACCCAAGTCGAAATTTGGAAATTTGTATTTTTAGGTGGAAAACGGGATGAAATGGCCTAAAAAGGTACTATCCAAATAGTTAAAATCGTTGTGTAGCTAGAATCATGAAATTAAGCCTTTACACTCGTCTGCCTGCGTAGACACCCAAAAGAAGAGTATTACTTCGGATTCGTACTTTTAGGATCAAAACAGGAATAAAACTGATAACAAGCGAACGGTTGTAGCTAGAATCAGTAAATTAGGTGTGTACATTCCACTGTAGACGCTTATAAAAATTGTAAAGACATTTGGCCTATAGCTGGAATCACAAAAATCAATCTAAACGTCCAACAATTTTGTCAATAAGTTACTCTTATATTTAAATTTTGTACAAAAGGCAACATATACACAATTAGACTAGTGCTTCTGTTAATTAATGCATAAGCGAGTATGCAAGTAAGTCTGGAATCCATTATAACGCCAATATATTTAAATTTCACACGCTGTGGAACAAATATTGATTTTCATTTCCTGGTGAAATAGAAGTGAAGCTTTAATACACCTGATGTCAAGGATGGTATTACCAAGCGCCTAGCGCGCTTTTAGATATTGGATATGTCTTGAGATTGTGGCGGCATCAACATATGTTTCAATTTCATAATTTTGTGGAAGTTGCAATGATTGCAACACGATAGATCACTCAAAGAAGTTGACACAGAATGGTTTGATTTAAATGGTTCAGCAAGAATTTCGCATTTCTCTTGGCGACTGTTATTTTTAGATTTTTGCAACATTTGTAGTTTTTTTACAAGCGACATTGGTTCTTAATACACATGCAAAAAACCCGCCGAGTCTGTTGAATAGAGCGCGAGAAAATTACAAAACAAAAAGTCATGCATACAAAATTATTTTAGCCATATCTCCCGCGAAAATTATTAAAAATTTAAAAAAAAAAAAATTTTAAAATTTTTGTATATCGTGCTCTACCGAAATACCCACATTATATGTCGAAAATGGTCGTTATTTAAGGGTGAAGAGCATAATTCACAACTTTGGTGTTTTTGGGGACCCGGGAATTTTTTCCGAAGAACATTTAAATAATTAAATGCTCTTTTTGAAATGACTTTTTTTGATTTTCCCGAAAAAGGGCCAAGGCTCCACCAAAGAGGAGCTGGTGGGTTAAGATCTTCCACAAAAATAATCCTCATAATATTGCACAATATAGTTCTGACAATAAGAATTATCTCAAACATTAACTTACAACACTTTTCTCACTCCCTTCGACCAATAAATGAAAACTTTGATCCAGTGTAAAAATAAACTCAGGGCAGCTGGTCTATAAGTTTATTCCACAAAAATGGTGGAATAAACAAAAATACCCTTTTAGAGTTATAGGGTAGGTATTATTTTCCAATCAGAAAGTCTAACTTTGTTGGACAGTGTTACTAGTACTTGATTAATATAATATTAATTTAATTTAATATTCATTTGAATTATATATTATTTCACATCAGCCAAGTAATTTGTTAAGTTTCCTATACAACATGCCATTTCAGAAATGCTGTCGGACAGTGTTTTTGAAACCGAAAGCTCCGAATGCACGATTGAAATTAAGAAATGGAGGTCATTTTTCTAAAAAAATCACATTTTTGGATTTATTTTCCCCGTTTTAAGAATTGTGGGTTTTTTTATAATTTCTTGAATTGATTTCAAAAACGTGGATATTTACTACAGAATGTTATGAATCCTGTATTTATATCGAATGTGCATGTCACTGTGAATTTTCTATGCAGTTATTTCATATATAAATTTTGTTTCATTATCATCTTTAAAACTATTATTTTTTCGATATTTCAGTAAACATAAGTGGGCGTAGTAGCACGTAATCGTGTCATGTCCCAGCAAAAAAAAGCTCCTGAAGAAGTGAAACCAAGTAAAAACATGGATTGCATTCCACAGAGGCTGTCGATTTACATAGAAGTGCAGTAATGTTACAGGAAAATATATTTTTGTTAACATAGCAAAACCAAAACAAATATTGCAAAAATAATTTTATAAATAAATATAATATTTTTATTATTTCAATCCGCGCTTATAAGACAAAGCTAACAATACTTTTACACTATATATATATATATAATCGAAATAATACTTCAAGTCAATTCAAAAAATAAATATTCTTATATTTATATTTTCAAAAGCTTAGATACCATAAATATTGGTAGGCTACAGTTGGTTGCATTTCCATTCCCTTTTAATTCCAAAAGTACAATTTTTGAAAATCCATTATCTCACGTACATAGTGCAAAATAACTTAACTTCATGTTTCAACCAATTTTTGCCGTAAAAGTACTAATTTGGAAAAATCTTTTTATTTTGCGTGTCTATGCAGTCAGAGGAATGTATACAACGAATTCCATGATTCTAGCTGCGGCCTTTGGTTGGTACCATTTTTATCCCCTTTTCCAATTTTACCCCCTTAAGAGTACGACTTTCTAAAATCTCTTTATTTTACTTGTCTATGCAATTAGAGGGATGTACTCACCGAATTTCATCATTCTAGCTGTATTCGTTTAGTTGAAAGTACGAATTTGGAAAAAACCTTTTATTTTTCGTGTCTACGCAGTCAGAGGAATAAATACTCCCAATTACATAACTGTAGGTGCGGTCATTTGGTTGGTACTATTTTATCCAATTTTTCCATTTGAACCGCAAAAAGTACGAACTTCGAAAAATCCCTTTATTTTACGTGACTACGCAATCAGAGGAATGTATAAACCGAATTTCATTATTCTAGGTGAAGCCGTTTGGTTGATACCATTTTTATCCCTCTATTCCCATTGTACCCCTTAAAAGTACGAATTTGGAAAAAATAGTTTCATATTATGTATCTATTCAATTAGAGGAATGTACGCAGCGAATTTCGTATTTCTAGCTGATTTTTTTTATCCCTTTTGTCCCATTTTACTCCCTACGAATAAAAATCACTTTATGGTGCACCTTTTTGTTATAGGGGGAACGCGCATACCCGATATCAATTAAGTACAAGCAGACATATTGAAAACAAGTAAGGAAAGGCTAAAGTCGGGCGGACCGACTATATGATACACTCCACTTTCTATCCAAATACAAATCAATTCGGTAAAAAAGTGAAAACGGGAAGGATTTTTGTATGTTTCCTAATCATAGGCTAATATGACCTGAATGATGAATGAAGCGACCCACATTCACAATAGAATATAACTATCAAGTGTAACGTGTTAGGCTCAATTTGAAGAAATTCGGTGAAAATCCGTGGATTCTGGTGCGGCAAAAGTCAAGGCGGGAGCGAAATTTGTATTGAGCTATATATAAATCTGAACCTATCTGACCCATTTTCACCATGGGTGTTTCTGGTTGAAATATAATATATCTTGAAAGATTTGAAGAAGATCTACTAAAAAATTTGGTTTCTAGAGCGAAAAAGGTCAAATCGGGAGTGAAATTTGTAGGGAGATATATTTAAATCTGAACCGATCTGATCCATGTTCACCGTGGGTATTTCTAATAGAATTATAAGATAGTTTTCCAAAATCGAAGAAGATCTGTAAAACTATGTGGTTTCTAGAGCGAAAAAGGTCAAATCGGGAGTGAAATTTGTATGGGAGCTATATATAAATCTGAACCGATCTCACCCATGTTCACCGTGGGTATTTCTTGTGGAAATATTAGATAGTTTGCCAAATTTGAAGAAGATCTGTTAAAAAAATGTGGTTTCTAGAGCGGAAAAGTCAAATTGGGAGCGAAATTTGTATGGGAGCTAAATATAAATCTGAACCGATCTGAATCATTTTCATCATGGGTTTTTCTAGTTGAAATATAAGATAGTTTGCCAAATTCGAAGAAGATCTATTAAACTATGTGGTTTCTAGAGCGAAAAGGTCAAATCGGGAGTGAAATTCGTATGGGAGCTATATATAAATCTGAACCGATCTGACCCATTTTCACCATGGGCGTTTCTAGTGGACACATAAGATGTTTTGCCAATTTTGAAGAAAATCTGTTAAAATATGTGGTATCTACAGTGAAAAGAGTCAAATCGGGAGTGGAATTCGTATCGGGGCTATATCTAAATCTGATCCGATTTTCTTCAAATTAAATAGCGTTCGTCCTTATCCCGAAAAACTTCGTTGTGCAAAGTTTCATTTGGTTCTGTATACAATTGCGACCTGTATCGTGATTACAAGAATAGATGGACGGACAGACAGACAGACATTGCTAAATCGATTCAAAGTCGATCTTTATAATTAACAATGGGTCTATCTCGCTTCCTTTTGGGTGTTACAAACAAATGCACAAAGACATAATACTCTAGTGGAGTGTATACAAATATGCTTAAATACTCTAAAATATTAGGGGTTATTAGGGTTTTTCACCCCTTGTGAGGGAAAAATTTTTCCCTTTGGGCCGATTTCGCCCGGTTTCAATACCAACCGATCTACGACTATAAGACGTATATTCGCAAAATATGGACCTGCTAGCCCCTTTCCTTTAGATGATAGCGTGCTTTCAACAGACGGACGGACATGGTTAGATCGTCTTAGAATTTTATGAAGATCAGGAATATATATACTTTATAGGGTCTCAGGTGGATATTTCAAGGTGTTACGAACGGAATGACAAAGTTAGTATACCCCCATCCAGGAGGTGGAGGGTATAAAGATGATGATCTTTCGACTTGGATGTAGTGAAAATTGGGATGCTCACCAATTTGAATCTAACATGGAGTTGTCGTAGGAGGGATGTCCTTTGTTTTGAAAGACTTAAGTTATTGCAAAGATCTACTTTTGTACTCGTTGTCATTTCTGTTTTGAAAAAACCCAGTCTACCAGGGATAGAACAGCGGACCTTTTGGTTGCTACTACGGCACTGTAACCATCTCAGCTATCCTTTGTTGTGAGTGGTGAATAACTAAAGCAAACCATTTTTCGGGGTATTAACATACACTGTGTGTAATTTTTTAAGTCATGGAAATGTGACCATATACGGACACCACTACGAGATAAAAGACCAAAAAAGACCCGTGCATCCCAGTTTTGCCCAAAGTCATGCAATATTTTTTTATGGGCCACCAAAGATTTGAAGCCTCGGTGTCGTTTGTGCAAAAAAGTGATCATTTTCTCAGGCTCATATCTTGCAAACCGTTTGGAATTTTGATATACTCTCTGAGGCAATGTTGTAGCTCTTCTCATAAAGAAAAAAAAACAAATCATCTTCAATGTCAAAATGGCAAATGTCATCGAACAAATCTTATAGGCTGTAGTGTGTGTAGGTAGCGTATACGTGCTGTTGATTAAGGATAAATCACTCATACGCACTGTGTACTCGGTCTGACTGATTCCTACGGAAGTACTTCCAACTTCTTTTGCTGGGGACTTACCTGAAATATATTATTTCCCTCGGAATTCAGAATCATAACACACTGATCGAAATGATGATGTTCCATGGTGCTCGTTGTGTACAATATGGCCAATGGTGATTCGGTTTTGGTCTGGAAAGCATTGTTGGTACCACGATGATCCAGATCGTGGCACAAGCAGGCCACCAAAAGACCGAATATTTCCAAATCCTTCATGAAACGTTCCATGCGGCCTGTCTTCATCATGGCGAACATAGTTTGGGCCACATTCAAGGCATGGCGCCAATTGTGGTACTTAACAGGACGGTAGTTTTTGCGTACACTCAAGACCCAGCGACAGAGGACATCGTAGGGTATTTGGAACATCTGAACGAGATTGCATTGTAGGAACATGCGGACGACAGCACGGCAGGTATCATCATCACACAAATCGAAATCTAATGGGAAATAAGGTGGAAACATTTTTTAATAATTGACAAAATTGCGACAAGTTGGAAAATTTTTTGATGGATTTTCAAAAACATACATAAGTTCAATGTAAAATCACAAATTAAACATTTGAAAAATTATTTTGAATATGGTAATACAATTTCTGGGTTATTTCTGAGCGTATAGTTTTACCTATAAATTTGAAACTGTATAGATTGTAGATTTCGGCCGTTTCAATGGCATCCTGCACCAATTTATCGGTCTGTTCCTGCGGTGCTGTAGCATGATATGACAGACATTCCAGGGCGACCTTCTGTTTGGCCATCAATTTGCAAGCGTTCTCATACATTTGTGTATTGTGTATGCCCAGGCCGCAGAAGATGGCGAATGCCTCGAATATGGAAGCATCGCAGTCGGTGAATGGCACCCCGTTGCCCTTATTGATCAGTTGCGCCACACCGATCACTACCTTTTGAGCATTGACAATTGGCATACAGAGTATGGCCTTGATGCAATCGATTTCATTTTCGGCCGTGATTTGATTATGCTCCTGCACCCATTCCCTAACATCGGCTATATTTACAGTTTGACCGGTGGTAGCCACAAATTGTGCGATTTGTGCCAAAGTCGAATTGCTCAGGTCATTGACTGAGGGTCGAGAAATATTCGCCGACTGATTAGCTGCGCCCAATTCGAAAAGCACCGTGAATCGGTTATTTGTTGTTTGCTGGGAATACTTTTAATCGTTAGTATATGACCTAAGCTTCAATTGAACTTGACTTACCTTATCTTCGAAACTATCACTACTCACAATACTACGACTTAGACGTCTGGGATTTTCATTAGGCTTCTCTATGATTTTTTCTAAATGGCTCTGCAAGAATAGAAAAAGGAAGAAATCGCAAACATGTAAGGAAACTGGTTTAAAAATTTTAGCTACTTTTGTCGCAAACGAAAACACTTTTGTGACAAAGTAAATCAGAATTTGTGACAAAGTAAATAACATGAGGTTGGATTTTTTATTTTGGAGAGAACTGTTTCGCCCTCCTTGTCGATTTGCAATACCAACCGATCTACAACTATCAGACTTATTCTTGGAAGATTTCTAGCTTATGTCGATTAGAAGCTAGCCTGTTTTCGGCAGACGGATCGTCTTAGAATTGTATCAATTCGTATAACTTACCGCCTCACAGCAATCCAGATCCACCAGGAACACTGAACACCTTTCACATTTCAGCAGTACACGAGCCTCGGTCATTATCTTCGTTACCAAACATTCCAGATTATTTTGCTCTTCGAAGATGCTGCGTGCCAAATTCAACAATATCTGATTACGTCTATACTCCTGGACGGACATTTCAAACAATTGAGCATTTTGTATACCAATACCACAGAATGTCAAGTAACGGCGAAATATTTCAACATCGTGTTCGTCGAATTCAAGCGATCCGTTTGTCTTATTGATGATCTGCGCAACACCGATAATGTCGCCCTCGTAGTTGCAAATGGGCATCGAGAGGATGGTGTTGGTCTTGTAGCCGGTTTTCAAATCGATTTCACAATTGAAACGAGCATCCTTGTAGGCTTCTTTGATGTTGATAATTTCCTTTGTTTGTGCGACCATACCGGCAATACCCACGCCAAAGGGTATGACAATCTCCTCGGATCGTGCTTTTTTGACAGCATCTTTGAGGGCTGAAATGATAAGAAAAATATAATATATTCCAATGTTATTAAGTGCAATGTTACAATCGAAAGGAGGAATTTACGTCGTGAATGTTCCAAATATAATTTCATGTATGTACAGGGTTTTCCAACAAGAGGTGCTATTTTAGAATCACTCGGTATTTCGGTAGCTGTCACTTTTGAAGCTTTTATTCTTTGACATTTGACAAGTAGAAACTACGCCATTACTAAAAATGGAACGATACACGCTTCAACAACGCATTGAAATTATTAAAATTCATGAATGAAAACGATCCGGAATTCCATCCGGAAAATCATCTTGACTGATGAGGCCTATTTCCACCTCGGTGGCTACTTCAACAAGCAAAATTGTCGCATCTGGAGCTCGAAAAACCCAAGAGTTATTGTTGAGAAGCCTCTCCATCCTCATCGTGTGACTGTTTGGTGCGGTTTATGGTCCGGCGGGGTCATTGGACCTTACTTTTTCGAAAATGAGGTTGGATCAACAGTTACGTTGAATGGATTGCGCTATCGAGAGATGATTAATGATTTTTTATAGTTGGATGGTATTGATCTGGACAACGTTTACTTTGGCGCTACGTGCCACACAAGCATCGAAACCATTGCTCTTTTACGGGAAAAGTTTCCGGACCGTGTTATCTCTCGAAGAGTTGATCACAATTGGCCACCGAGATCTTGTGATTTATCCACTTGCGACTTTGGGCCACGTGAAAGATAAGGTCTACGCCAACAGCCCAGCGCCGATTCAAGACCTCAAAGATAGAATTTGTGAGGCTATCGAGGACATAGAGCAGCCACTTTGCAATTTGTTTATGGAAAATTTCATGAAAAGGATATGGCCCTGTAAGCGTGGTCGTGGTGGCCATTTGGCTGGTGTTGTTTTTCATTATTAACGGCATACCTTCCTCTTTATTATGAAATAAACATCCGATCAAAAAATGGCATTTTTCTTTGAATACCAAAATAACACCTCTTGTTGGATAACCCTGTATGTAAGAAATAACATTTATAACATAACATAACAATACATTTTGCTAGATCTGCAAATCTTTTGTTCATACCAAATGACTGTCACTCCAAGAAACGAAGAAGCTTTATCTGATTTGAGTATTTACTGCCAAGAAAAGCAAACGATGGAGAATAAAATATCCCGTCTTGTGAGCCGGGCGTTTTGAAAATTCGGATCTACATCAATGAATTTTACATGAAGATTTTACATGGATGAGAGATGTTCTTTAATTTGAAAGTTCAAGAGTTTTTTTCAGGATGATATACATAAGTTATTTGGGACAGAAAATTGTGGTATTGAAGGAGTGCCTTAAGACGCTACTATGTTTGTTTGGACCAAATTCGTTCCACGACTTTATAAGTCCGTACGTCTGTCTGTGTGGCAAAATTAGCATGCCCCTCACTGCTCCATCCTCATATTAGCATTGGATACAATTATAAGGCGTTGTCAGAATACAATGAAATATGATTTGTAACTGAATTCAAAAATATTATCTGTTTTATGTAGCATTTATGGTTTTCTTGTTAACCGTTTTTGGTTGTTTTTTTTTACGGGTTCAATGCGCTATCGTGTTTGTTTTGCATTAATAGAACACTATAACAATGATCTGTGCCGTAACATTTTGTACATGTTGTAAAAAATTTGCTTTCGTATGGGAGCCCCCTTAAGCACAATAGGAAGTCTATCAAATCTCCCCTTAAGGAGTGGTGATTGGGTAGTAGGCATGTTTGGGAAGGAAAAATGTATGGGGGCTACTGCGGGGCAGTTTCTTCCTTTCTTTAATAAAAAAAAATATTAAAAAGTTTATGGTGGGCACCTTAAGGTTTGAATATAGAGAGTAGGTACGTTCTGAGAAAATATTGGGGCTTGGTCATACATTAGGGACCTCCTTGGGGCAGTTAGAGCGGTGTTGGCAATTTATTAATATGTAGCTTTTGTATCGGAGTCCACTTAAGATGTGGGGAAAATGTTGGGGAGAAATAAATAATGGGGCCAGTCTTACATGTCTCTCCTCTACGGGTGACCCGGGATCAGTTGTAAGCCTTTCTTTCATAAAATATATTATAAACAAGTAAAAAGGTGTTAAGTTCGGCCGAGCCGAATCTCCACCACGGAGTGCATTCCCCAGTATTACCGGCAGGTTAGAGTCTTTACATAAAAATGCAGAAACGTATTAGGAAAATTGTGATAATTTGTGTGTACATTGTGATATTTGTTTACTATTTCAAGCTATAAGGCACATTTATGGGCACTTTTTTAATAAATAAATTGTGATGCTTTATTAGTATAATATTACTAGTCCTTCTGCTATATATAAATTTAATACTTTAAGTCTAATCAATAAGTGAACATGAGGCAGCAATCTTCAAAAAGTGCCTAAAATATTGGGTATATTACACTGTGTGTATTTTTTTAAGTCATGGTAATATAACCATTTACGGACACCACTACGTGATAAAAGACAAACAAGTAGGTAAAGGCTAAGTCGGGCGGGGCCGACTATACGATACACTCCACTTTCTATCCGAAAACAATTCAACGCGGTAAAAAAGTGAAAACGGGAAGAATTTTTGTATGTTTCCTAATCATCGGTGCTAAGTATTTCAAATCGGAAATATTTATATCGGTGCTATATCCAAAAATGGAATATAGTGACTAACTTTCACAATAAGTTCTGTCAGTTGAAATATAACGTGTTATGCTCACTTTGAAGAAATTCGGTGAAAATTCGTGGTTTCTGGAGCGGAAAAAGTCTATCCGGCAGAGTTACAAGCCAAGAGAACCATAATTTTCGGCGGCGCTGTTCAAAATGGGTCGGCGGCGGCGGCTTTCGGCTGATTTGCCGGCTCGTTCTGTCATTCGATAAGCCCTATTTATTTGACAATTTTGCCAACTAGTTCAATATTCGTTAATATTAGCCAATGTTCCAATAATTTAATATTGCTATTAGGGTATCAAATTAGGCTGACTTTTATGTTAATCGATTTATCGTTTATTTGAAAAAAATCCAATTAATCGAATAATGAAGTCGAGAGTTATTCGATTAACCGATTAATCGAATAATTGTCCACTTCAATAAAATATAATTAATACGAGTTATATAGACTAGACACACCAGTTTACGGGTAGTTCCACTATATATTGAACGTTTATTACGCATCTGATTTTATTTAAAAATTGTAATATCAAATTCGAAATTCATTAGAAGTAGACAAAAATCTTAATATCTTATCAAAATAAAGAACCTTAAATGAGCATAATGTCAGAAGTTATCCATTGACTTTCTTCGAATATGGATCATATGATTTATAACAGAACTGACTCACGAATCACGATTTTTTATTATTCGAAAAAATATTTGACAAAAATTATTCGATTAATCGTGGTTGGACACCGTAATTGTTATCCCATAAAATAATTTTCCAATATTTATAATATGGATGAATTTAATAAAAATGTTTGCAATTACAGCTTTTCATGTGAGGCTTGAATATCATAATCCTTTCAAAGAATACTAATACTCTACCTACTTTGACGCACTAAAGAAGCACAATAGAGGAGCTGCTGTTCATTGTTATTTATAGAAACACATCCTGGAATTAACTTATATAAATGCGACTTTCAAATCAAAATACAATCATTCAATTTTCTATAGCCGTCATCATATAGTGGGATACCAAATTCAAAGAAAGATCAATATATTGCACAGCAGTAGGATGTCTAAGTCGACATTTATATTTTATTTTGTAATTTTAGGTGGGTTGTCTATTTTGCTAGTAAGATTTGACTGAGTTAGAACTCCGTCAAATCTCGGCGGCGTGGTTGAAGTCGATATGAGTCGATAAAATCGGCGGCGTGGTTAAGTCGGTTTGAGCCGATGAAATCGGCGGCGGCGCGGCTCGTGCAAAAACATGCGGCGGCTTGTCGGCTTGTATCTCTACTATCCGGGAGCGAAATTTGTATGGAGGCTATATTTTAATCTGAACTGATCTGACCCATTTTCACCATGGGTGTTTCTAGTTGAAATATGAGATATTTTGAAAGATTTGAAGATCTGTTAAAATATGTGGTTTATAGAGTGGAAAAGTGAAATCGGGTGTGAAATTTGTTTGGGAGCTATATATAAATCTGAACCGATCTGACCCATTTGCACCATGGCTGTTAATAGAACAAATATGTCGCCTAATTTGACGAAGATCTGTTAAAATATGTGGATTATAGAGCAGTAAAAGTCAAATCGGGAGCGACATTTTAATGGGAGCTATATATAAATCTAAACCGATCTGACCTATTTTCACCATAGGTGTTCCTAGTTTAAATATAAGATGTTTTACCAAATCTGAAGAAAATCTGATACAATATGTTGTTTCAAGAGCGGAAAAATCTCAACTTGAGAGCGAAATTTGTATGAGAGCTATATATAAATCTGAACCGATCTAACACATTTTTACCACAGGTATTTCTAGTTGAAATATAAGATGTTTGGCCAATTTTAAAGAAAATCTTTTGTAATATGTGGTATCTAGAGTGAAAAGAGTCAAATCGGGAGTGAAATTCGTATGGGGGCTATATCTAAATCTGAACCGATTTTCTTCAAATTAAATAGCGTTCGTCGTTGTACCGAAAAACTTCGTTGTGCAAAGTTTCATTTGCTTCTGTCAACAATTGCGACCTGTATCGTGATTACAAGAATAGATGGACTGACGGACATTTTTAAATCGACTCAAAAAGTGATTCTAAGTCGATCGGTATAATTAACAATGGGTATATCTCGTTTCCTTTTGGGTGTTCCAAACAAATGCACAAAGACATAATACTCTCGTGGAGTGTATAAAAAGACCCGTGTCTCCCAGTTTTGCCCAAAGTCAGGCACTTTTTTAAGGACCTCGGTGTCATTTTTGTTAAAAAAAGTGGTCATTTTCTCAGGCTCATATCTTGCAAACCGTCCAAAATATTGATTTACTTCAACATTGAACTGCTATATATTACAAAAATACGTCCTATATATTATATTATGTCATAATAACGTATACTTATCCCGGTGTTACGTGTGTTGGTATGTTTTTTATACACTCCACGAGAGTATTATGTCTTTGCGCATATGTTTGTAACACCCAAAAGGAAGAGAGATAGACCCATTGTTAATTATACCGATCGACTTAGAATCACTTTTTGAATCGATTTAGCAATGTCCGTCCGTCCGTCCGTCTGTCTGTCTGTCTGTCTGTCTGTCTGTCTGTCCATCTATTCTTGTAATCACGATACAGGTCGCAATTGTAGACAGAACGAAATGAAACTTTGCACAACGAAGTTTATCGGGATGAGAACGAACGCTATTTAATTTGAAGAAAATCGGTTCAGATTTAGATATAGCCCTCATACGAATTTCACTCCCGATTTGACTCTTTTCTCTCTCACATATAACAACAGATTTTCATCAAAATTGGCAAAACATCTTATATTTCAACTAGAAACACCTGTGGTAAAAATGGGTCACATCGGTTCAGATTTATATATAGCTCCCATACAAATTTCACTCCCGATTTGACATTTTTCGGCTATAGAAAACACATATTTTAACAGATCCTCTTCAAATTAGGCGAAATATATTATAATTGTCCTAGAAACACCCATAGTGAAAATGGGTCAGATCGGTTCAGATTTACATATAGCTCCAATACGAATTTCACTCCCGATTTGACTCTTTTCACTCTAGTGAAAAGACTCAGATTTATATATAGTTCCCATACAAATTTCGCTACCGATTTAACTTTTTCCGCCCCAGAAACCACGAATTTTCACCGAATTTCTTCAAAGTGAGCGTAACACGTTATATTTGAACTGGAAGAACTTATTGTGAAAGTTTGTCTCATTTTTCCATGTTTGGATATAGCCCCGATACAAATATTCTTATCGATTTGACAAATCGAACCAGGTCATATTAGCCTATGATTAGGAAACATACAAAAATTCTTCCCGTTTTCACTTTTTTACCGAGTTGAATTGTATTCGGTTGGAAAGTGGAGTGTATCATATAGTCGGCCCCGCCCGACTTTAGCCTTTCCTTACTTATTTTTCATATGATTGACATTGGGGTAAGATTTTGAGATTTGGATGAGAGTTTGGACTTGCCTTATAAAAACGTGGGCGTATACTTACCATTATTACATTATATTTTAATTAAGTATACGTAATGCAAACAAACTGTGTGTAATTTTGTAAGTCGTGGAAATATAACCATATACGGACTTCCAAACGGTTTGTAAGATATGAGCCATGATCACTTTTTTTTACAAAACTGACACCGAGGACCCAAATCTTTGGGGCCCATAAAAAAGTGCATGAGTTTGAGCATAACTGGGAGACACGGGGCTTTTTTCGCCTTTTATCTAGTAGTAGTGTCATTATATGGTTATATTTTTTCGTGTTGCACTGTGTTAGTCGTCATTAGAGAGAAACATTTTCCCTCAGGGCCGATTTACCAATTTTTTGACTTCAACTACAGGCCAGATGTTTGTCCACAGTGGAACGCACACACCTAATTTCATGATTCTAGCTACAACCTTGCGAATATCGAAAAAAATATCTGAATTTTTCGCTTCTACGCACTGAATTTCACAATTCTAACTACAGCCTTTTGGTTGGTCCTACGCTTATCTCCTTTCGCGCCACTTTCCCCCTGAAAGTACAATTTTAGAAAAATTCCTTTATGTTTCGCGTCTTTACAGTCATGATTTCAACTTCAGTGGTGTCCCTTAAAAACACGTGACTACGCAATTAGAGGGATGTGCATTCCACATTGCATGTTTCTAGCTGTTGTCGTATCATTGGTACCATTTTTATCCCCTTTTGTCCCATTTCACCCGCTATGTCTTTTATTTAATTTTCACGCTACAAGATGAATGTTTAAATAATCTAAATATTGGGGGGTATTTTCAGTCCTTGTTAGGGAAATTTTTTTCCCTCGGGTCCAATTTCGCCCACTTTCAATCCCAACCGATCAACAACCATTAAATACATTTGAACCCTAGCTCATTTCGTTCGAAAGCTAGCGTGCTTTCAACAGACAGACAGTCGGACGGACGGATTTGGCTACATCGTCTTAGTTAGACCGGTAGGAGCAAATTTTATAAAAATCAGTTTTGTATGGCAGTGTGTTGGGAAAAAATGATAGGGAGGGAAAACTAATGGGGGTCGGTTTTACATTTAACCTGACTATGGGCGTCTTTGGGTCTTGATATGTTCGCAAGAAATGAAGGTGTTGAAAAAATATAGGGAATCGGTCGTACATTTGACCCCACTAGCGGTCTCAAGTAAAAGCGATGGGAGCAATTTAATTTTAAGGGGAGCCCCCTTGTGGAGTAGTGGTAGAGGGTATGCGTGTTCGAAAGAAAATTTTGGGGGAAATTAATGAGGGCTGGTTTACTTTACTTTACCCCGATGAGCACCCTCTTACACTCAACATACCACCCCCATTTGTTGGCTCATGAATTTTTGTCCGAACCTCACAAAATTAGTGATTCTACCATAACGAATTCGAAAAGTCGTGCACTATCCCACTTCCATCGGTTTATACATTACTCTGACTTAGTGAATGGTAATCGAGGACAAGAATCGATTCTCGATTCCCGATCAACTATTTTTGAATCCGATTCTTAGAATCGAAGAATCGGACCTGAGAATCGATTCTTACTCGGAATCGGTAGAAATGTTTAACCATAAAACTCGAGAGGTATAATTTTAACTAACTAGTACAGAAAATGCTCACAATAACAAAGTTAGGGTACCAAATATTTTGATAGCATCTCCCTACAAGCGAGAGTGGACCTTAAATTTATTTAAATTTGCATTAAAATATCTCGAATCAATGGTGGAGAGTATATAAGAATCGCCATGGCCGAAGTTTGCGGCTTTTTAATTGTTTTACACTAAGGTGCTGTTCCTTAATCGACTATTCTGAATAATCTATAATTTATATAGTTTTTGGAAAACGTTTTTCTTATAGATTTTTTCCGATCTATTGAATGATACCATCGCAAAAATATATAATTTAATGTTCACCTTTACTTTTAGGAATTAAAAATAAATTTAACATTTCGAAATCTGCGGACACTTTTATTTTTTTAATATTTTTAGAAGAAAGTTGTCTACAAGTTTATCAAATTTCAAACTATTGCTTTTCTTCGTTTTTGAGATATTGAATTTTAAAGTTAGTTTCTCATTTTTTTCGCCTAGACTATGTTTTGACATTTGTCATTTATTTTGAGGTCTTTTAAGTACTGATGAATTCGATCAAGTTTTGTGTAATATTTCATCAAAACTAACACTTTCTAATTAACACTAACATGAAAACAACTATAAAAAGTTGTTCTAATGATAGTTTCATTAGTCAAATGCGATTTTAGCGACGACCTATGTGGTATGAATATATCAGATTTTCTCTAAGATCTTGATATTAAAATGTAAATGATATCCAAAAGTTCAGGAAATTGTATTGTTGGTAGTGAGCAATGATAAAGAAAAAATCGACTGAACTAATTCACCGTATTTTCAGTATATGTTAGATTTTTTATTGGTGTTACTAACAATTCGTGTTTATCTAACATATAATATTTTACGAAATTTATTTCACGAAATATAAATAATATTATAATAGAAAACTATCTTGGTTTACGTGGCCGCTCTCACCATTTTCAATAAACCTTTCTACATGGCTCAATTCTGTATAAATAATATTTCCAAAAGCACTTAAAAATACTTTTCCATCGGCAGTTTTATTTATGCATATTTTGTATAATATGTTAAATCATTATCGTCTACTACTTTATCCGATATTTCCATTACAAGCGATCTATCTATTTTTACGCAATAATTTAATTTTTCCAAATGTTTGGACTGTTGGAGGTACGAAAACCCCAGTGTTTGGTACATATTAAGCTCCCAACCTTTATACCACTGTCAATTTTTTATATCAATTCCACACTTAGTATCATTTCCTTTTGTTTAATTAATAAAATTGCAGCTTTTAAATTTCACAAATTGTTACCACCAAAAGTACGTACAAAGTTAGTACATAATTTTTGGGTGTTTTTCATTAAATTAAATTTCGATTCCCAAGCATCGATAATCGATTCCAGTATAAAGTTGGACACATGTAATCGATTCCAAAAGAATCGTTTTTGAGCTCTCAGAATCGATTCTCGATTAGAATCGGAATCGATTTACCATTCACTACTCTGACTGTGCAGAGCGCAACATAAAGTAATTTTCGAAATTTGTAAATCTGTCCCTAGATTGGGAAACGGGTATGAAACCAAACCGCTGCAGCTAGAATCATGAAATTTGGTATATAAGTCCCTCTGACTGTGTAGATGATGTAGACGAAAAAAAAATTATGGGTTATAATGGGGAAAAAGGATAAATATGGTATCAACCAAACAGCTGCAGGTGGAATTATGAAATTCAGTGTGTAGGCTCCTCTGGCTGTATGGATGGTTGTGGTTGAGATGTTAATTTTTCTAACAAGTACAGAAAAAACAACAAAACAACGTCAGTTGGCTAAACCGACTTATATATACCCTCGCTCTCAGAGAATATATGTATGTATGGAACTTATAACGAATTAAATTTTACTTAGGGATGCTTTGTGTGGAAGGTTCGTGTCACATGTAGATTGTCCGGAAAACAGGGACAACCGGTTTTTTCATCTCAGACCGACCGTCGGCTTTTTAGAAATCGCGGTTCCAGAAAACCGGTTTTTTGTAGTCGGTCTCGACCGGTTTTCCATTCGTTTTTCAGTGCGAATTTCGCTATAATATATCACTTTTAATATAAAATGTGGGCTCACGGGACGCTTTTGAACAGTCTATCTGTCCAAATTGACATAGGACAATGAGACAAATTTGTTGTAAAATCAAATTTTGGCTCAATGCATGGTTGAGAACAAGCCTACATCTATGTTGTTTATTATTAATTTTGTGACTTTAGAAATCCCCAATATTTCTGCTTAAAACGCACTAAGAACATTCAATTTTGATCATATAAAATTGCCTAATTTGTTTGTTCTCTGTTTAGTCTCCTGCACCGTTGTCCACATCCGTCTTCGATTAGTTTATAAACACTGATATGAGGATCCGATCCAGACATTCATTTATGGGACCTAAAAGGGTTAACCCTTTTATTAAAAGGGTTAACACTCCAAGTGAAACAACAATAACTTATCATTTTGAGAAAAAACATAAACGTCTCACAACGATCATGATCACGAAACTGGAATTAGCTATATTCAACATCTGGTCAAAAAAATTAAAGTCTTAGGATTAAATGTTTTAGTGACATCAACCAATGATGTAGTCTTCGTCATGGTGAAATGTGCTAATAGTTTATCTGTAAATTCTCAGTTATGCCTAAACCATTGCTTTAACACTGTGTGTCAGAACATATTGTATAAGTGGATGATTATTTCTTAATTTGACTAAGAATGCTTGAAACTTAATTAATATTCCAGTTATTGTAAATCGTCTGTAAAGCAGCGGAAATTGAATTAATTTATGTTAGTGAAGAATTGAGAAGCTTATAAAAATATCGCGGCAACAGCTCCCTTTTAGGCTTCCTTTTAATTGCTTTAACTTTAATGGAGATCGATGCAATTAAAACTCTTATATATTGGACAGGAACGTCCAACAATTGATTTTTTATTGCTTTAATAAAAAGCCAAAACAACCGGTCCATCCGTTTTTTTCTAAACCCGACATTGCTAAAAAAACGGGGGTTTGATCACTCTAGTCACAAGGTCCCAGCTTCCACATTTATAAAACAATTGTGAAAACATGATCAAATATCAAGTCATAGTGGATTGATTACACACGCCAGTTACGAGGGATTTAATATTACCTAGGATAGAGACAAGTTTAAAGTGAGTATAAAAACATCAAATTGCAAATGATTTGGACTACCTGTATGGATTTTATATCGGTTTTATTCTAAGCAAAGTTTATGTCACTTTGTGTGGGAGGTACTAGAAGGGGTGTGGTAATATCGCCCATATTTCATGAGAATGTAACTTATATAAAAGCATTGCCAAATATCAAATTTCACAATATTCCGATCACCTGTATGGAAGTTATAATAGCTTTAATTTTACGTACTTTTGGGAGCTTTGTGTGGGAGGTAATGGAAGGGGCGTGGCAAAATCCACCATATTTTAGTACAATTAAAGTGATTATTGAAACTTTATCGCAAATATAACATAACATTACATTTAATTTAACATAGGAATATGGAACGCTTGAAGCAGTGCCCACTGCTCCGTTTCATTGAGAAAAATCAGAAAACTGACTTGCTTCTAGTTTATTATACACTCCACGAGAGTATTATGACTTTGTGCATTTGTTTGTAACACCAAAAGGAAGCGAGATAGACCCATTGTTAATTATACCAATCGACTTAGAATCACTTTTTGAATCGATTTAGAAATGTCCGTCTGTCTGTCTGTCTGTCTGTCAGTCCGTCCATCTATTCTTGTAATCACGATACAGGTCGCAATGGTAGACATAACCAAATGAAACTTTGCACAACGAAGTTTTTCGGGATAAGAACGAACGCTATTTAATTTGAACAAAATCGGTTCAGATTTAGATATAGCCCCTATACGAATTTCACTCCCGATTTGTCTCTTTTCACTCTAGATACCACATATTTTAACTGATGTTCTTCAAAATTGACAAAACATCTTATATTGCAACTAGAAACACCCATGGTGATAATGGGTCAGATCGGTTCAGATTTATTTATATATACCTCCCATACAAATTTTTCCGCCCAGAAATCAAGTATTTTCACCGAATTTCTTCAAATTGAGCATAACACGTAATACTTGAGCAGGAAGAACCTAATTCATTCCATGCTTGGATATAGCCCCGACACAAATATTCTTCTCGATTTGTCAAATTGGGTCAGGTCATATTAGCCTATGATTAGGAAACATACAAAAATTCTTCCCGCTTTCACTTTTTATACCTTCTAAACTTCGTGGACTAGGGTATTATAAGTTAGTTTCGCGCCAAATGTTTGTAACACCAAGAAATAATCGAGCTAGGCCCACCTTTAAGTATACGGATCGGCTTGGAATCACCAGCTGAATCGATTTAACGATGTCTGTCTGTCCGTCTGCTGTCCATCTTGTTCCCACTCTACAGGTCAAAATTGTGGTCCGATTGCCATGAAATTTTGCTAAGGTTACTTTTTTTGCCAAGGACGATTGGTATTGAATTTGGAGAAAATCGGTTCAGATTTAGATATAGTCTCATACAAATATCCCTATAATTTACACTATTACTGCTCTATAATACACATTTTACATGCGATCATGACCAAATTTTCAGGATCGTGTTATATTTGAACTACATGGGTCTATGGACTACATGGGTCTATGTTTTGATATAGCCGCCATACAAATGTACCTCTGATTTACAATATTACTTCTCTAAAATTCACATTTTACATCGGATCTTGATCAAATTTTCCACACAATGTTACATTTATACTAGAACAACCTATTTTGAAAGCCAGCTATATAGGTCAATGTTTTTGTATAGCCCACATACAAATGGGCCCCCAGTTTACACTGTTATCGCTCTAGAACCCACATCTTACGTTGGATCTTGATACAATTTTGTATATCACGACATAAAGAGTGATTTTTTTCAGGTTAGGATTTTCATGCATTAGTATTTGACAGATCACGTGGGATTTCAGACATGGTGTCAAAGAGAAAGATGCTCAGTATGCTTTTACATTTCATCATGAATCGTCTTACAAACGAACAACGCTTGCAAATTATTGAATTTTTTTATCAAAATGCGTGCTCTGTTAAGAAAGTTCATTGCGCGCTTCTATTTTATGGTCAGTTTAATCGACCCACTGAAGCGGCTATTCGGGCTATTGTGACTAAATTTCGCACCAAATTTACATTGTTGGACATTAAACCACCAACACGCTTACGTAGAGTGCGAACTGAAGAAAATATCGCAGCTGTATCGGCCAGTGTTAATGATGACCACCAATTTTCGATTCGTCGCCGTTCGCACCAATTGGGTCTCTGTTACTCAAAAACGTGGAAATGCCAAAATTGGACTAAGCGGATGGACCACCTAAGACGCAGCCGCGGTCAACATTTAAATGAAATTATCTTCAAAAAGTAAATGTCATGGACCAATCTAACGTTTCAAATAAAGAACCGATGAGATTATGCAAATTTTATGCGTTTTTTTTTTAAAAAGTTATCAAGCTCTTAAAAAATCACCCTTTATTTCAATAAAGAATACCTACTTTGAAAGTGATCTATAACGGCCCACTTTTTAATGTAGCGCCCTTACAAATGGCCCCCATTTTAAGTATTACCTCTCTAGGACCCACATTTTACATCGGAAGTTTTTCAAATTTTGCAGAATATATTATATTTCAACTAAGATTACATACTATAAAAGTCAAATATATGAGTCCACATTTTGGTATAACCTCCATACAAATGGGGCCCCATTCTACTCTATTACATCGCTAGAACCCACATCGTGCATTGGATCTCGATATAATGTTGCATATCATGTCATATTTCAACTAAGAATACCTACTTTGAAAGTGATCTATAAGGAACCACTTTTTAATGTAGCGCCCTTACAAATGGCCCCATTTTAATGTTTACCTCTCAAGGACGCAAATTTTACATCGGATTTTTTTAAAAATTTGCAGATTATATTATATTTCAACTATGAATACATACTATGAAGTCAAGTATGTGTACATATTTTGGAATAACCCAAATGGGGCCCCATTCTACTCTATTACACCTCTAAAAACTACGTCTTACATCGGATTACGATATATTTCAACTAGAAATACCTACCGTGAATGAGAAATATATAGACCCATGTTTTGGATCAGGCCCCAAGGGGGTCTATACCCCCTTTGAAATGTAGGTCCGATTCATTCTATTACTACTGTATAATTTGTATTTGTCTGCCGTAAAATTGGATCAATTATTTACCAACGACCATCGGTGTTGAGTTTGGAGGAAATCGGTCCAGATTCAGACATAACCTCCATGCAAATATCCCCCATTTTACCCTATTACTGCTCAAGAATACACATTTTTTTCATTGGAAGTTATATTTAGATGAGAAACATCTACTTTGAAAGTATATGGGTCCATGTTTTGTTATAGCCCTCTTACAACTGGGCCCCCAATTTACACAATTATCGCTCTATAGCCCACATCTTACATTGGATCTTGATAAAATTTTGCAGATCATCTTATATTTCAACTAAGAATTCCTACTGTGAAAGTAATCTATAGGGGCCCACTTTTTAATGTAGCGCCCATACACATGGGCCCCAATTTTTATTATTACAGCCCTAGAACACACATATTACATTGAATCTTGATAATATTTTGCAGATCATCAAATAAGAATACTTACTTTGAAAGTGATCTATAAGGTTCCACTTTTTAATATAACGCCCTTACAAATGGGCCCCCATTTTCTATTTTTACCACTCCAGAATCCATAGTTTACATCAGACGTTTATCAAATTTTGCAGATCATGTTATATTTCAACTAGAAACAGCTAGTATGAAAGTTAGATATATGGGTCCATATATGGGTATATTCACATACAAATGGGGCCCCGTTTTGCTCTATTGGCGTTCTAGAACCTTCACCTAAAATCGGGTCTTGATCAAATGTTGCAGACCATGATATATTTCTACTAGGAATACCTACCGTGAATCAGAACTATATAGGCCCATGTTTTTGGCACAGACCCCAAATTTTGTGATAGACCTGCCGCAAATTTTCAATAAAACCTTCACAGCAAAAAAACCTTGCCATAATAAAAATTCGTTCCCATTCACTTGCGAAATTGCTATTCGTAAAATATTACGGGTTATTAAGATATTATAGACATTTTTGGATGTTTTTAATGAACTCCTCAAAAGCGGGGAGAAATGCACATTTGGATTTTGAGATGCGATTAAAATGTGATTCCTACGGAACTTCCAATTTTTTTTTGCTGGGTTCATATTACCATGGACCATTACATAAATATATTGTCTCCGCTCATATGTACCTTCCGATTTATTGATAACACTCTGGATTCACTCATTACAGCCAATCTTGATGAAAAAATTTGTTATATTTTTTCACTAGGCGCAGCTAAAATGAGATGGCATGACGATTTTGTTTGTATATGGGCCCATCATATGAATGAGTACCATAATGTAAATTATTTTCATCAATTTTACCATATTCGTTAAATTTGATTAAAGATAAATTTATAGTACGAACTACATAAAATTGCACCCACGAAACACCTGGGTTTAGTAATCAGAGCGAGGTATGCACGCAGAGAGTGGTGCGTATTATATAGTCGGCCCCGGCCGACATTAGCCTTTCCTTACTTGTTTACCGAATTGAATTGTATTCGTATAGAAAGTAGAGTGTATCATATAGTCAGCCCCGCCCACTTTAGCTATTCCTCACTTGTTATACCCTACACCACTTCGTGGACTAGGGTATTATAAGTTAGTTTCGCGCCAAATGTTTGCAACACCAAGAAATAATCGAGCTAGACCCACCTTTAAGTATACTGATCGGCTTAGAATCACCAGCTGAGTCGATTTAACGATGTCTGTCTGTCCGTCTGTCCGTCCGTCTGCTGTCCATCTAAGCTTGTTCGCACTCTACAGGTCGCAATTGTTGTCCGATGGTCAAGAAACTTGGCAGTAGTTATTTTTTCTGACCAAGGACCATCGGTATTGAATTTGGAGAAAATCGGTTCAGATTTAGATATAGCCCCCGTACAAATGTCGCTCCCGATTTGACATTTTCCGCTCTAGAAACCACATCTTGTACCCGATTTTCTTTAAATTTGGCACAACATCTTATAATCCAACTAGAATTACCTATGCAGAAAGTGGGTAAGATCGAACTAGGAATACCTACCGTGAATGAGAAATATATAGGCCCATGTTTTAGACCAGGCCCAGAATGTTGTTATAGACTCCTTTTTGAAATGTCGGTCCTATTACTACTGTATAATTTGTATTTGTCTTGCGGATAATTGGGCCAATTACCATATTCGTAAAATTTGACTAAAGATGAATTTATAGTAATTTATATGAACTACATAAAATTACTCCCATGAAATACCTGGGTTTAGTAATCACAGCGAGGTACATTCGCAGGGAGTGGTGTAGGGTATTATATAGTCGGCCCCGCCTGACTTTATCCTTACCTTACTTGTTTTTTATGATATCGTTTTAAAAGTTAATAGTCCATCGAAAAAAATCGCAAAGATTTATTACAGAAATAGTTTTTTTGGGATCCAAAGATTGAATGTATAAAATAAACTGATTTTGTAGATTCATTCGTGATAAGTTAATGGTAAATATTATATTTTTTAAGAGCTGAACAGCAGTGCTCGCTACGTCGCACGCGTAAGAGCTAGTTATTTGTTATTAGTCTCTGTTTATACCCTCACTCAACAGAGTAGTAGAGTATATATCATTTGGGACAGAAAATAAGTGTAACGCATTGAAGAAGAGACTAAGACCCTAAGTATGTTTGGACCAAATCCGTTTCATGACTTTTTAAGTTGTTTGAGCCATGTCCGTCCGCCTGGTTGGCTGGTGTACACGATAACTCTCGAAAGGAGTTAAGGTATAAATTCAAACTTTGCACATGATAATATTTTTCCCAAACGTATTTTAAGTTCGAAGAATTTTGATCCTTGGCAATATTTTCATATATACTTTACTCACCTGGAATATGTGACAATTTGACATTTGAAAATATTTTTTATAATCAAATGAGCCTTACAAAATATGTAGGCTTTGGCTACGCCCCTTGTAATACCTCCTGCAGAATTGTCCCTATCCTAGATAAAACTAAATTCATTATAACTTCTATACCGTAACCTGAAATCCATTATGATTTGCAATTTGGTCATATTTGTGGTAGTGTGTTCTAGTAGCTCCCACACAAATAAAACGTCCCTAAATAAATTTGAAATCTTTCTAAATTCCATACTGAGGGTGAGGGTATATCTACCGATCGAAACTTACTTACTTTTTCATTTAAATTTTGCTACTCTGAGTTCCAAAGTATTGTCTCGATAAAGAGGACATAAGCATGCGTATGTCCATACCTAGTAACGTTTGTATATCAATGTGAGGCTGATTACATATGAAGGTAGCTTATTCGAATTGCATTTTTTTGCTTGTTGTGTTTCATTTCACTGGAATTATTACATACATAACTCATAGCTTTCAATGCTACATATTAAGTACTTCAATTTGCGTCCCCTGTATGCCTGGCAATAATACAACAATGTCGAATCCCATCAATAATTCATTAGCTTTTAATGGATGCCAATCCTTAAATGACACCTTTATGGCACAAATGCATTTACGACGACAAAGCCTATCGGACTGGTCCACAAACATCACACACACCCACACACCATTGCGTTCAAATGATACCAATATCGAATGCCTTCAATTCAATTCGATATTGCTATCATTTGTCTATTGTTTGTTGCTCTTTGTTTACCAAAAAAAATTATTAACTTACGTGTCTTTTGTGTAACATCGAATAATTTCGCCACCAAATATCGACTGTTGGGCGGTCCCTTGGCCAGGAACAATGAGCCACGATCCGCGTGGGTGAGTAGGCCCACATTCACCAAGATTTTATGACACAATACATCAATGTCCAGTTCGTTGGCAACATCACGTATCAATTCCATAAAGAGTTCGCCTTCGTCCAGTTCCATTAAATGCTGTCGATTGTCCAGTGCAGAAGTGCCGCTCGAAACTGATGAAAACGAACGATTTTTCTATTAGAAGCAAAAATGAAGAAGAGAGAGAAACAAAGAGTGACGATAATGAAAATGGTAATACGAATAGGAACATTTAAATGGGAATACTACATACATACATATGTATATATGTCTATATATATGTGTGTTTGCACGAGTGTTTATATGGTAAAAGTTAATTTAGTTAAAAACTTTTAAGAGGAATTTACGACGTCCTCAGTTGTGCGCATAGGACCTAAGGAGAATTGTTTAGAGCAAACAATCAAACAAGAGGTTGAATGCAGAACACACTCGAGGAAAAATCTATGTATATATTTTTTGCGAAAAAGAAATGCTTTGCTATTGATTTTAAATTAAACAGACACTTCTTCTGTTATTACAGTAAAACAACAAATACTTTAATAAATAAAAACAAATGAAATAACTCCCAATAAAAACTATACTTTGCATAGCCATCTTTGGACATAGCAGAAGAGAAAATTTGTGAGTTAAAGACTACTTTCGTAGAACATTGCAGGAGAATATGTTTTTTAATCTAATCAAACAAGAAAAAATAAAACAAGTTAGGAAAGGCTAAAGTCGGGCGAGACCGACTATATGATACCCTCCACTTTCTATACCACTACAATTGAATTTGGGGAAGAAAGTGAAATCGGGAATGATTTTTGTATGGGCACTTTTACAGTAGGTTTTTCTAGTTCCAATATAAGATGGTTTGCAAAATTTGAAGAACATCGGTTAAGATATAGAGTTTCTACAGGGTGAAATCGGGAGTGCAATTTGAATGGCAGATATATAAAGCTGAGCCGATCCGACCCACTTTCACAATAGGCGTCTCTGGTTATAATCTAAGGTGCTGTGTCACATTTGAAGAAAATTAATTAAAATATGTGGTCGCTCGAGCGGAAAAGTCAAATCAAGAGCGAAATTTGTTAGGGAGCTATATCTAAACCTGAACCGATTTGACCCATTTTCACCACAGATGTTTCTGGACTGGGTACTGGGTACTGTGTCAAATATGAAGCAAATCGAGTAAAATGTATGTTTTCTAGAGTGGAAAAAGTCAAATCAGGAGCAAGATTTGTATGGGGGCTATATATAAATCTGAACCGATCTTACTCGCTTTCCCCACAGATGATTAGAGTTGGTTTATAAGGTCTTGTTCAAAATTTGAAGAAAATCAGGTAAAATATGTGGTTTCTAGAACGGAAATGTCAAATCGTGAGCGACATTTGTAGGAGAGCTATATCTAAATCTGAAGCGATCTTTCCCGCTTTCCTGGCAGGAAAGATGTTGTGCCAAATTTAAAGAAAATCGGGTACAATATGTGGTTTCTAGAGCGGAAAAAGTCAAATCGGGAGCGACATTTGTATGGGGGCTAAATCTGAACCGATTTACTTCAAATTAAATCGCCTCAGAAAGTGATTCTAAGCCGATCTGTATAATAAACGATGGATGTAACTCGTTTCCTTTTGGATGTTACAAACAAATGCAGAAAGACATAATACCCTAGTGAAGTGTATAAATATTGAAAAATATTATAAATAAATATAATTTTAGGGCCTGTTTCTGTAACTTATTTTCGTTCGTCTAAGGAGAACGATCGAAAATCGCTCCATCACCCCAGTATAGGACTATATTAAGTTTATCATTCCGTTTGTAACACCTTGAAATATTGTTCTGAAACCATATATATTCTTGATCATCATAACATTCTAAGACGGAAGGAGCTTGGATGTCCAAAATTTTCAATAATACGTCTAATAGTAGTAGATCGGTTGGGATTGAAAATTTACTCACTTTTAGGAAAATTTCACTAAAATTTAGTAAAAGTTTACTTGGTTTGGGTAAAAATTTACTTAGTTTTAGGAAAATTTTACTTAAATTTAGTAAAAATTTTACTTAAATTTAGTAAAAATTTACTTGGTTTTAGGAAAAATTTACTTAGATTTAGGAAAATTTCAGCAAAATTTTACTTAGATTTAGTAAAAATTTTCTTGGTTTGAGGAAAAACTGATTGGAATTTTCCTTAGTTTGAGTAAATATTTACTTGGTTTGAGTAAAATTGAACTAGAATCAAGTTCAAAGCATGTACTACTTTCAAGAAAAAGTAAGAACTTGATAAGAGGAAATGTTGCTTTAGCGCTACACGAAGTTCAATTTTCCTAAATTTTAGTTCATTTTAAATCATAATAGGGTTCAATTTTTCTGAGTGTGGCTGCTACAGTTGGTTGTATTTCCATTCTATTTTAATTCCAAAAGTACAAATTTTGAAAATACATTACACAGTGCAAAATAACCTAACTTCATGATTCAAACAATTTTTTACGTAAAAGTACGAATTTTGAAAAATCTTTTTATTTTGCGTGTCTATGCAGTCAGAGGAATGTATACACCGAAATTAATTTGTCTAGCTGTATTCATTTAGTTGGTACTATTTGTATCCCTCTGTGCCCATGAAAGTACAAATTTTGAAAAAAACCTTTCATTTTTCGTGTCTAGGCAGTCACAGAAATGTATAATCCGAATTTCATGACTCTAGCTGCGGTCATTTGGTTGGCACTATTTTTATTCCCTTTTTCCGTTTTAACCCCAAAAAGCGAAAAAAACGTTTATTGTACGTGTGTACGCAATCAGAGAAATGTAAACACCTATTTTCATTATTCTAGATGCAGCCGTTCGGTTGGTATCATTTGTATCCCTATATTCCCATTTTAGCCCTTAAAAGTACGCATTTGGAAAAAATTATATTATATTATGTATCTACTCAATTAGAGGAATGTACGTGTTTCTAGCTGTTGTCGTTTAATATGTTCCATTTTAATCCCTTTTTCCCCATTTCACCCCCTACAAATAAGAATCACTTTATGGTGCGCGTTTTTGTTATAGGGGAATGCGCATACCCAATATCAAGTAAGTACAAGCAGACATATTGAAAAACCATGCCTAAATACTCTAAAATATTAGGTGTTATTATGGGTATTTTTAGTCCTTGTGAGGGAACATTTTTTCCCTTTGATCCGATTTCACCCAGTAGCTCCTTTCGTTTAGATGCTAGCGTGCTTTCAACAGACGGACGGACAGACATGGCTAGATCGTCTTAGATTTTTATGATGATCAAGAATATATATACGTTATAGGGTCTCAGGTCGATATTTCAAAGTGTTACAAACGGAATGACAAAGTTAGTATACCACCATCCTGGAGCTGGAGGGTGATGAGTGACGATGAATCGACAAAGTGAAATTGATTTACACCACGCCCCTCAAATTCAATTTTGTGGGACAGTTTAGCACCAATTCGGAAAAAATGCTGAATTTTAAGTTTTTATTTATTTCTGGCATTTAAGTTCAGTTTTGAGTTTTGGTGTATTCAGAGACTTATAGTATAATTTTACGGCAAATATTTTTGTATGAAATTTGAACCGTTAAACACTTGTTTTAGAGGCATTTTTACCCTTTTTCATATAAGTGACCAAAAATTGAGGGTCTAGAGGGTTAAAATGTATTAAAAAAACAAATTCATATTGAATATTGCGTAAAATCTACAAAAAGCGGTATCGTAACAAAATTTTGGGATTATTTAGAATATAATGGCTTACACTTTTTTGCAGTTTTGTTCAACAAAATAACCAAATTTCCAAAGTGAGGAGAACATGTTCCAAAAAATGGGATTTTTACATTTCTTTATCTATCACAGGAATAAGGAAGAAGCCAACATATATATTTTTTAGTCTGTTCTTAAAATTTTTTACAATTTTCCCCACTTTAGAAGCCACATATCATAACAGATTTCGACTAGATTTGCTACGGCACTTCATATTTCACCTAGGAATTGTCTTTTTGCAATTTTTTTTTGCTGTGTGTCCGTATCCGTACTGTCACTTGTTTTCGAGTGTAATAGTGCTTCTTGCTCAACGACCAACAACAAACTGGCGTTTCCGCTTACATACAACAAAGCCCAGCTAGAACAAACGAAACAACTCTAGAGACCAAGAGCCACTTTTCATTTTCGGTTACATGCTAAATCCTATTTACTATTAAAGTCTCTCTTGAGACAAACTTAAAAATATTAAATACAATAACAAAATGGCATAAGGCAAATATGCCAGTATTTGGTATGTCCATTTGTCTGGCTGGACAGAGGATATTTTTAGACTGTCGGAAACGTTGAACTTAAAAGACATACAAATATTGTAAATGTATGATTGGCAACGTGTGTTAAAGTAAATTTACATTTGTTTACCCAGGAGACATTTCGCTCGGTGCATACGCCCTGTTCTTAAATAAAGCCCATTTTTGTGGCATTTGGATAGCAAATTTGTTTTTGTTTGTCTGTACATGTCGCAATTGCTGACCGATTTTGTTCAAATTACCTATTTTATGTTAGACTAGCTTAAAACCGCTACATCACACCTATTAGTTTCTAAATAAATATAATTTGTAGTATTTTGTCCCACTATTCTTGCGTAGACAAAACAAATGTGAACGGCTAGAGAATCAATTATAGATATGAAAAATTGGGCTTTTGTAACACGTTTACAAGTTTTCGCCTTATGATTTGAAATTATAAAAATTTTCGTTCATTTGTCAATCAACAATATTGCCACCAAGATTTTTTTGTAATTTTTTGATAATTTTATTCATAGAAAAACATAATTTTATGTGTAAAAAATTTGCCAGTTATTAGGGTAGCCAATAACTGGCAGAAACAATTATTTGTTTACAAAATAATTATTTCAAAATAGTTTGTGAACAAATTTTCCTCTGACATAGTCGTGCTAAAATTCGGTGTTTGTTCCAGTGGCTCCTTCTTAGCGATGTGCTAGGAACAGGATAAATGATGGATACATGTGACTGATGTTGTGCATTTGTGAATAATTTGTGTCTATGTGTTATTTTTTTACTTCTGTTGAAATAAAAATGTTAAAATCCGCTAAGTGATTATTTATAAAAGAAAATAAAATTTCAATTTGAAAAAACATACATTTCCCCCATTTTTTTCATTTCTGCACGTACACGAATGGGTTTTTCTGATGGTCCATTCTAACATTAATTTTCTCTCGTTTCGTGTTCTGGAAACCCAAAAACATATGACATAAGCAGACGAAAGCTTTTTGTTAGTTATCAAAAAATTGGCATTCGTTATACAGAAACACAAATCAAGTTTCGTATGTCGTTTAACGAGTACAATGAGTGATTTATCATCCGGAAACCCCCCTTAAGTATTTTTTTTTGATTTTTTTTTTGGTTATACCACTCTTGCTTTAAGTGCGTCATATGCATATAATGTCACGAACAAAAAATTGCTGCGGTCACCCCCAGAAATAAAGATTTGATGTCTAGCCATCTGTGAGATAAACACTCCCGAAAACACCTCTATAAATTTTATTTTTATATTTTCTTGTGTAATTTTTTATGTTGCATTTTTATCCAATTTTTTGTGAATTTATAGACCATTGAAAAACACTTAAAATAACTGAAACATCTAATCAAAATCTTTCGAATAATGCCCAAATGATGAATATCTCACAAAATAGGAAAAAATGTTCTGTTGTCACTACAAAAAAAGCCAAAAAAGTACTATAAACGTCCAGTAAGTCTTATTGGTCGAATGTTTATTATAATATAAGTACTTTTAACGCAAGTTTGGCAGATGAAATTATTGCTTGTCTCCAAAATAATCATGAAAAATCCCCAATTATACTCAAATAAATTATAAATTATCAATGTTTTATTGATTCGTTAACAATCAGGGAATATTTTTATCATCCTTGTCCCCAAAATAATCTTAAAAAATTCTCAATTATCCACAAATATAAAAGAGTTGTTTAATTTCATCGAATTTGACAACCAAAATAAACAATGTATGAATGACTAGCAGTACCCGCTGGAAAAAATCTTTTATTTTTCGTATCTATGCAGTCGGATGGATGTATACTCCGAATTTCATGACTCTAGCTGCGGTCATTTGGTTGGTACTATTTTTATCCCTCTATTCCCATTTTACCCCTTAAAAGTACAAATTAGGAATACTTTTATATTATGTATCTACTCAATTAGAGGAATATACACTCAAAATTTCATGTTTCTAGCTGTTGTCGTTTGATAGGTACCCCTTTTCCCCATTTCACCCCCTACGAATCAAAATCACTTTATGTTATAGGGGGAATGCGCGTACCCAATATCAAGTAAGTACAAGCAGACATATTGAAAAAATATGTTTAAATACTCTAAAATATTAGGGGTTATTATGGGTATTTTAGTCCTTGTGAGGAAAAATTTTTTCTCTTTGGGCCGATTTCGCCCAGTTTCAATCCCAACCGATCTACGACTATAAGACGCATTGATGGAAAATTTGGACCTCCGAGCTCCTTTCGTTTAGATGCTAGCATGCTTTCAACAGACGGAAGGACAGACGGAAATGGCTAGTTCGTCTTAGAATTTTATCACGTTCAAGAATATATATACTTTATAGGGCCTTAGGTCGATATTTCACGGTGTTACAAACATGAATTTGTTTTTTGCAATCGAATGCAAATACATTGGGCTACTTCTAGTAGACTAACGCTAAGTTTTGCCGGGCCGAATCTTATATACCCTCCACGGAGTGCAATCCACAGTATTATCGACAAATTGGAGGTTATCGACTTTACATAGAAGTGCGGAACCATATAGGGAAAATTGTGATATTTTTTTATGTACAATACGATATTTGTTTACTATAGGGCATACATATTGGATAGTTGTGATGCTTCATTATTCATCCATTCCCACCGATGTCATGTTTCCAACTTCAGCGGTTTGGTTGGTCCCTGAGAAGTATGAATTTCGAAAAATTCCTCTATTTTACGTGTCTAGAGGGATGCACATTCCAAATTTCGTGTTTCTAACTATTGTCGTATCATTAGTACCATTTGTAACCCCTTTGTCCCATTTTAGTCGCTAAATCTTTTATTTGCTTTTTGGTGCTTTCACGCTGCAAGAGGAATGTACGCAACAAATTTCAAGTATATATAAAGCAGAAATATTAAAAAAAATTGATTAAATAATCTAAATATTGGGGATTATTTTCAGTCATTTCGCCTACTTTCAATCCCAACCGATCTGCAACTATTGAACATATTTTCATTTATGATGCCTAGGCTTCTTCCCCTCGCCATGTGTATAGGCTAAAGGTATCAAATGTGTTCAGTTATAAGAGTTGGACAAATACAAAGCCTTTTTGGAATATTTCTAGTTTTCTTCCCCCAGCAGCATTTTATTTCCTGCAAACTATTAACCCCCAACGACACTTCGCAGTGTCGCAGCCTGCTATAGGCCGAAAAATAATGTCAACGTTGAACTTAGTACTTTTTGTTTTTTTTTTCGTTGCATGTCTACCTTGGCGTCCTCCTGGTAAACTGTGAACAATTCGCTGGCAAGAAAAAGAACATTGTTTGCACACTCTCCTCCATGCGAAAGGATAAACGAAAACAATCTCGAAATCGTTGTCAAACATGCAACATGAACATTTAGTTGAAGCGTCCGTAAATGTAAATTGCAGCAAATAAACTCTGCTGTACCAACGGACAGGGGCCGCCCATTCCACTCACTTACTCTCTCCTTCACATTTAAGTGCATAATTAAATATTTAGATTTTCTCAACTCGCCCCCGGCAGCGGCAGTGGCAGTGGTGTTGGTGGATTCAGTGCAAAGTGTGCAGGTAACCACCTAGTCCAGTAAATATTTGGCGTTCATTGAGTTGTTGTGAATTATAAAGAGCGTTTTGTTCGATCAAATATTAGACTAAACGAAATGTGTTCACATGCAACCACCACATATTTTCACTTAATCGTGTACGATTTAGATAAAACAACATGGCATATTTATAGGCAGCAATTGAAATAATTGCTCGCTAGCTGGCGTGGCTGGAGTGTCGATGAAAGCTCAGATAGTGAGAGAGAGAGAGAGCAGTAACATAGTGTGGAGCAAAATATTGTGTGTACAACTAGTCGCAATTAATGTGATTAATGTTGTTGTATGCTCGACATCTGTAATTGAAGGACCTAGTTATAAGTAACAGAACGGGGGTTTAATCACCGCAGACTAGGGTGTACCCCAAACAAAAGTCCAATCCATAGTCAACATTCCAGTTATAAGAATGTATATAGAAAGAAATATATAATTAAATAATAATAGTTGTTTATTTAATTAAATTCAAAAATTAGTTTTAATACAAATTGAATTGATAACACTCTGCGACAAATTCACATTCATTTCATTGTAGCTGAATAAGACCATAGACACATGAAACTAGAGATCGTATATAGAAAAGCTGTATACTCAGTTTTCCATTTGGTGATTCTTTCTCCTCTTCATAGGACTATTAACTTCCAAAGGAATCATACGATATAATAATTTATTTTCGTACTTCTGCGTGTCGCAGAAAGACGATATGGGTAACAACAGAAAGAGAAGAACATCTGCTAAAAATACTTAATTCCATGCATCTATCTGTGTTAGTTCTGCACTCAGAACTATTTCAAATTTTTACCCCTTAAAAAGTTAAAATTTATTTATATCTATTTTTTGAAATACTTGTTAATGCTAAACTTATACAGATAGAAGAATGAAGTTCATTTGATATCCATTTCGGCTTTGTATTACACGAAGAAGTACGAAAACAAATTTTTGAAACATCTATTTCCTTTGGAAATTAAAAACTTAATGCCCAGTTCTCCTATTCTCCTATACGACGCACAGTGGTTCAGAATCAAAATCCATCGGCCAAAATTCAATAACTTTTGTTCTAGTAGACATTTTTTAGTTCTGTAAAAAACCAAAATTAGGACCCAACGATTATTTTAAGATATTAACATCGGGAAATCGTATATATTTCAGAAATCGGCACAATGTTGACTATTTTTCGATTTTAAAGAAAAATAAAAAAATTATTTTTCTGTTTTTATGTTTGTTAACATATTTTTACGTGTTTATAATGCGAAGAAAACATTTTATGTTTTTGTATTACAGATTTTCAAGCCTTTCAAATTTTGAAAATTTAAAAAACGTAATTTCTCTCTTTGACTTTGTCGAACTGCTTTTCACACATTTTAAGACATTTTGCACTCATTATTAGAAATTGTGAAACATAGAAAAACTATGTTTGTGCCAAATACAGTTTGGTTGTAATAAACATTTTAAAAATATCCTTTTTGATATGTGTGACTTTGTTCACAACTTTTTTCAAAGGCCTTTATCAAAATAAATACATATTTGGAAAAGGTTGAAGGGTTCCCCGTTTTCTGTAGGGTAACTTCGGCCTGCACGAAATTGCACCCTTGGAAGAGAGGATACATTTAGTGCAAAAAGTCCCAGTTGCACTTGAAAGTTGTTGCGGACATTCGTCTTGTAGCGAAAAAACCACTAAAAAGTAAATAAAAGTTTTAGCGGCGAAATGGGACAAAAAGGGATGGTACCAATGATAAACATAAAATTTGGAATGTACATCCCACTAATTGCGCAGATACGTAAAATAGATGTATTTTTCAAAATTCGTACTTTTAAGGGATAGAATTGGAAAAGAGGGATAAAAATGGTACACACAAAATCGAAATTGAAATCATGAAATTCGGTGTATACATTCATCTGACTGTGAAGATGTGAAACAAAAATGATTTTATTTCGAAATTTGTACTTTTATGTGGACAATGGGGCGAATGGGGATAAAAAATGGTACATACCAAATAATAATAATGAAATTCGATGAGCACATTTCTTTGATTGCGTAGACGCGAAAAATAAGGAGATCTTTCCATATTCGTGCCTTCATGATCTAAATGAGATTAAATATGGCACCAATCAAGCAGCTGTATCTAGAATTATTTTGAACTCGTCTTCAGCGTAACATAAGAGGTACCAAATTTTCTAAATTCGTTCTTTTAGGGTCAACATGGAAATAGGAGTGAAACTGGTACCAAGAAGTTGGCTGTAGCTCAAATCATTAAATGTATATCATATATGTAGATGTGTATATTCCACTCTGAAACATATTGGATATTCAATATTAGAACTTTTTCTATCAAAATGGTACAGGCAGTTAGACTGAAGCGGGAATCAAGGAGGTGCAAATGGGGAAAATCGGGCTTGAGGGAAATTGTTTCTACCTAATAACGACTGACAATACATCAAATATTTAGGGTATACTTTATTATTAAACTTATTTTATATTTATACACTCTACGAGAGTATTATGGCTTTGTGCATTTGTTTGTAACACCCAAAAGGAAGCGGGATAGACCCATTGTTAATGTCCGTCTGTCCGTCTGTCTGTCTGTCTGTCCGTCTGTCTGTCTGTCTGTCCATCTATTGTTGTAATCAAACTACAGGTCGCAATTATTGTCCGATTTTTACAAAAATTGGCACAAGTAAGTTTTGTGGATCAAGGACGAACGCTATTTAATTCGAGGCAAATCGGTTCAGATTTAGATATAGCCCCCATACAAATGTCGCTCCCGATTTGACTTTTTGAGCTCTAGAAACCACATATTGTACCCAATTTTCTTTAAATTTGGCACAACATCTTATAATCCAACTAGAGACACCTATGCAAAAATTGGATAAGATCGGTTCAGATTTAGATATAGCCCCCATACAAATGTCGCTCCCGATTTGACATTTTCCGCTCTAGAAACGACATATTGTATCCGATTTTCTTTAAATTTGGCTCGACATCTTATAAACTAACAAGAAACACATATGCAGAAATTATGTAAGATCGGTTCAGATTTAGATATAACCCCCATACAAATGTCGCTCCCGATTTGACATTTTCCGCTGTAGAAACTACGTAATGTACCCGATTTTCTTTAAATTTGGCATAACATCTTATAATCCAACTAGAAACACCTATGCAAAAATTGGGTAAGATCGGTTCAGATTTAGATATAGCCCCCATACAAATGTCGCTCCCGATTCGACATTTTCCGCTCTAGAAACCACATATTGTATCCGATTTTCTTTAAATTTGGCTCGACATCTTATAATCCAAATAGAAACACCTATTCTAAAATTGGGTAAGATCGGTTCAGATTTAGATATAGCCTCCATACAAATGTCGCTCCCGATTCGACATTTTCCGCTCTAGAAACCACACCGAAAACCACCGATTTTCTTTAAATTTGGCTCGACAACTAGCTAGCTAACTTGGCTAATCCAACTAGAAACACCTATTCTAAAATTGGGTAAGATCGGATCAGATTTAGATATAGTCTCCATACAAATGTCGCTCCCGATTTGACATTTTCCGCTGTAGAAACTACATATTGTACCCGATTTTCTTTAAATTTGGCACAACATCTTATAATCCAACTAGAAACACCTGTGCAAAAATTGGGTAAGATCGGTTCAGATTTAGATATAGCCCCCAAACAAATGTAGCTCCCTATTTGACTTTAGCCGCTTTAGAAACCACATATTGTACTCGATTTTCTTTAAATTTGGCACAACAGCTTGTAATCCAAGTAAAAAACCTATGGTGAAAGTGGTTAAGATCGGTTCAGATTTAGATTAGCGCAAATACAAATGTTGCTCCCAAATGTTTAACCGATTTTGGACTATACATATTATATTTCACCTATTTCGTTCCAGATTTCAGTATACCCCATACAAATGTCCTTTCCGATTTAACATTTTTTGTCAAACACACATATTTACAGGATGTAAAAATCCTGCCCGTTTTCACTTTTTCACCGAATTAAATTGTATTCGGATAGAAAGTGGAGTGTATCATAGAGTCGGCCCCGCCCGACTTTAGCCTTTCCTTACTTGTTTTATATTTATATTATAATTATATTTATTTTATATTTATTTAGTTTTATATATATTTATATAGTAGGTGACTATTAATATTATAATAATGAAGCATCACTATTTTCTTAATATGATTCTGTATTTCTATGTAAGCCTCTAATCTGTCGGCAATACTGAGGAATGCACTCCGTGGTGGAGGGTATATAAGATTCAGCCCGGCCGAACATAACGCCTTCTTACTATTTATAATTTATCATAATTTATTTATAAGTTATCCATAAAATAATTAATATCGTTTTCGAGTTAAGAAACATACAAATGCCCTTCGTCGCATAGTGTAATTATTATGGGTAAGTGGTATGCTAAAAAAACCCCTGTTTATTTAAAGAAAATGCTGGGAATTCTCCAAAATATCAACGGGACTTGAATATTAACTTATTCATTACACTGTGCTATAGAAAAGAATGGATGTATTTTTATACTCGTAAAATAATGTGAGATGTAAACTGGAATGACTAAAACTTGTATTTTTGGAAAAAAATAATAGTAGTAATAACAACTTCTATAACTCATTCAATTTTTAACGGATTTTTAAAAACAAAGCGATATATCGATCGAACTACAGATTTCTTCCTTTTAAATATGATGAACAAGATAAAATCGGTTGATAACCAACTATGTTACAGGCTTATAAGTGCTCTAAGTTGCGTAAAATATACCACAGATTTTAACGCACAGCACGTTGTAAATCGGCCATATTAGAATTTATATTATTTTGTCAAAGGGTTGAAAATAAAACTCTAATATATGTAGTCCTCTTTGACATCGACTAGGCGAGTCATTGATCTAAAAATAAACGAAATTAATTGAAACCCTCCTTTAAAGGCAATTTTCAATTAAGTTTGGATATTACACAAAATAAAGAAACTATTTGAACCTCTATTAAAGCCGTTAATTTGTCATTTGTCGAGTACTTTACAAAAATACATAAACACACGATACATACAGACCTAAGTACCTTAGGCTGGGTCACGAAAAAATGCAGCGGTCATCAGCCAAGAAATGAAGATTGGATAGTTAAATGATGATGATAAATATAAATTTATATTCTTGTCTTAGAATAATTGGACATTATTGTTTTTGAATGATGACTTCTTCTCTACACTAGGGTCGAAATTTATAGCAGCTGGTGACTATAACGCCAAACATACCTATTGGGGTTCACGAATTACCCTTCCAAGAGGTAGGCAATTATTAAGTGCGATGTCACGCGCTAAACTAGACGTTATTTCTAGCGGCCAGCCGACACACTGGCCCTCAGACTTAAGCAAAATACCTGATTTAATCGACTTCGCTATAGTCAAGAATATAAGACGTGATCAAAGTTCCATATATACTTCATTCGATCTTTCTTCTGATCACTCCCCTTCAATTATGACATTGTTCAACATCAAGTCTGAAAATGAGAACGAAGTCCATAACTTTCCTAACAGACGCACGAACTGGATGAAATACAAAAAGTATGTTAGTACACATATTCCTCAGGACATTTGTTTAAAATCTGAGGATGAAATAGAACATGCCGTTAACCTCTTTACTGATATTGTGAACAATGCAGCTAAGGTGGCAACACCGAAAGACATTAATGGAGGTGGCAACCCTGCAAACTGCCCAAGGGATATTGAAGCCCTTATTAGAGAGAAAAGAAAGCTTAGAAGGGAATGGCAGAGATATCGCTCCCCAACTCTGAAGTGTCGACTCAAGCATTGCCAGAAAAGATTAACGTCTGCCCTTAAGGCAAAGGAGGAATCTGCCCTCAAAATCTACCTGCAGAATTTAGATCCAACAGAGAGAAGTGATTTTAGCCTCTGGAAAGCCACAAAAGATATGCGAAGCCCTATTGCGCATGAATCCCCGCTACGCCTTCAGAATGGCAGTTGGGCAAAAAGCACTGAAGAGAAGGTCAATGCATTTGCCAACCACTTGGAAGAGGTATTTACACCAAATAGTGGACCATCTTCTGTCAATCCGCCCGAGATAGACGAAATGGTCCCTCACCCACTGCGTCTCAGGTTTAAAATCATAGAAGAATCTATTAAAGACCTCGAAACTAAAAAATCCCCTGGTAAGGATGGAATTACAGCGAGAATGATTAAAGAGCTTCCTCATTCAGCAATGAAAACTATTCTATTTATCTTTAATAGTATTTTGCGTACGGGCTACTTTCCAACATCTTGGAAGATGTCTGAGATAGTAATGATTCCAAAACCCGGAAAGGACTTAACTCAGGTTAAGTCATACCGTCCGATAAGTCTACTGTCGATATTGTCAAAAATGTTTGAGAAAATTCTATTGATGAAGATTACACCATACATAGAAAATAGCGGAATTATACCCGATCACCAATTCGGGTTTCGTAAAAGCCACAGTACCATAGAGCAAGTACACCGTATTGTTACTGTTATTAGAAGGGCGTTTGAGAACAAGCAGTATTGTTCCGCCCTCTTCATAGACATTTCCCAGGCGTTTGACAAAGTTTGGCATGATGGACTTGTGCATAAAATAACTCGTTTGCTGCCAAATAACACACACAAATTGCTCAAAAACTATTTAACAGATAGATCGTTTGAAGTAAGATTGAAAGGCAAATTTTCTAGCCCTAAGAAAATAACTGCAGGCGTCCCTCAAGGTAGTATTCTGGGACCCATCTTGTATATCTTATATACGGCAGATATGCCGACGAGTTCTCTTACACATACTTCCACGTTTGCAGATGACACTGCTTTCGTTAGTGTCCACAAAGACTCAACAATTGCGTCTTATCAATTGCAGTCACACGTCCGTGTGCTTCAAACGTGGTTAGTGAAATGGAGGGTAATGGTAAATGCAACAAAGTGCACACATGTCACGTTTACCCTGAGAAGAGACACTTGTCCACCAATTGATATATTTAATAACAGTATACCTCAAAAGGCAAACGTAAAGTACCTTGGAATTCATTTGGACCGCCGTCTTACATGGGCATACCATATTGATTCCAAAGTAACCCAGATAAAGCTGAAATTGCTACAGCTACAATGGCTTATTGGACCACGGTCTGCTCTAGACCTTGAATATAAAGTCCTTATTTACAAATGCATTATAAAACCCATATGGACATATGGTATCCAGCTTTGGGGTTCAGCGTGTGCATCTAATGTCAATAAGCTACAGAGAAGCCAGTCAAAAATTCTACGATTGATTACGAACGCCCCTTGGTACATCAGAAATGGAAACATTCATAAGGACCTTAACATCCCAATGATCAAAGAAGAAGTCAAGAGATACTGCCGGAGCTACGTTTCTAAGCTACACATCCATCCAAATACACTCGCTCGAGAGCTGCTAAATTATGAAGGACACAGCCGTCTGAGGAGAAGAAATACCCTAGATCTAGTTTAGAATTTTGAATTGTCACAATGCTAATGTAATATTTTGATAAAACTTTTATTACATACTTTTGCAAACTCTTGCTGGTTATATACTGTAAATAACCTTTAGAATAAGAATCCTAGGTTAAGATTTGAATACTTATTGTTATTTTCACAACTTATGAAAGATACAATAAATAACAAAAAACGTAAAAAAAAAAAAAAAAATGATGACTAAATGATGAACATCGGGCGAAAAATGGTATCGATGACTCCATTTTTCAGAAAATATTCGATATATTTAGGAAAATGAGAGTTGTTGCTTCCTTCCAATGTCCATTTTTATGGAATCATTCAAAAGAAGTTGACTGCAGTTATTTGTTTTGTTATTAAATGATGAATGTTGCTACATTAAAAAACTCGAATAATGTTTTATTTTAAATTCGTACAAAAGTCGCTCCCGATTTGACATTTTCCGCTCTAGAAACCACATATTGATCCCGATTTTTTTAAATTTGGCACAACATCCTATAATCCAACTAGAAACACCTGCTGTTTTTCTTTAAGACTGGATAATTAAGCTGCGATAACAAAAATCTAAAAAAATCTAAATCAAAATGTTAAAATTTCACTCAAAATAAAAAATATATTTTTTTTAAATTTCCGCCAAAAGCAATATCAATTTATGTATGGAAACAAATTTGATGTTAAAAAATTCGGACTTAGTCTTAGTGTAAGTCAAATTTATGATTATCGAGGCTAAGTACAAACAAGTAAGGAAAGGCTAAAGTCGGGCGGGGCCGACTATATGATACACTCCACTTTCTATCGGAATACAATTCAATTCATTAAAAAAGTGAAAACGGGAAATATTTTTTTATGTTTCCTAATCACAGACTAATATGACGTGGCCCAACTTGTCAAATCGAGAATAATATTTGTATCGGGGCTATATCCAAACATGGAATGAAGTGACTAACTTTCACAATAAGTTCTTCCAGTTAAAGTATAACGTGTTATTCTCAATTTTAAGAAATTCTATGAAAATACGCGGTTTCTAGGGGAACGAAATTTGTATGGGAGCTATATATAAATCTGAACCGATGTGACTCATTTTGACCATAGGTGTTTCTAGTTTTAATATAAGATGTTTTGCGAATTTTGAAGAAAAGAAGAAAAGTATGAATTTTGAAAAAAAAAAACTTTTTATTTTACTCGTCTACTCAATTAATGGAATTTTCACACCGATTTTCATGTTTCTAGCTATTGTCGTCTGATAGGTTCCATATTTATCCCTTTTTGCCCCATTTCACTCCCTAAAAATAAGAATTGCTTATGGTGCAAGTATATATTATATGGGGAATGCGCATACCAAATATCAAGTAAATATAAGCAAACATATTCAAAACAAGTAAGGAAAGGCTAAAGTTGGACGGGGCCGACTATATGATACTCTACACTTTATACTCCACTACAATTCAATTCGGTAAAAAAGTGAAATCGAGAAGCATTTTTGTATGGGTCCTAATCATAGACCATTGTGACCCACGCTCATTATGTATGTTTCAAGGTAAAATATAATCACATAAACAGTTGGGAGCAACATTTGTATGGGGGCTATATCTAAATCTGAACCGATCTTACGAACTTTCAGCATAAATATTGTTAGCTGGATTATAATTTCCTGAGCCAAATTTTAGGAAAATGGAGTAAAATATGTGGTTTCTAGAGCGGAAAAAGCAAAATCGGGAGCGACATTTGTATGGGGGCTATATCTAAATCTGATCCGATTTCTCCACAGGTGTTTTTATAAGATGTTGTGCCAAATTTAAAGAAAATCGGATAAAATATGTGGATTCTATTGCAGAAAATGTCAAATCGGGAGCGAATTTTGTATAAGGGATATATCTAAATCTGAACTTTTCAAAATTAAAGCATTCTTCCATGATCCACAAAACTTACTTGTGCCAATTTGTTTTTAAGATCGGACAATAATTGCGACCTGTACTTTGATTACAATAACAGATGGACAGACAGACGGACATTGTTAAATCGACTCAGAAAGTGATTCTAAAGCCACTTGTTTGATAAACGATGGGTCTAACTCGTTTCCTTTTGGGTGTTACAAACACATGCACAAAGACATAATACCCTAGTGCAGGGTATAAAAATCGTTCTTAAATACTTGAATTATTAGGGTTTATTTTCAGTCCTTGTTAGGTAAAACTTTTTCCCTCTGGACCGATGTCGCCCATTTTCAATCCCAACCGATATCCTTACGTTTATATTCTACCGTGCTTTCAACAGACAGACGGACATAGCTAGATCGTTTTAGAACGATGTCAAATTTTTACGAACGGAATGACAAACTTAATATACCCACATCCTATTGTGGAGGGTATCAAAATAAACAAGTAAAAAAGGCGTTAAGGTCGGCCGGGCCGAACTTTATATATACCCTCCACCATGGATTGTATTCCACAGAGGCTTTCGAGTTTCGTAGAAGTGCAGTAATATTACAGGAAATATAATATAATATAAAATATAATTGTTTAATATAGCCAAACCAAAACAAATACAAATATTGCAAAAATAATTTTATAAATAAATAGAATATTTTTATTATTTAAACCACGCTTACAAGGCAAGTCTACCAATACATTTACACTATATATATCGAAACAATACTTCAAGTCAATTCAAAAAAGAAATATTCTTTTATATATTTATTTTCAAAATAGCTTAAATACCATAAATATTGGTAGATAGTGGGTGCTACAGTTGGGGGTATTTCCATTCTATTTCAATTCCAAAAGTACAAATTTTGATAATCCATTATCTCACGTACATACTCAGTGCAAAATAATCTAACTTCATGATTCAACCAATTTTTATCGTAAAAGTAAAAAGTACGAATTTGGAAAAAATCTTTTAATTTTACGTGTCTATGCTATGTCTATTCTTTCGCAGTCGGTAGCAATTTTATCCCCATTTTCTTAGTACGACATTCTAAAATCTCTTTATTTTACGTGTCTAAGCAATAAGAGGGATGTACACACCGAATTTCATCATTCTAGTAAGTCGTTTAGTTGGTACTATTTTTATCCCTCTGTACTCATTGTATCCCATGAAAGTACGAATTTGGAAGAAACCTTTTATGTTTCGTGTCTACGCAGTCAGAGGAATGTATATACTGAATTTCATTATTCTAAGTGCAGCCGATTGGTTGGTACCATTTTTATCCCTCTTTTCCCATTTTCCCCCTTCAAAGTACGAATTTGGAACAAACACATTTATATTTTGTATCTACTTAATAAGAAGACTGAAGGACAGACGGACGGACGGACAGACATGGCTATATCGTCTTAGAACTTTATGACAATCAGGAATATATACTTTGTGGAGTCTCAGGTCGATATTTCAAGTTTGTTAGTTGTCAAACTTAATATACGCCCATCCTATGGTGGAGGGTATAAAAATAAAAAAGAAAACTAAACTTTTTCGTAAAAGTAAATTTCCCAATAAAAACAAAGGGTGATTTTTAGAATGAAATTCCAACACTCTTTGTTACTACCCACTCTAACCTACATACCCTTTATGTCTACACATTTCTACATATATCTGTACTTCATAAGAATTAGTACAAACATACAACAAAAATGAAAAATGAACACCAAAACCGTAAATTGACCCTTTTCGGTACGCTGAAAAAGAAGGAATCCATTGAATACAATACCCGATTTTTCAGGGCACGAAGTGGTGGTAAAAAGGTTCCTTTTAACGGGAACATTGCGTGTGCATTAATAAAGTCGATTAATTGTTTTATAGCAAAAGGTCAGTAAAAACAGGAGGTATTACGTTTATTGTTTTGTGGCAGAGGAATAAAAGTTTCATAAAAATAGAACATTTCCCATTCGTGTACTTAAAATTAAAGAGAACATAAATAAAAATCGAAATTGAGGGAACGTACAGTGCTGGGAACGTCCGCAGGACACAACAACAAAACGCAGTAACATTGTTGTTCGAAGAAAATTAAAAAATAACAATACAATAACAAATGTTGTGTTTTATTTTACGCTACGCGATAAATAAGCAAACATAAAAACATCAAATTCAGAAATTTGTATGAAAAATGTTTAATACGCCGTTTCTTGTTTAATACGAAGAATATCAAACCGACGCTTAGTTTAAACAAATTTTCATTTTCGTCGATAAATAAGATGCGTAAAATAAAACATGGTAAATGAAAAGGAATCTCAGATTTTGCAAAAGTAGTTGAAGGCATCTATAAAATTAAAGGAAATTTATTTAATTCTAACAAGAAAATATTTGGATCCTTAACATTTTTTCAAATACTTTTTATACCCTCCACCTAAGGATGAGGGTATATTCACTCTGTCATTCGGTTTTTAACACCTTAAAATATTCGTCGGAGACCCCAGAAAGTATATCAGGCCCGTGCGCAGGATTTTCCCCTGGGGGGGGGTTCATCTAACTCATAACCTAAAACAAAGTAAATGTTTACTCAAATCAAGTAAATATTTACTCAAACTGAGGACAATTTTGCTGATTTTTTCCTCAAAACGAGTAAATTTTTACTTAAACTGAGGAAAATTTTATTTTAAACAAGGAAAAAAGGTGAAATTAAAATAAGTTCAATTTAACTAAAATTACTCAAACAAATGATTTTTCTTCAGAGTATGCAAAACTAATACAAAAAAATTAAATATTTCTCAAAAGTTTCATGATACCTCTGACATAAAGAGTTGAGCTATTACTCCATGATTACTGCGAAGGCAAGATAGGCTCCTTCGCAGTGGTTGTTTAGAATAATTCATAAAGTATTTAAGAAATAAGTCTCTGCAAACGAACGAGAATTGCTTCTTAGATTAATATTCAAGAATTTTTTAAACAATTTCAAATGTTTTTATAAGTTCATTAATACTTAAATGTATGAAGAACTCGGCATACATTTCAATAAACATTTTAACTTAATTTTAGGAAAAAACACATTTTAAGCTAAAATTCCCTAAATGGAATTTTTTCCATACAAAAAAATTCAGATTTTTTTCTCACTTAAAACCTTGAAAATATTCTTCCACATAAATTTGAATTTACTCAATTGTAAGAATTTTTTATTAGATCCAAAGAAATGATTTTAAGTAAATCTACTACCCTTTTTCTAGTAAATGAACTATTTACTATGGCTTTGAAAGATGGAAACTTTACTCATAAATAGTATTTTTCCCAACTTTTTAGGAAATTTTTACTGGAGCGTTTGGAAACCGCACATATTTTATTGCCAGGAAATATTTTGATACATTCGGCCGACATTGTCGGCATAATTGCATTTCAGTAATCCATCTATCAGTACACTCAAAGGAATATGTCAGTAAAAGAAAGCAGAAAGTCTACTGAAAGAGCAGACTTTCTGCTGTTAAAAAAGAGATAGCAGATTTGTATCTGCTGAGATGGTAAACATCTGTTTGCTGTTTTTAGCAATATAGAAAAAACTTTAAGCAAATGTACAGAACAGTAGATATACATGTTAAGAACATTTGTTTAAATAGAAGTTATTACAAAGCAATTTAATACCACGGAAAGGTATCGATATTGTCTTTTTAATGATACGCATATTGTCCCAAGCTTATATAAAAGAAAATTTGAGCTAAACTCGCTTATGAACTCTTATCTATTTTTATATTTTAATTAACAACATCCAATTTTAACAGACTGCAAACTCTTTAGCAGTGTGAATGGTGATGTAAGATTGCAGAAACTGCTGTTATGTCAAAAAACAGCTGTAATAGCAGAAAAGGCAGGCTGATAGGCAGCAGACAATCGCTGCTTTTATTAACAGACTTGTTCTCTAAGTGTAGAACTTTTTTTAAATAGTTGCTTGAAATTACATACATACATATCGAGGGCTTATATTCATAAGTGGCTATGAACAAAAACATAACTTTTCATGAGAGCGAAAAAACTGATTTTCTCCTTAATTTGAAGAGAAATTATTAATCATTCTTCTACAGTTTAATCTAAAAAGGATTACTAATTGCTACGATTAAAAAGTTTAAAATTGAGCACTATGAATGCTGAAATAAGAATACGATTAATTGTAAACGTCATAACTTTTTTCATGAAATCTTGGCAATCCGTCAGATTGGTCGCTTGTAACATATAAGTAGGCAGTCGCGAAAATCGCTGCAATTGATGAAAAATCCAAAATTCGCGGTTGCAATTCCTTATATTTTAACCTTTTCATTCATAAGTCTTTTTCATACACAAATATTTCCCATGAAGTCAGCAACACATGCCAAAGAAATATTTTTGTATTCTCAATATAATAAAGATACTTTTCGCGGTTTTTCTAAAGATATTTTTCACAATTTTTGACTTTACAGCCACTATTTATCCTATTTTAGCCTGATAACTTGGGAATCAAAATGCTATTAACGCGAAATGATGGAATTTGATAGTACGATATGCCCTAAACCTAGAAAAATGTTTTAAACAAAATCGTTGTAGCGAGTTATAACCGTCGGTTTTATGCTGCTCCATTGTTGAACTATTTTATTTATATCACACAACTATTTTATTTAAATCACAAACTAACGTGCGAGGGGATAGCCAAATCAGGAAATTAAAGAAATGGCTTTAGAAAATATCTTTTCCACATTTATATGACAGATGACATCCAAATCTGAGAATAGTTTGGTCTATTCGACTAGACCCCAAACCCCCCCCCTGCGCACGGCTCTGAGGTATATATTCTTGGTCGTGGTAAAATTCTAATTCCATGTCCGTCTGTTGAAAGCACGCTAGCTTCCGCACGAAATGAGCTAAGATGTTGACATTTTCCGTAAATGTGTCTCATGGTTGTAGATCGGTTGGGATTGAAAGTGGGCGAAATCGGCCCAGAGGGAAAAATTTTTCCCTCACAAGGACTGAAAATACCCCTAATTACCCCTAATATTTAAAGTATTTAAGCATGTTTTTTAATTTGTCTGCTTGTACTTACTTGATATTGGGTATGCGCATCCCCCCTATAACAAAAACGTGCACCATAAAGTGATTTTTATTCGTAGGGGGAGAAATGGGGCAAAAAAAGGATAAAATGGTACTTATTAAACGACAACAGCTTAAAGCATGAAATTCGGTGTGTACACTGTACAGTCCTCTAATTGAGTAGATACATACTATAAAAATAGTTTTTTCCAAATTCGTATTTTTTAAGGCTAAAATGGGAATAAAGGGATAAAAATGGTACCAACCAAACGGCTGCACCTAGAATAATGAAATTCGGTGTATATATTCCTCTGATTGCACCGACACGTAAAATAAACGGATTTTCCGAAAATCTTACTTTTTGGGGTTAAAATGGAAAAGGGGGATACAAATAGTACCAACCAAATGACCGCAGACAGAGTCATGAAATTCGGAGTATACTTTCCTCTGACTGCGTAGACACGAAAAATAAAAGTTGTTTTCCAAATTCGTACTTTCAAGGCATACAATGGGTACAGAGGGACAAGAATAGTACCAACTAAACTATTACAGCTAGAATGATGAAATTCGGTGTGTACATCCCTCTATTTTCGTAGACGCGTAAAATAAAGAGATTTTAGAAAGTCGTACTCTTAAGGAGGTAAAATTGGAAAAGGGGGATAAAAATGGTACCAACCAAATGGCCACCGCTAGAATCATGGAATTCGTTGTATACATTCCTCCGAATACATAGACGCGCAAAATAAAAAGATTTTTCCATATTCGTACTTTAAGGCAAAAATTGGTTGAATCATGAAGATAAGTTATTTTGCACTATGTACGTGAGATAATGGGTTTTCAAAATTGGTATTTTTGAAATTAAAATAGAATGGAAATACAAACAACTGTAGTACCCATTACTTACCAATATTTATGGTATTTAAGTTTTTTTGAAAATATAAATATAGGAATATTTATTTTTTTAATTGAATTGAAGTATTATTTCGATATATATATAGTGTAAACGTATTGGTAGCCTTGTCTTATAAGCGTGGCTTTGAATAATAAAAATATTATATTTATTTATAAAATTATTTTTACAATATTTCTATTTGTTTTGGTTTGGCTATATTAAAAACATATATTTTCCTGTAATATTACTGCACTTCTACGAAAATCGCAGCCTTGTGGAATGCAATGCAAGGTGGAGGGTATATCAAGTTCGGCCCGGCCGAACTTAACGCTGTTTTTACTTTTTATAACGTTGTTCTCATTTTACCCACTAAAAGTACGAATTTGGAAAAACTTTTTAGTTAGCATGTCTACGCAGTCAGAGTAGTTCTTATCACAAAATTGGATAGAGGAATATACACACCGAATTTCGTGTTTCTAGCTGTTGTTATTTGATAGGTACATGTTTTTATATCTTTTTACCCCATTTAACCATCTACAAATGACTCTGGGTGTACGTAAAGTATATACTAGGCAGAAATATTAAAAAAATGTGTTTAAATACTCGACATATTAGCGATATTTTCAGTCCTTGTTACGGAAAAAATATTTCCTCCAGACCGATTTCGCCCATTTTCAATCCCACGTATTCCCCTCAAATCTGGATATCCTGGTTCCTTTTGGCGTAATTTTAATAGGACGGACATAACTAGATCGCTTAGAATTTAATGACCATCAAGAATATATATACTTTATAAGGTCTCTGGTCGATATTTCAAGGTGTTACAAACGGAATGACAATCTTCGTATACCCCCATACTATGATGGTGGGTATAATAATATTTTTTATTCACCCCATGTAAATGAAGTTAGAATTGTTTAATGACGATTTACCAAATATTTCGTTCCTATGTCATGCCATCTGTGAGCTAAACGCTCCAGGAGACACTACTAAAAATCGTACATAATCATAGTACGAAATATTTTACATAGTATCATTTAACAATCCAAATGTTATTCCTATGTGGCCCAGCCTAATGTATATATACATCACAAACACTAATTTATGACATATTGGTATCCGCAAAAATGCATATTAAGAAATATCGATGGACAGGCTTTTGTTTCGTAATATCACCCAAACCTGTTCGAACCTGTTTTATTCGAAAAGATAAACATTTTAAGTAATTCCTTAGGAAACGCCAGGACGATATGTCCCAGTTAGGGTTTGGGGTCCGGGAATTCCCGAATCGCTTTTCCCGGGATTTCCCGGAAAAATTTAGACGGGAATTCCCGGGAAAAAATTTTCAATTTCCCGGGAATACGTGAAATATTAAAAAATAATTTAGTTTTTTCGTTTGTATTTTTTTGGTCTGTAATCAATATTTGATTTGAACTGGGATATTGTCCTGGCTCAAGACCATTTTGCATCTATATTTAATAGAATGCAAATTTATTTACAAATGGCATGGTGACATTTATTACTTGGCTGCAGACTACCACTATCATGATTTCCACCCTGTCTAAAGGTTTCATTCAGGTGGCTTCGCAGCGACTTTTCAACATCAAACCCGGCCTCTATAAGGAGATGATTCTCACAAACGAACGAGAATCACAACTCACTTGCCGAATTTACGTTTAAAAAATAGCACCAAGTAATAAAGCACACATGCCATCTTACAAGCATCTCATTGAGTTGCATATGTAAGTATGTGTATATGCAGGTATAGTTACCCAGCAATACTTCTGCCGTGCCAACGCTCATTTGTTTTAGTTTTTTCGTTTGTATTTTTTTGGTCTGTAAATGTCACCATGCCATTTGTAAATAAATTTGCATTCTATTAAATATAGATGCAAAATGGTCTTGAGCCAGGACAATATCCCAGTTCTAATCAAATATTGATTACAGACCAAAAAAATACAAACGAAAAAACTAAAACAAATGAGCGTTGGCACGGCAGAAGTATTGCTGGGTAACTATACCTGCATATACACATACTTACATATGCAACTCAATGAGATGCTTGTAAGATGGCATGTGTCCTTTATTACTTGGTGCGATTTTTTAAACGCAAATTCGGCAAGTGAGTTGTGATTCTCGTTCGTTTGTGAGAATCATCTCCTTATAGAGGCCGGGTTTGATGTTGAAAAGTCGCTGCGAAGCCACCTGAATGAAACCTTTAGACAGGGTGGAAATCATGATAGTGGTAGTCTGCAGCCAAGTAATAAATGTCACCATGCCATTTGTAAAAAAATTTGCATTCTATTAAATATAGATGCAAAATGGTCTTGAGCCAGGACAATATCCCAGTTCAAATCGAAAAATAATTTATTTATTATGTTGATCAATAATTTAAAGTTACTATATAAATTTGAATTTTTAGATGTATTTCAAATTCATATATGTATTTACATTACTGACAATAATGAGTATTTGTTTATAAAGGGTGATTTTTTAAGAGCTTGATAACTTTTTTTTTTAAAAAAAAACGCATAAAATTTGCAAAATCTCATCGGTTCTTTATTTGAAACGTTAGATTGGTCCATGACATTTACTTTTTGAAGATAATTTCATTTAAATGTTGACCGCGGCTGCGTCTTAGGTGGTCCATCCGCTTAGTCCAATTTTGGCATTTCCACGTTTTTGAGTAACAGAGACCCAATTGGTGCGAACGGCGACGAATCGAAAATTGGTGGTCATCATTAACACTGGCCGATACAGCTGCGATATTTTCTTCAGTTCGCACTCTACGTAAGCGTGTTGGTGGTTTAATGTCCAACAATGTAAATTTGGTGCGAAATTTAGTCACAATAGCCCGAATAGCCGCTTCAGTGGGTCGATTAAACTGACCATAAAATGGAAGCGCGCAATGAACTTTCTTAACAGAGCACGCATTTTGATAATAAAATTCAATAATTTGCAAGCGTTGTTCGTTTGTAAGACGATTCATGATGAAATGTCAAAGCATACTGAGCATCTTTCTCTTTGACACCATGTCTGAAATCCCACGTGATCTGTCAAATACTAATGCATGAAAATCCTAACCTCAAAGAAATCACTCTTTATTATATTACTACAAACAAAACTTTTTAAATTAGCAAAATATCCATTTTATGCGAAACCCAGCTAGGGGAATAAAAACTTCTTGTGAGGCTATTTGCAGGATATTTATTGTGAAATGAAAATATCATGCCGACAATACTATGGCTTACATAATGTAAATTTTCTTGTTTTCCTAGAAGAATCGAGGTGAATATCTTCTTCAAGAACAATTTACTTTACATATGTAGCCAGAAAGAAATGGTCTAAAAATAGGAATACAATAAAAATTGTTCGCCTGGAAACTTTCAAGAGGAATCTAATAGGAATATAAATATATGCTACGATGTATTTAAATGGCCCTTTGTAAGTATTAATGGCTGGACTATTTCAATATTTTTTATGAATTTATTAAATTAACATTATTTTTTATGTTTCTATTGTTTTTACAGTTTAGAATATACCCCCCTGTTTCTATAAAATATTTTTATCTCCAGACGAATGAATATTCCAAATTAAATGCGTCATAACATTCTCCGTCATATGAGTTATTTGTTTCCTTAATCGTTTTCAATTTTGAATCTAGTGTAGGTGTCAGTCACTTCTACCTGCGATATAAATGTCCAATTCTGACGATTAGTCTACAACTTTTCAAGTTTATAATGAGAAAATGTAATGTAAATTCATATTGAGAAATATAAATTCATAATAAGAACATACAAATTGATAATGAGAAAATATAAATTCTTATTCAGGAATATATATTCATAAAATATAAATTCATAATCAGGAACTCTAAAATTTATAATCGAAGCTACATATGTATGTACGTTTTTCTATGGATATTTTCGTAGTAACACATATTTTATCAATGTTCTCATTATAAATTTACATTTTCTCAATATGATTTTATATTTTCTCATTATGAATTCATATTTTCTGAATATGAATTTGAATTTTCTGATTACAAACTTGTATATTTCATTATGAATTGATATGTTTCTATTATGAATTAATTGTTCTCAATGAATTATGATTTATATATCTCGTTATGAATTAACATGTCCCCATTATAAATTTACATTACCCATTATGAATTTGTATGTCCCTAATATGAATTTACATTTCTCAATATAAATTTGTATGGTCCTAATATAATCTTGAAAAGGTGTAGAGTAAAATATTTGTAAAATATTTTGACAATAACATTGGTTTTTAATTTGTAATATGACAGTATTGAAAAAAACACACCAGTTATTAAATGTTGATATTTTAAACCATATTGAACATACCTATAAATAAATTACTTTTTCCCGGGAATAAAATTTTTCATTCCCGTTTTCCCGGGAAATGAAAAAAGTCTGGGAAACCCCAAACCCTAGTCCCAGTGCACACGTAGTAAAATGCATAGTTGTGGTCAGATTGTATAACTCTCACGAAATGCAAACATGTCAAACACACCTGCAGTGTTGCCGTAAATTACTTGTTCTTCCACCACTTGCGTTCAGATCTTTGAGGATACGAAGGACACGGCCACTGTGTGTCCATGCAGGTGAGTCTGATTTACGTTATCTGCACAATGCACTTTGAAATTTATTGTATTTGTTTACAAGACGATATTGTTCAGTAATAAAACAATCATGTCACTATCACAAGTGCGGTTCTTTGTGGTTTCCTACGGTTTTTCAAATATTTAAAATATTGGGTGAAAGTATGTATACAATACACGAAATAATACACAATTCATGTAGGTATTTATTTTTACTTTATAGGCACAAAATTATTTTGTAAAGTCGTAATTATGAGTAAAGCTCCCTGCTGCGTGAAGTAGGGCACATCCGATTTAACGCTACCTGAATTGTTGTTTTAGAGATTGTTTTGACAGTTTCTAGGTTTTACTGTCGCACTCAGCTTCCTTTCCAACAGGAAGACAATAAACCAAAATGTTTTCGTTTTGTGGTGTAAATATGAGTAATAACCATATTTCTAGGTGTATATGCAATAGGTGTATTCACATACACCTGCGGCAGTAGTGTTGTCTAAAATAGCACATAACATTAGAATAAAAGTACTAAAGGAAGGGTATAAGCAATCGGTTCACACATTAGAGGTGGGATAGTGCACGACTTTTCGATTTCGATATGCTGGAACCAGTAATTTTGTGAGGTTCGGAAAAAATAATCTTGAGCCAGAAAATGGGAATGGTGGGGTGAGTGTGAATGGGAGCTCATCGGGGCCAAAGGTGAGGTAAAAGAGGTAAAAATATACAAAAAGCCACAAAACTGCCTCGGAGTCGTCCCCAGAGGGGTTAAATGTAAGACCGACCCCATTAATTTACCCTCACTCTGCAGAGTAGGAAGTATGTTTGGACCAAATCAATTCCATGCCTTTTAAATGTGTTTGCGCCATGTACGTCCGTCCGTCTGTCTGGCTGGTGTAAACAATATCTCTCAAAAGGAGTTAAAGAATCGATACAAACTTTGCACATGGTAATATTTTTCCCAAACTTAGTAAAAGTTCGAAGATGGGCGAAATTACCACGCCCCTTCTGGCACATCCCACACAAATGGCTCATATTCCAATGTTAAATTAAAACTCATATAACTTACACACGGATATTCGGAATCATAATGTCTTTATAATCACTTTAAGTGTACGAAATATGACGGGTTTTGCCACGCCCCTTCCAGTACCTCCCACACAAATCACGCAAAACTACGTGAATTTAAAGCTGTTAAAACTTCGAATGATCGGAATACTGTGAATTTTTTATTTGGCAATGCTTTTATAGAAATTACATTCCCATGAAATATGGGAGATATTGCCACACCCCTTCTTTAATCTCCAACACAAAGTGGCATAAACTATAGTTACAATAAAACCGACATAAAATACGTAAGGGTAGTGAAAAACATTTGCAATTTGATATTAAAAATTTTTTCTTTAATCCTAAAAAATATTTACGCTTTAGCCACGCCCCTTCTTGCACCTCCCACACAATTGTCTCTATCCTAGGTAATATTAAATAATATTAAATCCTTCATAACTTCTAGACTGGTGCATGGGATTCACTATGACTTGATATTGGATCATTTTTTTCAAATGTATGACTGACACTCAATATTTTTTCAACCACAGCAATTTTCTCTGAGCATACCTACCTCCTATCTTCGACCCTTAAGGTGATCCCCATACGAATTTTTATATTTTTGTTATGACATTAAGGCCCAAAACTGCCCCGGAGTAAGACCGACCTTCATTAATTTTCGATTTTTTTCAAATTCGTACTTTTAAGAGTTAAAAATAGAGGGATAGAAATGGTACCAACCAAACGGGGGCCGCAAAGTAGGTGTTTCTCGTCTAAATGTAACATGGTGTGGGAAATTCCATCTTATCAGTTATCTGTAAAACGGATATACACACCGAATGTCATGATTGTAGCGTCATTCGTGTTGGTGGTACCTTTTTTGTATCCTCTTTTCCCCGTTTATACTTTAAAAGTACGGAAAATTCGTTCATTTTGTGTTTCTAATATTTTGAGGGATGAACACACCGAATTTTATGACACCAGCTTCATCCGTTTGATTGGTACCATTTTTTACCTTTTTACCCGATTTAACCCCCAAAAAGTACCAATTTTGAAAAATTATTTTATGTTATATTTTGCGCCCATAAAGCAAAAATTTCTATAAGAGGAATTTGTGTACCAAATTTCAAAATTCGAGGCCTAACCGTTTGGTTAGGTGTCATTGCAATGGTATAATTTTTATCCCTTTTAACCACAATTACCGCTTAAAAGTACGAATTACGAAAAAATCCCCGATCTCTACGCTATAAGAGAAATGTATACACCAAATTTCATGGTAACAGAGGGATACAAATGGTACCAACCAAACGGCTGCACCTACAAAAATAAAATTTGGTTATACATTCCTCTGATTGCGTAGACACTTTAAATAAAGGGATTTTTCAAAATTTGTACGTTTGAAATGGAAAAAGAAGATAAAAATTGTACCATTTAAATGACGGCAGCTAGAGTCATGAAATTCAGAGTATATTTTCCTCGGACTGCGTAGACACGAAAAATAAAACGGAAAATAAAATGGGATACAAATTGTACCAACCAAATGGCGGTAGCTAGAATCATGAAATTCGAAGTATGCATTCCTCTGACAGGGTATATACGAAAAATAAAAAGGAGTTTTAAAATTCGTACTTTCAAGGGATACAATGGGAACAGAGGGATGAATGAATGGTACCAACTAATCGGCTACAGCTAGAACGATGAAATTTGGTCTAATTGTGTAGACGAGTAAAATAAAGAGATTTTCGAAAGTCGTACTTTTAAGGGGCTAAAATGGGGAAAAGGTGATAAAAATGGTACCAACTAAACGGCTACAGCTAGAATGATGAAATTCAGTGTGTACATTCCTCTAATTTCGTACGATATTTTATTTATTTTTTATTAAATTGTACTTTTGGAAATAAAATATGATGGAAATACGAAAAATAAAAAGGAGTTTTAAAATTCGTACTTTCAAGGGATACAATGGGAACAGAGGGATGAATGAATGGTACCAACTGTAGCACCCACTATCTACAAATATTTATGGTATTTAAGCTTTTTTGAAGATTTCTGTGTTATATTTACTTTTTGAATTGACTCAAGTCAGTATTATTTCGATGTATACAGTATACAGTATACACGTATTGGTAGCCTTGCCTTATAAGCGTGGTTTGAAATAATAAAAATATTATATTTATTTATAAAACTATATTTCAATATTTTTATTTGTTTTGGTTTGGCTATAGTTAAAAAAATACTGTATGTTACTGCAAAAAATGTATTAAGCAAATATGAATCAGGCATGACCTGACCCATTGTCAAACAAGTAAAGTTTTTATTATTAAGTTATTATATTTTTATATTCACCAGGTTTCCCGGAAATTCCAAAAGACCTGGAAAAAAAGAAACCCTACATGATATTTTAATTTACTTTTAAGGGGCGAGCGGGACAAAAAGGGATAAAAATGGTACCAACTAAAGTATTACAGCTACAATCGAGAAATTTGGTATGTAAATTCCCCTAACCATATCGAAACGAAGTACAATTGGATTTTTCGAAATTTGTATTTTTATGGGGCGAGCGGTACAAAAAGGGATAAAAATGTTACCAACTAATGTATTACAGTTAGAATCATGAAATTTGGTACGTAAATTCCTCTGACCATATAGAAGCGAAGTAAAATTGGATTTTTCGAAATTTGTACTTTTAAGGGGGCGAGCGGGACAAAAAGGGATAAAAATGTTACCAACTAATGTATTACAGTTAGAATCATGAAATTTGGTACCTAAATTCCTTTGACCATATAGAAGCGAAGTAAAATTGGGATGAGAGGGGCAAAAAGGGATAAAAATGGTACCAACTAAAGTATTACAGATAGAATCGTGAAATTTGGTATGTAAATTCCTCTGACCATGTAGAAGCGCAGTATAATTGGATTGTTCGAAATTTGTACTTTTTAGGGGGTAGGCGGGACAAAAAGTGTTCCAATTTAATAATTTCAGCTATAGTCGGGAAATTTGGAGTGTAAACTGTGTGTAAAGCGCAATCTAAATGGATTTTTTCGAAATGTTCTTATAGGGTGTGAGCAACAAGGGATAAAAGTAGTACCGACTACAGTATTGGAGCTATAGTCGTGAAATGTGGTGTGTAAGTTCCTCTGACAACGAGAAGAGCAAATTTAAACGAATATAAACAATGACCGGGATACAAATAGGATAAAATTAACAAATAACTGGTATTTTCGCGTGCGAAGCAGCGGGTACTGCTAGTATTTTCATACAAGCTGAGGCAAAAACAAGTGAAAACGGTGTTATGTTCGGCCCTTCACCATGGATTGCATTCCACAGAGGCTGTCGATTTTCGTAGAAGTGCAGTAATCTTACAGGAAAGTATCAATTTTTTTAATATAGCCAAACCAAATACTAATATTGAAAGCATAATTTTTTAAATTAATATAATATTTTTATTATTTCAAACCACGCCTATAATGCAAGGCTACCAATACGTTCAGAGTTACAAGCCGAACCATAATTATCGGCGGCGGCGGCGCTACCCAAAATGGGTCGGCGGCGGCGGCTTTCGGCTGATTTACCGGCTCGTTTTGTCATTCGATCACCCCCATTACGAAATTTATTTGCAAATTTTGGGAAAAGGGAAGGAACAATTTGTATTGGTTGTTAATACTTTTTCTTTTATTTGTTAATATTGGCCGATATTTGTTAATATTAGTCGATATTAGCCAATAATTTCATATTATTATCTCATACAATTATTTTTTGGGAGTGAAAATCCATCCCAAAATTGTTATAATATGGATGAATTTAATAATTTTTTTGGAATTACAGCTTTTCATGTGAAGCATATTTGACCAGACATTCTGAATATCACAATCCTTTCAAAGAATAGTAAAGCTCTACCTACTTTAACACACCAAAGAAGCACAATATTAAGGTGCATGTTCCAAAAGTGTCCGAATAGTGCAAATGATATTGTAGTCGGAGGACAGTGCAACTCCATGTCCTATATATACATGTGTGTGCCGTCGAAGATCATCGTCACGAGATTCGTGACTTTCTGTCCTACACAAGAGTGACCAAGAAATGCGACTTTCAAATCAAAATACAATCATTGAACTTACTATAGACGTCATCATATACCAAAATCAAAGAAAAAACATATATTGCACAGTAGTAGGTTATCTAAGTCGTCAGTTATATTTTCTTTTGTAATTTGTGGGTTGTATATTTTGGTAGTAAGATTTGACGGAGTTAGACCTCCTTCAGATCGGCGGCGTGGTTGAAGTCGACATGAGCCGATGAAATCGGCGGCGAGGTTAAAGTCGATGTGAGCCGATGAAATCGGCGGCGGCTCGGCTCGTTCAGAAACGTACGGCGGCGGCTTGTCGGCTTTGTATCTCTGCCCATGGAATAGGTACGCTAGAATCATGGAAATCTGTTCAAAATTTATTTTTTTCCATTTTTGTAGTGTGAGATTGCACATTAGAAAAAAATGAAAAAAAAAATTATTTGAACTGGGATATTTTCCTGGCTCAAGACCATTTTGCATCTATATTTAATAGAATGCAAATTTATTTACAAATGACATGGTGACATTTATTACTTGGCTACAGACTACCACTATCATGATTTCAACGCTGTCTAAAGGTTTCATTCAGGTGGCTTCGCAGCGACTTTTCAACATCAAACTCGGCCTCTATAAGGAGATGATTTTCACAAACGAAAGAGAATAACAACACTACTTTAAAGTTTCAAGAAAAAAATTTATTAATTTAATAATTTCGTAAATCAAAATAAAAGAAATAAAATTGTAAATAAAATTCCACTTCAATATTCTAAAAGTAATTGAAATTGCCTTTAAAACGAGGTTTAGTACATTAAAATCGGTCAAGTATTTCAGGAGTTACAGGCGATTGAATGAGAACACATTATTGAAAAAATTTATTTTTTTTTCATCTTAAATTGATCATAATTCGTGAAAAAAATATTTTAATTTTTTTCACAAAATACGTAATATTTTTACGTGAAGAATAAATACACAAACTTTCAAAACAATCGCAGCTAGCGAGGTCAAAAACCCGTACCGCTTGACATGGAATGACTCATATGTAAAAAAATATTATTTTTTGGACCCAATTATCCTTAAATAATGTATATAGAAAAATTTAGTTAAATGTAACTCAATTTTGTATAAAAAATCAATTGTATGATCTATGTATGATCAAAATTATTAGATGATGTTGTAAGAAAGTTACGCGGCCAATTTTTTTAAATCTCGCGAAACTTTATTTTGCTTTTAATTTAAAAAATAATGTTATGTATAGAGCTCCGGAGGCGAAAATATTTGAGAAGGTGGACTTTGTAAAATCATAAATATTTGCATTAGATTATTAGCTATCGTTGCAGTTACCCAGGGATTACAGCGGGGAGGTGAATGTACTCTTTTAATGGTGTCTCTCACGGTATCTAGATATATCGTGTAGTTTTTTGGTTGTTTTAATTAAAACAAGCAAGGAAAGACTTAAGTCGGGCGGGGCCGACTATATGATACACTCCACTTTCTATCGGAATACAAATCAATACGGTAAAAAAGTGAAAACGGGAAAATTTTGTGTATGTTTCCTAATAACAGGCTAATATGACCTGGTCCAATTTGTCAAATCGAGAATAATATTTGTATTGGGGCTACATCCAAACATGGAATGAAGTGACTAACTTTCACAATAAGTTCTTCTAGTTGAAGTATAACGTGTTATGCTCAATTTTAAGAAATTCTCTGAAAATACGCGGTTTCTGGGGGAACGAAATTTGTATGAGAGCTATATGTAAATCTGAACCAATGTGATCCATTTTTACCATATGTGTTCTTAGTTTAAATATAAGATGTTTTGCCAATTTTGAAGAAAATCTGTTAAAATATGTGGATCCTGGAGAGGAAAAATTCAAATTGGGAGCGAAATTCGTATGGGAGCTATATATAAATCTGAAGCGATCTAACACATTTTTACCACAGGTGTTTCCAGTTGAAATAAAAGGTGCTTTGGCAATTTTTCACCACGGTTGTTTCTAGTTGAAATATAAGATGTTTTGCCAATTTTGAAGAAAATCTGTTGTAATATATGGTATCTAGAGTGAAAAGAGTTAAATCGGGAGTGAAATTCGTATGGGGGCTATATCCAAATCTGAACCGATTTTCTTCAAATTAAATAGAGTTCGTCGTTGTGCAAATTTTCATTTGGTTCTGTCTACAATTGCGACCAGTATCGTGATTACAAGAATAGATGGACAGACGGACGGACGGACGGACGGACATCGCTTAATCGACTCAAAAAGTGATTCTAAGTCGTTCGGTATAATAAACGATGGTTCTATCTCGTTTCCTTTTGGATGTTACAAGCAACTGCACATTATACCCTGTGCTGTAGGGTATAAAAATTAAAAGTGAATTTAGAAAAATAAAAATTTTAAGAAGCAATATAATAGGGAATGCTCAGTTATTTTCTTCTGTTTTATTTTTTTTAAGAATATATTTTTTTACTGGACTATAAATCCAGCTTTGTAGATTTAAGGTTCCCTGCGATTTATTGGAGCCTCGTTTTCAGTTTCCTTTAGCAGATCTAACATCTACCGGAAATTTCCTTTCATTTGAGTTCACGTTCAGATTCCCAATTTGCGGGTCTCTGGGGGCCTACTGTGTCCGCAAAAATATATATATTTGTTTCATATATGACATCTACAATAAATTTCCTTTCGTTGAGTACCGTTAGTCCACAAAAATACATGTAAAAAACATATATGCAATCTCCAGGAACCTACCTTTCATTTGAGTACCCACACTAGTATGAAAATGGGCGGGTCCGTTTTTCAGGTCCCTAGACCCGAGCGCCTATTTTTTGTGTTTTTGGATCAATTTTAACAAGATAGGATAGAATTTTAACAAGATGGAGGTAAACTCATAAATTGCACTTCAGCCGAACGAATATTTTCGTGATAGCTAACCAAACGTTCTAACCATAGAGTATGTAAAAAGTATTAGCTCGTATTTGCGCAAACATTTTGTGTGTCTAAACCCCTATAAGTAAGACGTATTAACCCTCGACACGTTTCTGTTCCAGCAAAAACGTGGAAGGTGATTGACACTGGAGCTTTGTGCAAATATTTGCTGCGTCTAGACCCCCCCCCCCCCCATAAGACATTAACCTTCACCTTGACGAACTTGTCAATCTATAGTAGGATGAGTTTTTGCTTCGAGTGTATCTGTGTCTATTTGGAATATATGTTTTCCATGCTTGCATCATTCATTTTTTATTTCACCTGTTGTTTTTTTCTTCTTCTCATATTTTGTTTTTAAATAAACAGACGCAATAGTACAGCCCAACTGTAATTCTTCATTAAACACGAACAAAAGTTAGTCAAATATAAAATCATAAAAGACGACGACGCTGTTTTATCATAACTTAACATTTTAAACATGTGAACGAAATTTATGACCTTTCTCGCAGAAAAAATACCCACAGATTTGATTTCTTTCGAATGATTCGCCAAACGCAAAATATAAAGAAATTCCCCCAGGTAAGACCAGGCGCAACTTTGAGTTGTAATAAATCTTCAATACTTAAGAATTTTTTTTGGAAAATGTTGAATGGAAAACATTTACTGAGGCTTAGCAATTCGCTTATAGAAACCAAAGCAAAGAACAGAAACTCGGTTATGCAGAAAGAGAGAGAGAGGGAACCGAATTTATTTGAACAACACAACCATCGTACTAATATACCAGGGAATCCCGTTTTTGGTGGTGTCTTTCGTGGAAAAAAGTACCCGGATTTTAGGATAGACAGACTTTTTAAAAAATTGGATTTATATTCAAGAAGTTTATTAAGATTGACATATATTTCGTAAATTGATTTTACGGGAAGAGAGAAAAGAGTTTCGAAATGTCAGAAATCGCAATTGAATGATATGAACAATAAGAGCAAAAATTAATTATTTTAATACTTTTTAAATTAAATATTTATTCGCATTATATATTGGTCCATATTAAATAAATATTTTTTATGTTTTCGCCTGTCAATACTATCTAACAACGTCGTTTGATTTATTTACTTATTATTTACTCTTGATGAAGAATAGTTGAGTGCCGTAGTAGGAAACGGAAGGTTCGAAATTGTACCCCAGTTATCAGCTCTATTTGAAATAAAATAATTAAATCTAATTGATAAATTTTGAAAGAAAATGGATTGTATATTAATTCCATATTTATCCAATGAGAATTTTATTTGGCGTAGTAGGCCAGAATAAATTTAAATAATATGATCGCAACCTCGATACAGTACTATTAATCATGTCGGAAAATCGGTCACATTTTCCCTGGGTGGGTAAAAATGGATGTGTCTCATCCATTTTTATGCCGACATTTTCCAAGAATATTTTGTTTTTAAATTTTCAAAATAACTAAGAGAATATTAGTCAGGTATTGAGTCACATTCAATTTTAGTTGCAACGCAGTATACCTTGAATATTGGGATCTTTTCACACGAAAAAGGCCGTGATTCTGCGGAAAGTAATTTTATTCAAATGACAATAGATTTTTCAGTTTTTGTTTTTATGTGAGAGATGTCTCATATTCATGACAAGAAGAATTTTTAAAAATAATACTCATTTGTACTGATGGACTTCTATGGCAATTTATATGGCTTTCAATGTCACGGTGAGTAGTACCAAATGGCTGTAGCCAACAATAAATATAAATATATAAAAATAACATATTTAGCAAATCATAATTAAACAAATAACAATGCGTTTTAAATACTGAAACCCCAAAATTAGATTTGTTTAAGACTATATTTATTATTATTTACGAGGATTATTATGAGGAAAAACAGGTAGAAAAAAATTTGCGAACCTTAATGGGTTAAGAAGTTCTAAAAATTTTAATGTTCGATCAATACATCTCAAACGAGCCCCTAAAACAGAAATCGAACTAAAAATGTAGAATGACAAATTTTATAAAAAAAATCGTAAAAATATCTGCCTTTTATGTCCGAAACATTTTCAGACAACGCATAAAACCAACCAATATTTAATTTTAAACGGGAACTTTGACAACATTTTTTCATCCTCACAAAAGAATACCCTCTAATATACATTAGGCTGGGTCGCGGTCCTTACAAGTGGAAAAACAATTTCCAGTCACCTCACGAAAATAAAGTTTGGATTGTTTAATAATGATTTGCAAAATATTTCGCTCCTAGATCAAGCCATCTATGAGCTAAACGTTCAGGAGCCTAAAAATTATGTTTTTTCACGTGTAATTTTTTTCATGTTGCATTTTTGTCCAAATTTTTTCTGAATTAATAGAGCCTTGGAAGAACTTTAAATAAAAAAAAAATATTCTTGTCTTAGAAAAACTCATTGGTCGTATTATTCGACGTTTAGATTAATTTTTTGTAGTTTTTCAAAGTCACAGAAAAAACTAATATTTCTTGGAAACATTTGTTAAGAGGTGTTATAAAAAATGAATAGAAGGAATCATTATCTTTCGAATGATGCCTAAATGAATATCGGACGAAAAATTAAGTCACTTTTTCCATATTTGTAAAATAATTTAATACAGTAGATGGATTTTCAGAGCCAAAATTCTTCATATTTTCATCATTTAGGCATCATTCGAAAGGTATTGCTGTAAAATACTAACATCAAATATGAAAATGTTTTCAGTCACTATAAAAAACGAAAAAAATTACTATAAATTTCAACTAATTCTCTGACAAGAATCAAAATGTATATTTAAAGTGCTTCCGAGAGTCTATTAATTCAGAAAAAATGCAATATAAAAAAATTACACGCGAAAAACATAATTTTTAGGGGTGTTTATAGGAGCGTTCACAGTTCAGTTCAGAGACGGCTAGACCTAGTAACGAAATATTGTAGAAATCATCGTTAAACAATCCTAACTTTATTTACGGGGATGACTGGAAATTGTTTTTCCATTTGTATGGACGGCGACCCAGCCTAATATACATATGCCATCCTTCACATATACTACATACTGTCGAATTTATTCCACACTGTCCACTTGTTGTATAACTGCAGAAGCATGTTAGGAAAATTATGTTTATACCCTCCACCATATGATGGGGACATACTAAGTTTGTCATTCCGTTTGTAACGACTTCAAATATCGACCTGCGACCCTATAAATCACCTGAAATGCAAAATGACGAAACCCACATTTTTATGAGTTTTCAGGAGAAGTAAAAAACGTTCAATTGTGACGTTCGTAGTATTCGTATAAATTTTTAAAGATTATGTAGCTCAGTACTATATATCTATATATATATAAATGAATCTGTGTTTGTATGTTTGTTTGTTTGTTCCTTATAGCAGCCTAAACTACTGAACCGATCTTCTTGAAATTTTCACAGTATGTTCATGCTGAACCGGTGGTGAAAATAGGCTATATAATTTTTTGATATTTTCAGTGGGAGTGGCACCTCCCACACAATTTGGGGATTTATTCGTTTTTTATAAATTAGCATATTCAGAATACTGTTGCAGCTAGAGTCTTGAATTTTTGTGAAGGTTCACTAATTATTAGTCTGCACAGTTGTGTCAAAAAGGGGCGGTATTGGAAAAGTGGGCGTGGCACCTCCCATACAAAGTTAAAACCTATTATTGAATATTGTCAGTTCTATCACACCTAGAGTGCTGAAATTTTGTGTAAGTGCATCTAGCATCAATGTGCGTAGTTGTGCCAAAAATGGGCAGGATTGGACAAATGGGCGTGGTACCTCCCACACAAAGTTAAAACCTATTATTGAATATTGTCAGTTCTATCACACCTAGAGTGCTGAAATTTTGTGTAAGTGCATCCAGAGTTACAAGCCGAACCATAATTATCGGCGGCGGCGGCGCTGTTCAAAATCGGTCGGCGGCGGCGGCTTTCGGCTGATTTGCCGGCTCGTTCTGTCATTCGAATACCCCTATTTGGAAGGAACAATTTTCTTTTATTTTTTGGCAAGTATTCGTCAATATTAGCCAATGTTCCAATAATTTAATATTGTTATTAGGGTCTCCAATTATTCGAACTTTTATGTTATTCGATTTTTCGTTTATTTGAAAACAAAAAATTTCCAATTAATCGAATAATGAAGTCGAGAGTTATTCGATTAACCGAACAATTGTCCACTTAAATAAAATATAATTAATTAGAGTTATATAGACAAGACACGGCAGTTTAGGGGTAGTTCAACTATATATTGAACGTTTATTATGTATCTGATTTTATTTAAAAATTGTAATATCAAATTCGAAATTCATTAGAAGTTGACAAAAATCTTAATATCTTATCAAAATAAAGAACCTTCCCTTAAATGAGCATAATATCAGAAGTTATCCATTGACTTTTTTCGAATATGGATCATATGATATATAACAGAACTGACTTTATTATCACGGTGTTAACCTCAATTTTTCTATGAATATATAAATTTATATATTTATATATAAAATTACTATTCTTTAAATTTTAAATAATTCCGTAGCTATTGGCCAGTTTTTGCTATTTTTAAATGAAGTCGGATAAATCTTTATTTTGATATCTGTGGAGCATACAAATCAAAAATCGAAAAAAAATTTTTGTTTTATATTTGGTGTGCCCAAATGGAGCAAACTGGCTATTCAAAATCAATTTATCATACAAAGCATACGACGATTTCATTAGTTTTTTAAGGCAAAACTTATAATATCGATTAATCGATTATTTGGACAATTTATTCGAATTATTCGTTATTCGAAAATCATGATTTTTTATTATTCGAACAAATATTTGACAAAAAATATTCGATTAATCAAATAAAATTTAATCGGTTGGATACCCTAATTGTTAACCCATACATTTTTTTGGGAGAAGGAATTCATTCCCAAAATGTATAATATGGATAAATTTAATAAATATTTTTGCAATTACAGCTTTTCATGTGAGGCATATTTGACCCGACGTTCTTGAATGTCATAATCCTTCCAAAGAATTATAATACTCTACCTACTTTGACACACTAAAGAAGCACAATAGATATTGTTATTTATAGGAACACATGGCCACACGTACTGGAATTGACTTATATAAATGAAAGATAGATCAATATATTTCACAGCAGTAGGTTGTCTAAGTTGACATTTATATTTTCTTTTGTAATTTTAAGTGGGTTGTCTATTTTGGTAGTAAGATTTGACTGAGTTAGAACTCCGTCAAATCACGGCGGCGTGGTTGAAGTCGATATGAGTCGATGAAATCGGCGGCGTGGTTGAGTCGATTTGAGCCGATAAAATCGGCGGCGGCGCGGCTCGTGCAGAAACATGCGGCGGCGGCGGCTTGTCGACTTAAAATCGGTCGGCTTGTATCTCTGAATACGTTTATACTATATATATATCGAAATAATACTTCAAGTCAATTCAAAAACTAAATATTATCTTTATATCTTTAAAAAACTTAAATACCATAAATATTGGTAGCACACACTATCTACCATTATTTATGGTATTTAGTTGTATTTCTGTTTTTTTCAATCCAAATTACAAATTTGGAGAATCCATTATCTCACGTACACAGTGACGTACACATAACCTGACTTCATGATTCAAACAAATTTTGCAGTAAAAGTAAAAAATAAAGTACGAATTTGGAAAAATATTTTTATTTTGCTTGTCTAAAAAATATATAAACCGAATTCCATGAATCTGGCCGCGGCCATTTGGTTCGTACCATTTTTACCACTTTTCCCTATTTTACTCCCTTAAAAGTATGACTTTCTAAAATCTCTTTATTGTCTACGTGTCTACGCAATTAGGGGAATGTACACACCGAATTGTAGCCGTTTAGTTGTTACTATTTTATCCCTCTGTTCTGAATCCCTTGAAAGTACGAATTTGAAAATAACTTTTTATTTTTCGTGTCTACGTAGTCAGAGGAATGTATACTCCGAATTTCATGATTCTAGCTGCGGTCATTTGGTGGGTACCATTTTTATCCCTCTGTTTCCATTTTACCCTTTAAAGTACAAATTTGGAAAAAATACTTTTATATTATGTATCTACTCAACGGACAGACAGACGGACATGGCTATATCGTCTTAGAATTTTACCACGACCCAGAATATATATATACTTTATGGGGTCTTAAATCAGCCAACAACCACGCTTACCTCTCATGTAAGATAATAGGAAAAAAACGTCATGAATTTCTTATTTCTGTCATATATGTTAATACAAATCATTACCAGTGATTTCATTTCAGTCCACAATTAAATGAAAATTTTCAGAACCACGCCCAACGCCAAAATAAAATTTTTAGATTTTTACGATTTTCGAAATTTTTGATAAAATTTTTTTTATTTTTTAATAGATGACAAACGGCTATTATAACTTTATAAATAACTTAAGATTATTATATCGGCTCAATATTTACATACACTCGCATGCCATAAAACCTTACACCCCTAAAGTATGCTTTAAATAAATTTTCCAAAATACAGTATTGCTTCACTTTTGGCTTAGAAGGTTTTACCATTTCAGTAAATTAATCGATGTTAGCTGCTATAAGTAGAATATTAGTTTTAAAATGGATAAATAAGACAATAGTTTAACAATATTTGTAAATGCCGAGGCATCGGTTGGCCTCGCGAGTATAGTTGTATACTGTAGAAAATTAACAATAATAAATATATACAATCTTCTGGTAAAGCTCTGTCTGAAAAGGAAAGAAAAAACGACGAAAAAACTACAAACTACGAACTAAACCAAATTTCAATACGATACATGGTTTCCGAGATACATTCCAATAAAATAACCTATATTATGATGATATTTTTAACTATTACTTTTAATGCTTCCACAGCTAATTTTAGTCTCGATATCTTTTAGAATATGCTTAGTAGGAATGTTATTTGCAAAATTCAATCGGTAAAGTCGAGATATGGGTGCATGAGATTGAGTTTTTGTCGCTGGTAATACATTGTGCGTCATTCTGCGAATTCATTTATTCATTGCAACTCTCAAATGTTGAGAAATTTAATCTTGCACTGAATTTTGGAACATATTTTTTACTATTAAATAAGAATTGTTCAAGCTCGAGCTCTGAATAATTATAATTTAATAGTCAAAATCAGAAAGGCCGAATAAATAAATAAAATAACTTAATAACATATTTTTCACTGCTATATTATTGCACTGAGCTGTTATGAACCTTTTGCACATGTGTGCCAAAGAGTTTTTATGTGTTTTTTTCGTGTTCTCTTCTTTATTTATGGAAAAGGAAAAAATGTGTTTTTGTTTTTTACCCACGCAATACTTTAGCGGCGCCATTTAATCTATTGTTTGGAGAAAGAAAAACAAGTTAACACATCACATCTCATATGAGGCCGGCTCGAATTGCATGTTAAAATTATTTGGATGTGTCTCATTCGAAATTGGTGACTTGTTGGAGATGGCATTCAAATCAATAGTGAGAGAGGGACTGAAAGCAAAAATGAGGCTTAAGTTCGGTTATTCAGAGAAAAAAGACAACATAATTACTAATCCAATTTTGCCCGTAGAAACCTTGTTCTAACTAGACTTAATATCATCTATTCCCATAACACGGTATGTTCACTAGTTTATTTACTGTTTGACAAACATTTTGATTCGTCACGGAAATATATCTATATGTACGTATAATAGTGCTTCTCGCGAATTGTATTCCAGGTTTGGTTTTTTTTTGCAAAATTTGAAATTTACATTTGAAGTCAATGAAGCTTCCAAATTAAATATTAAATATTATCCGAATTAAATATTTTTTAAGTGAGTCGACTCAGCGGCAAAAACTTCCAAATTTCATGCGCCCAAATCTGAACTTTACTGAGTGAATTTTGCCACGGACATTCCAATTAAGCATAGTCTAAAAGATTTTGCCAATATCGCGGTTAATTTTAGCTGTGGATGCATTTCAAGTCCATAAATGCTAAAATAGCTGCAAATTTCGTCATAAGAGAGGTTATTTTATTGGAATGTATCTCGGAAACTATGTATCGTATTGAAATTTCGTTTGGTTCGTAGAAAATAGGAGCTCTTGAGGTGAAAAAAGTGTAATTACGTTTTTACTTTCCTTCTCAGACAGAGGTTTACCTGAAGGTTGTATTTTTTCAGTATTGGTAATTTTCTACAGTATAAAACTATATTCCACAGGCCGACCGAGGCCTCGGCATTTACAAATATTGTTAAACTATTGTCTTTGTTATTCATTTTAAAAATAATATTCTACTTATAGCTGCCAACGTCGATTTAATTACTGAAATGGCAAAACCTTCTTAGCCAAAAATTAAGCAATACTTCATTCGTTGTTCTCTGTTAATGTATTTTGAAAAATTTATTTAAAGCATACCTTAAGGATGCACTATGGTTCACACATCCACATTTTTTGGCAGAAATTAAAAAAAAATAGAAATTGTTAAATGTGTATATATTTTCTTAATGGCAACACTCCAAGCTATCAAGAAAATGTATAGGAGAAAACTAGGTGGAAAATCGTTAAAAACCCAAACATTTTATTTGGGCGTTAGGCGTGGCACTGACAATTTTCATTTAATTGTGGACTCAAATTAAATCACTGCTAATGATTTGTATTCATTATATATTAAAATAAGAAATTTATGAAGTTTTTTCATTTTAACTGACATGTTAAGCGGGCGTGGTTGTGGTCGGATTTAATCAAAAAAAAAATTGTGATTTAATTCGACGATAAGGGATGTTTGCGATTTTCCTTCTAATTTTTGCCGCAGCTTGTATGAAAATATTCCACTGTGCGCCCGTAAACATTGAACGCCGAAAGTTACCTGGAGACACACAACAGTACTCGAAATTGACGACATATTTCAACAGACATACACAAATGGAGATGCTATGTAGCCTGTACGGTAGGGCGTACCTCAAAAAAAGTTCGCCGTACACCTTCGAATATGAAGTATTATTGAAAGGTAGTTTCAAAAAAAAAATTTTTATTTTTTTATGCCGAACGTAGGGGTCGCGCTTTTAAATTTTTCTATATAACTTCTGCATTTATAAACGGATTTTAAAGTGTGATACATCGATGTTTTTGTCTCGACGAGGCCGATTTTTTGTCTTTGAAGTCATTATAGAAAAATGTAAAAGTTTCAATAATACTTCATAGTCGAAGGTGTACGGCGAACTTTTTATACCTCCACCTCCAGGATGGGGGTATATTCACTTTGTCATTCCGTTTGTAACACCTTCGGAGACCCCATAAAGTATATATATTCTGGGTCGTGGTAAAATTCTAAGACGATATAGCCATGTCCGTCTGTCTGTCTGTCTGTCTGTCTGTCTGTCTGTTGAAAGCACGATAGCGGCCGAACGAAATGAGCTAGGAGGTTCAAATTTTTCCTAAATGTGTCTAATGGTTGTAGATCGGTTGGGATTGAAAGTGGACGAAATCGGCCCAGAGGGAAAAATTTTTCCCTCACAAGGACTGAAAATACCCCTAATATTTTGTGTATTTCAGAATGTTTTTTGAACATATTAGCTTGTATTTACTTGATATTCGCAATGCGCATTCCCTTTATAGCATAAAAGGCCACCATAGAGTGATTTTTATTTGTAGGGGGCGAAATGGGACAAAAAGGGATAAAAATGGTACCTTTCAAACGACAACAGATAGAAACACGAAATTTGGCGTGTACATTCCTCTAATAGAGTAGATAAATAATATAAAAGTATTTTTTCTAAATTCGTACTTTTAAGGGGTTAAATGGGGCAAAAGGGATAAAAATAGTACCAACCTAACGGCTGCACCTAGAATAGTGAAATTCGATATATACATTCCTCTGATTGCGTAGACACGTAAAATAAAATTACATTCCAAAATGCGTACTTTTTGGGGTTCAAATGGTAAAAGGGGATAAAAATAGTACCTACAAAATGACAGCAGCTAGAATCATGAAATTCGGAGTATACATTCCTCTGACTGTCTACACAGTAAAAAATAAAACGTTTTTTCCAAATTCGTACTTTCAAGAGATACAATGGCTACAGGGGATAAAAATAGTACCAACTAAACGAATACAGCTATGATGAAAATGATGAAATTCAGGGATGTACATCCCTCTAATTGTGTAGATACGTAAAATAAAGAGATTTTAGATTGTCGTACTCTTGAGGGGGCAAAATTGGAAAAAGGAGATAAAAATGGTACCAACAAAATGACCGCTGATAGAATCATGGAATTCGGTGTGTACATTCCTCTGACTGCATAGCCACGTAAAATATTTTTCCCAAATTCGTTTGTTGCTTTTACGACAAAAAATGGTAGAATCATGAAGTTGTCTTATACTGCGTACGTGAGAGATAAGGTATTTTCAAAATTTATACTTTTGAAATTAAAATAGATGGAAATACAACCAACCAAAGGACTGCAGCTGAAAACACACTCACTATCCCCCAATATTTAGGGTATTTCTGATTGCTCCCTTAAATTTACTTTATGAATTGAAGTATTATATCCATTATATATAGTATACAAATATTGGTAGCTTGGCTTATTAATTAAATTTCTTATTTTCATTCAGTTAAAATTTGTTGCGGACATTCCTCTTGCAGCTTGGAAGCACCAGAAAGAAAATAAAAGTTTTAGCGGGAGAACTGGGACAAAAATAGATAAAATATGGTACCAATGATACGACAACAGCTAGAATCATGAAATTCGGTGTGTACATCCCTCTAATTGCATAGACACGTAAAATAGAGGGATTTTTCGAAATTTGTACTTTTAAGGGATTTAATTAAAAAGAGGAATAAAAATGGGACCTACCAAACCGCTGAAGTTAAAATCATGAAATTCGGTGTATACAATCTGACTATGAAGACTTGAAAAAGGGTTTTTTTTCGAAATTTGTACATTTGGGCGGGGAATGGGGTGAATGGGGATATCTTTTATATTATATTTATACTTTTCTTATCACTTTGTCTGTATCTGAAAATGCTTCTTTCTAATGGCTACTGACAATCGCCTAATATTTAGTCATGTTCACTTTCACAATTTCATCATTTTATTTATATATAGTAGTCGATTTTAAACAGTGCGCATAAGCATACATTATAGTTTGAAGTAGTAAACAAATATAGTAATGTGCATAAACATATCACAATTTTCGTAATATGGTACTGTACTTCTATGTAAAGTCGACTTCCTTTAATCTGCTGGTAATACTATGGAATGCACTCCGTGGTGGAGGGTATATAAGATTCGGCCCGGCCGAACTTAACGCCTTCTTACTTGTAACCTGGTACGCTCTACTGTACGGTCCTATGTTCCTCTTAGGAACATATATATATATATATATATATATATATATATATATATATATATATATATATATATATATATATATATATATATATAGCCTATTGTCCTGATAGATTAAATAATAAATAATTTAAAATGATGTCATCCAGTATTATTCACTTACACATCAAACAAAACTCATTTAGTTATCATTTTTTCTCTCTACCCATAGAGGTCAGATTTCGTGTCCAGCTTGACGAAATTATTCTCTGGTCTGTCAACAAGCCTAACTCTGACTAATTGTCCCTCCGTGGAATGTAGTCCCTTTCTCTCGCTCTATTGTTACCAGTTCACGACTACACAAAAACAAACACAACAAAAAATAAGCCCGCTCCTTTGTCTACTGCGAAAATGTTTCGTTAATTAAATGTTCGTAACTTATTATCCTTTGAGGATTACTCGGAATGTTCACGTGTAAATAATTCGCCTTAATTTTTCTTATTCTTCGCTTCTATTTATTTAAATGAAAAGGTTAAAAATACCTAAATGCCTAGCTTAGTACGTACGTCCTGTTGCAATTACGAGTAATGTCATGAATGGGGTTTCTTACACAAAAACATTGTAAAAGAAATATTTTTAATGAAAATAAATTGTAAAAGCGGAGATTTCTATTTGCCCAAGATTTCGTCATGCCTGTAATTTCGTGCAAGAACGTCACTTTTGACATCTTTTCAGGAGAGCGTTATATATATAAGAAAATATATTTATTTTATAATTAGCGTAGGATTATATTGGATACGATTGTGATATAGCTTACTGTGGCTTCTTTTGTGATATTTTTTCCTTATTAATTATCCTTAAAAAAACGAATAATTATGACACTATTATTTTTGATGTGAATGAAGTAATGCGTTGTTTTTTTTTATTTGTAATCAGTTAATGATTATTTTTTTCGAGAATTTTGAATTAAAATTATTAATTGTGTTTAAATAATGTACGTTTGATTTTTCACATATGGGCATCTCCCAGCCTTAACTATCCCGAACACCTTAAACTACGCCAAAAACAAGAAACTATATGATAATTTATCCAATTTTCCGGCAGACAAATACAAATTATACAGTAGTAATAGGATGAATCGGACCGACATTTCAGAAGGGGGCCTATAACAAAACATGGGCCTATGTATTTCTCATTCACGGTAGGTATTCATAGTTAAAATATATCATGATCCGATAAAAGCCGTAGTTTATAGAGCTGCTTTAGAGCAGAATGGGGGCCCCTTTTGGGTTATTCGAAAGTATGGACACATATATTTGACTTTCATAGTATGTATTCTTAGTTGAAATAAAATATAATATGCAAAATTTGAAAAAAAAAACGATGTAATTTTTGCGTCCTTCAGGGGTAAAAATTAAAATGGGGCCATTTGTAAGGGCGCTACATTAAAAAGTGGTTCCATATATCTCACTAACAAAGTTGGTATTCTTAGTTGAAATATGACGTGATATGCAAAAATATATCGAGATCCAATGCACGATGTGGGTTCTAGAGATGTAGTAGAGTAGAATGAGGGCCCAATTTGTATGGGGGTTATACGAAACTATGGACCCATATATGTGACTTTCATAGTAAGCTGAAATATAATATAATCTTCAAAACGTGAAAAACTTCCGATGTAAAATGTGGGACCTAGAGAGGTAATACTTAAAATGGGGGCCATTTGTAAGGGCGCTACATTACCAAGAGGGCACTTATAGACTACTACTACTTTCAAAGTAGGTATTCTTATTGAAATATAACATAATCTGCAAAATTTTATCAACATCCAATGTAAGCTGTGGGTTATACAGCGATAATAGTGTTAATTGGGGGCCCATTTGTATGGGGGCTACACCAAAACATTGATCTATATAGCTGGCTTTCAAAATACGTGTTTCTAATATAAATGTAACATTGTGTGGAAAATTTGCATTTTAGAGCAGTAATATTGTAAATCGGATGTACATTTGTATGGGAGCTATATCAAAACATAGACCCATGTGGTCCACTTTCCCGTGAGCTGTTTCTAGTTCAAATATAACACGATTCTGAAAATTTGGTCATGATCCCATATAAAATGTGTATTCTAGAGCAGTAATAGTGTAAATTATAGGGATATTTGTATGGAGGCTATATCTAAATCTGAACCGATTTTCTCCAAATTCAATACCAATCGTCCTTGGCCCAAAAAGTAAGTTTCGCCAAATTTCATGACAATCGGACCGCAATTGCGACCTGTAGAGTGGAAACAAGCTTAGAAGGTCAGCAGACGGACGGACAGACTGACATCGTTAAATCGATTCAGCTGGTGAATCTAAGCCGATCCGTATACTTAAGGGTGGGTCTAGCTCAATTATTTCTTGGTGTTACAAACATTTGGCGGAAAACTAACTTATAATGCCCTAGTCCACGAAGTGGTGTACGGTATAAAATGTCGATCAGCCTTTTTAGTGTTCTAAAGCGCTTAAAGAGTATTACATTTTAAAAATATATCGTCAGGATTTTTGTACAAATTAATACAAAATTATAAACAATTTTACATTGAAACGGACGCTACAAAAAACCGAAGTACTTTTGAAGCTCTTATAGAAATTTACAAAGTTCAGCGATTTTTTGAGAACTTTGATTTTTCATATATATATATGTAAATGATGGTCAGAGGATATATTTTGGCTGTAGGTGGATTCAAGAAATTGCAAATGGGAAAAATCGGGCTTGAGAGAAATTGTTTCTACCTAATAATATTTAGGGCACAGTTTTGAAAATTTCTGTAATAATTAAATGAATATTTATACACTCCACGAGAGTATTATGTCTTTGTGCATTTGTTTGTAACAACCAAAAGGAAGCGAGATAAACCCATTGTTAATTATACCGATCGACGTAGAATCACTTTTTGAATCGTATCCGTCTGTCTGTCTGTCCATTTATTTTTGTAATCACGATACAGGTCGCAATTGTAAACGGAACCAAATGAAACTTTGCACAACGAAGTTTTTTGGGACAAGGACGAACGCTATTTAATCTGAAAAAAATTGGCTTAGATTTAGATATAGCCCCCATACGATTTTCACACCCGATTTGACTCTTTTTACCTTAGATACCACATATTACAACAGATTTTCTTTAAAATTTGCAAAACATATTATATTTCAACTAGAAACACCTGTGGTAAAAATGGGTTAGGTCAGTTCAGATTTATATATAGCTCCCATACAAATTTCGCTCCTGGTTAAACTTTTTACGCCCCAGAAACCACACAATGTCACCGAATTTCTTCAAATTGAGCATAACACGTTATACCTAAACTAGTAGAATCGATTCTGAAAGTGGTTCAGTTTATTCCATGTTCCGATACAAATACTCTTCACAATTTGACAAATTGAGAAGAGTATTAGGTCATACTAGCCTTTGATTAGGAAACATACAAAAATCCTTCCCGTTTTCACTTTTTTACCGAATTGAATTGTATTTGGATAGAAAGTGGAGTGTATCATATAGTCGGCCCGCCCGACTATAGCCTTTCTTTACTTGCTTTTTAGTAAAACAATACAAACAATAAAATAAGAAACTCTAATAAATATTTGTTTATTAATATTATTCTAGTACAATACTTATGTTATTACAGTAAGTCGAAAATAAAAACTGGACTATCCCGTAAAAACTCGAACCTTTGATGGCCGCCTGTTTTGGCGTTTTTGTTGTTGCACTACTTTCTTAATAGTTTTGATAAGGGGGCCTTTTAATTTTCGCTGCACTTTGATTTTCAGATTTTTCAATTTAACGTTTTTCTTCTTTGGCTTTTTTGTTGTTCGCGAAACCGCTGGCGATGGATTGTTGTCATTACCTCCTGTCGAAGGACTGTTGCCATTACCATTTCCATTGCCATTACCTCCCGCCGCTTGTGTATATGATATACAGAATATCAATATCATTGCCAGGCTAAATAATATTGAAAATTTCATGTTTATTTAGTTAGTTAAACTACAAAAAAATTAGAATGAATATTATCTGAAATGGCTTTGTTCAAAGCCTTTTATAGCTCTCTAAATCGTATCAGTCTTGAGCTGTATGAGGTGTATTTAGTCAATTGTTTTCCATTTCCGGTTCAGACAACGTGTGTGCGTTCTCCTCCGACTATTTGGCCAACTCTTTATTGAAAAACGAATGGAGCAATGAAAGTTGGCCAAATCTTGCAGACCAGTGTTAGTGTAGATAACTAAATTAGTAGGTCATTGGCTAGAGTCATAGACATTTCACGTTGGCCTCGAAACGTTTGTGTACAAATTGAGCCAACTACATGCGTAATCAACTATTTAAAAATCAACATTTAATGACTTTATGTATACAGTGAGTAGTCTCAGTGAACGTAACTTGAACACCATATGTATAGTTAGCAAGTTCAATGTCCTACACAAGCATACGATCTAAATTTATCAGCTAAAATGGAATTTGACGAGAAGTAAAATAGATCATCAAATTAAAATCTGAAAGTTGTTCAAGATTATTTTTTCATAAATGAATGATAAGGGTATATATCGACACACCTTTTTGAAAATCGCATTTTTTCTCCGTTAAATTGACCATAACCCGTGAGAAGAAACTTCATTTTTTTTGTCCAAAGATATGTGTACAATATTTTTATGAGAAGAATACATACACTAGGATGGATCACGAAAATAAATTACTGCGGCCACCGCCCAGAAATGAATGTTGGTTTGATTGATGATGATCTGCAAAATATTTCGTCGCTGGGTCAAGTCGTCTGTGAGCTAAACGGTCCTGAAAACACCTCTACAAATCATGTTTTTCCTGTGTAATTTCTATACACTCCAAGAGAGTCTTGTGTATTTGTTTGTAACGCCCAAAAGGAAGCAAGATAGACCCCATTGTTAATTATACCGATCGACTTAGAATAATTTTTTGAATCGATTTAACTATGTCCGTCTGTCTGTCCGTCCATCTATTATTGTAATCGCGATACAGGTCGCAATTGTAGCCAGAACCAAATGAAACTTTGCACAACGAAGTTTTTCGGGACAAGGATGAACGCTATTTAATTTGAAGAAAATCGGTTCAGATTTAAATATAGCCACCATACGAATTTCACTCCCGACTTGACTTTTTCCGCTCCAGAAACCACATATTTTAACAGGTTGTTTTAAAATTTGGCAAAACATCTTATATATCCACTAGAAACACCCATGGTGAAAATATGTCTGATCGGTTCAGATTTATATATAGCTCCCATTTAAACTTCGCTATCGATTTGACTTTTTCTGGTCTAGAAACCACGTATTTTCACCGAATTTCTTCAAAATGAGCATAACACGTTATACTTGTACTGGAAGAACTTATTGTGCAAGTGTTTGGATATAGCCCTGAACAAATATTCTTCTCGATTTGACAAATTGGGTCAGTTCATATTAGCCTATGATTAGGAAATATACGAAAATTCCGTTTTTACTTTTTTTTACCGAATTGAATTGTTTTGGGATAGAAAGTGGAGTGTATCATATTGTCGGCCCCGCCCGACTTTAGCCTTTCCTTAGTTGTTTAATGTGGAATTTTTGTACAACATATTTTTATGAATTAATAGAACCTTGGAAGCACTTTAAATATAAATTTTTATTCTCGTCTTAGAATAACTCATTTTTCGTATTATTAGACATTAAATTGATTTTTATGGTTTTGCAAAGTGACAGCTAATAACTCATATTTTTTATGAAAAATAGATAGAATGAACCAGTACCTTTCGAGTGATGCCTAAATGATGAATATCGGGGGAAAATGACGACACTGACTCCATTTTTGTGAACTCATTTAATACAGCAGATGGGTTTTCGGAGCCAATATTTACAAATTCTTTTTACAAAAAGAAGCGTTGTGGCGTCAATTTCCTTCCGATTTACATCATATAGGCGTCATTCGAAAGGTATTGACGGCAGAAATTTATTTTCTATAAAATACTGGCACAAAATATTTAGAAGTTTACTGTAGTCACTATGAAACAAAAAAACGCATAAAAATTAATATAAACGTGCAATAATTACCTTAAGACAAGAATCAAATTTTATATTTAAAGTGCTTTCAAGGGTCTATTAATTCAGAAATAAAATGTTGGCACAAAAATGCACATAGAAAAAATTACATGGGAAAAACATGATTTTGAGGGGTGTTTTCAGGAGCGTTTAACTCACAGACGGCTTGATCTAGGAACGAAATATTTTGCAAATCATCATTAAACAGTCCAAACTTTATTTTCATGGGGTGACTGAAAATTATGTTTCCATTTGTATGGACCGCGACCCAGCCTAATATACACAATCTTTCAAAACATTCGGAATGGAATGACTCATATGCAACTCAATGCGATACTTGGTGCGTTTTTTCAACGGATATTCGGCAAGTGAGTTGTGCTTCTCATTTTTTGTGAGAATCATTTACTTAAAGAGCCCGGGAATGTTGTTAAAAAGTCGCTCGAAGCCAACTGAGGAAACATTTCACAGGGTGGAAATTATAATTGTGTGAAATTCTATAAAAATATTGATTCAAATTGGTCTTGAGCCAGGTCAACTGGTTCAAATCAAATATCGATTATAGACCGAAATAAAACAAAGGAAGAACTTAAAACAAATTTCATTACTCTAGCTCCATCCGTTTAGTGGTTACCACTTGTATTCCCCAATCGTATGATTCACTCTATGGTGGTTATTCGCGCTGAATGCCCAAATACGACATATCATAATAAACTCAATGTATTAAATTTTTACCTAATTTCCTCCTCTGACTTTTCATTAGATCTAGCATCTTGGTCAATATTTCTATATTTTGCAAACGGAATGAAAACTTAGTATTCCGACATTGGACGGGACATCTTAGTTTATTAGCCGACCTTTTTATGTCCAACACCTTAGGATGGAGTGTATATTCATTTTGTTATTCCGTTTGCTGCACCTTGAAATATTCACCGGAGACCCCATAAGATATATGTGCATTTCCCTGGGGTTATAGATTGTTTCCCAAATTCAAATGATGGTACATTTTAATTTCCAGTTGCTAAAATTTCAAAAAATTATGGTAATCCTTAAAAAGGCTATTTATTTTAGACACTTTTTATACTAGTAGGAGGGTATCATTTGGGTCAGAAAAAAGTGTAACGCATTGAAGGAGTGACTTAAGACACAAAAAATGTTTGGAACAAATCCGTTACACAACTTTTTAAGATGTTTGAGCCTGTCCGTCCTTCTGTCAGTCAGTCCGTCCGTCTGTCTTGCTGGGTGGTGTACACGATAACTCTCGAAAGGATGGGTCAATTCAAACTTTCTACATGCTAATATTTTTCCCAAACTTAGTTTAAGTTCGAAGAAGTGGGAAATTGCCACGCCCCTTCTGGTGCCTCCCACACAAATCACCTTAACCTACCTAAAATAAAATCTGCTATAACTTATACACGGATGGTCGGAATACTCTGAAATTTGAATTTTGACAATGGACGCTTGATATACCCCTTCTGGTATTTCCCACACAAAGGGACATAAAAGTTAAAATAAAACCGATAAAATAAACTTCCATACGTGCAGTCAAAATCAAATGCAATTTGATATTTGAAAATGTTTTGATAATCGCATTAAACCAAAAAATATTTATGCTTAAGCCAAGCCCCTTCTAGTACCTCCCACAAAATTTTTCCTATCCTAGCTAAATTCCATACCGGAGCGTGGAATCCACCATGACTTGATATTTGATCATGGTTTTACATCTTTTTTATACCTTCCACCTCCAGGAAACGTACCTAGAATCACGAAATTAGATGTGTTGATTCCAATGTGGACGCGAATCATAACGGATCTCTGAAATTTGTACTTTCCTTATCAAAATGATACAGTCACTCTAATGACGACTGACAATACACCAAATATTTAGAGTACATTTTTTAAGATTGCTCCCTCATGTTCACTTTTTGAGTACAATTGCAGTATTTTATATAAAGGGTTTTCCAATAAGGACTTGACAACTTTTTCTAAATAAAACGCAAACCATTTGAGATATTTCCAAAACTTTAAGATAGACTTGAAATACAATCAAAACATTTATGAATGGAGCTCGACTTCGTTGATGTGGCCACCACGGGTGGGCAGCGGTCGATTCGTTGGACCCAATTTTCGATGACTCGGTCACTCATTTCGCCCGTAACGGCCGCTATTTCGTGTTCAATGTTGGCTCTGAGTTATTCCATCTTCGTCGGCTTGTGTGCTAGACTACCGGGGGGCTCAAAAAAATATTTGTTTATACCCTCCACCTCCAGGATGGGGGTATATTAACTTTGTCATTCCGTTTGCAACACCTTGAAATATCGACCTGAGACCCTATAAAGTATATATATTCTCGATCGTCATAAAATTCTAAGACGATCTAGCCATGTTCGTCCGTCCGTCTGTTGAAAACACGCTAGCATCCAAACGAAAGGAGCTAATGCGTTTAAATTTTCCATAAATGCGTCTTGTCGTAGTTCGGCTGGGATTGAAACGGAGCGAAATCGGCCCAAAGGGAAAACTTTTTCCCTCACAAGGACTAAAAATACCCATAATAATCCCTAATATTTTAGCGTATTTAACCATGTTTTTTGAATATGTCTGTTCATATTTGCTTGATATTTGGTATGCGCATTCCCCTTATAGCAAAAACGTGTATCATAAAGTGATTCTTAGTTGTAGGGGGTGAAATGGCGCAAAAAAGGGATAAAAATGGTACATATTAAACGACAACAGCTAGAAACACGAAATTCGGTGTGTACATTCCTCGAATTGAGTTGATACATAATATAAAAGTATTATTTCCAAATTCGTACTTTTAAGAGGAAAAATGGGAATAGAGGGATAAAAATGGTACCAATCAAACGGCTGTACCTAGAATAATGAAATTCGGTGTATACATTCCTCTGATTGCACAGAGACGTAAAATACACGGATTTTTCAAAATTCGTACTTTTTAGGGTTAAAATGGAAAAAGGGATAAAAATAGCACCAATCAAATGACCGCAGCTAGAGTCATGAAATTCGGAGTATACATTCCTCTGACTATGTAGACACGGAAAATAAACTGATTTTTCGAAATTCGTACTTTTTGGGGTAAAAATGGAAAAGGGGATAAAAATAGTACCAACCATCTAAATAAAAATAGTACCAAATAGCTAGAGTCATGAAATTCGGAGTATACATTCCTATGACCACGTAGACATGAAAAATAAAAGTTTTTTTTCCAAATTCGTACTTTCAAGGGATACAATGGGTACGGAGAGATAAAAATGGTACCACCAAACGGCTACACCTAGAATAATGAAATTCGGTGTATACATTCCTCTGATTGCGTAGACACTTAAAATAAACTGATTTTCTTAAATTCGTACTTTTTGGGGTTAAAATGGAAAACTGGAGTCATGAAATTCGGAGTATACATTCCTCTGACTTCGTGGACACGGAAAATAGACGGATTTTTCGAAATTCGTAATTTTTGGGGTTAAAATGGAAAAAAGGGATACAAATAGTACCAACCAAATGATCGCGGCTAGAGTCATGCAATTCAGAGTATACATTCCTCTGACTGCGTAGACACGGAAAATAAACGGATTTTTCAAAATTCGTACTTTTTCTTTTACGGCAAAAATTGGTTGAATCATGAAGTTAGGTTATTTTTCACTATGTACGTTTGATAATGGATTTTCAAAATTTTTACTTTTGGAATTAAAATATTTATGGCATTTAAGCTTTTTCAAAATATAAATAAAAGAAAATTTATTTTTTGAATTGACGTATTTGTAGCCTTGCCTTATAAGCGTGGTTTGAAATAATTCAAATATTATATTTATTTAAAAAATTATTTGTTCAATGTTTGTATGTGTTTTGCCGTTTTTACTTGTTTTTTATTTATTTTTTTTCTTACAAATACAGCTCCGCTATTTTGAGATTTTATATTGACAACTAACGGTGTCAGTAAGACGCTTATAAAATTACTTATAAACGTGATTGCAGTCGAAATTGAATCTATTTAATAGAAATAAGTAAAAGAACATAAACATCTTAAAAGCTCACTTCAAAAATGTTGTGGATGTTTCCGACTACATTAAAACTTTGGTATTTTTAATGCGTAATCCCAAAATAGTTTTTCTTTATCACAGTCCACTCGTGAGCTGCAGGGTATATAAGATTCGACCCAGCCGAACGTAACGTCTTTTAACTTCACCCTACACGTACATATTTTTATTGAGTTATCTGTGCCTTTAGAACATACATATATTCAGGAAATCTATAGACGTGCGCTCACATATATATTAAGGTGGACCAAAACCACAAAGTATGCAAATTTATAAAATATAGTTCACATACGTTTTCAACACTTTTGACCAAATTCTCTTGTATTTCATTTATTATAATTATAGCGTGGTGACATTTTGTCTTTTAACTACGATAGGCAGCTCACTGCGTAGTCTGATGTATTAATATAATTTCGTACTTTTTCCGAATTGGTGCCAAACTATCCCAGCACACATTTTAGTCGCATCTCAAAATCCAAATCTGCATTTTTTCCGCTTTCGGGGAAGTTCTTTTAATCAACTTCCAAAAAAGTTATGTTAATATTCTGCAACATTTTACGAATGTCATTTTCACAAGTGTATGGGAACGAATTTTTAGTATGGGGTCAAAGAGGTACGGTACCTGATGTATTTATACAAAATTCACATACTTTGTATTTTTCCGCATTATGTAGCGCCACACTAATAAACATCTGCTTAAAAGTAAATATGTTTTATTAAGTGGAATGCTTTGAATAGCAAATACCCTGAGTTGTTCCTAATCATAGAATCCGCTCGAAAACTGTTCAAACTGACAGCAAATACCGCACTCGACAAAAAACATTTATAGAAATATTCAAGATATATAAAAGACAACAACCCCTAAAGCCACGTTTGCACAAACTTATTGCTCGAGTCCCCAGAACACGCAGAATGGATTTCAAAATTTTATTCCTACTCTTTCTGCTGGTAACTATCTGTCTAGTGTCCGTAGATTCACAAGTTCCCACAACAACAACAACAACGAAAAAACCGACAAAGAAAAAACTAAAAATAAGAAATCTGAAGTTTGGTAAACTAAAGCGGAAGATAAAGGGCCCGTTGGTGAGAAATCTCAAAAGAATGGTTAAAATGCAGAAACGGATGAATCGACAAAACCGCCGCAGAAATAATATTGTTGTCTTCGGTTAATTGGTTGTTACGTTTGTACGTTTGGTACGCATGTTGATGTATAATTTGTGATTTATATAAAATATTTTGTGTTAATAAAAATAAAAATATTTTTGATATGGTTATATTATTGGAAGGCGATACCCCAAAAATCCGTTTAATCGCATTCTTTAAAATTTTGTATTTGAAATTTTGTTTTATTAGGAGACCAATAAGTGATGGTAATAATGACTATACTTATTGTAATGGAAAAGCTGGCTTTCCGTAAAATTATTGCTTTGTCAGTGTACAGTGAAATACAGTGTGTAGTATAGGGTGAATACATTCATACCATTAATATTTGGCTAAGCAACATCTAAGTTAAAGACGATTTGCTACAGACCCCATACCTGTGAAGATTCCTACAACTCTTAGGGTTATTCTATAGAATGTTCTAAACCAACTGGTAAGATGGGCCAAGAGTAGTGGACATGGATTGAATCTGGCCAATACTGAGATGGAACAAAATACCTGCAAAATAGCTATCGAGTCAACTGGGGACTCTAGCCAAAAATCGTTCACTGGCTTTACACAGTGGTAGTTCATCCGATTCTATAAAATGGTCTTGACTCAGGAAAATATCCCAGTTCAAAGCAAATATTGATTACAGACCAAAATAAAAAAATGAAAAGAAGTAAGGAAGGTTAAAGTCGGGCGTGGCCGACTATATGATACTCTACACCTAGTCAATATACCCTGTGGTGTAGGGTATAAGAAAATTTCAAATTTAATACTTCTGTCTGTATTTGTAAGAAAATTTGAACACAAACTTTGAATGGAAGCTATATATAAATGTGAACCGATCTGACACATTTTTAGCATAGGTTTTCTGAAATATAAGACGATTTCCCAAATTTGATGAAAATCTGTTAAATATGTGGTTTCTAGAGCGGAAAGAATTAAATCGGGGGAGTCATTTATATGGGAGCTATATATAAATCTGAACCGATTTGACCCACTTTCACCATGTATGTTTGTTATTGAATTATGAGCTGGTTTGCCATATTTTAAGCAAATCTGTTCAAATATGCTATTTTTAGAGTGGAAATAATCAGTAATATATATATATATATATATATATATATATATATATATATATATATATATATATATATATATATATATATATATATATATATATATATATATATCTGAACCGATATATATATATATATATATATATATATATATAGATATCTGAACCGATCTGGCTCAATTTTACCAGAGTTGTTTCTAGTTGAAATATAATTTGTTTTGCCAAATTTTAAGAAGATTTGTTAAAATATGTAGTTTTTAGAGCGGAAAGAGTAAAATCATAGGAGACATTTGTATGGGAGCTATATATAAATCTGAACCGATCTCACCTATTTTTGCCAGAGCAATTTTTAGTTAAAATATATAACGTTTTGCTAAATTTGAAGAAAATCTGTTGAAATATGTGGTTTCTAGAGCGGAAAAAGTAAAATCGGAAGCAAAGTTTGTATGGGAGCTATATCTAAATCTGAACCGATTTGCATCAAATTAAGTAGCGTTCGTCCTTATCCCATATAACTTCGTTGTGCAAAGTTTCATTTAGTTCTAGCAACAATTGCGACCTGGACTTTGATTACAAGAATAGATGGACGGACGGACATCGCTAAATCGACTCAAAAAGTGATTCTAAGTCGATCGGTATAATAAACGATGGGTCTATCTCGTTCCCTTTTGGGTATTACAAACAAATGCACAAAGACATTATACCCTGTGGTGTAGGGTATAATGAAATTTTCTTTCTATTTTTATACCCTCCACCTAAGGATGGGGGTATATTCACTTTGCCATTCCGTTTGTAACACCTAACACCAACGAAATGAGCTAGGGGGTAAAAATTTTCCCTAAATGTGTCTTATGGTTGCGATCGAAATCGGCCCAGAGGGAAAAATTTGTCCCTAACAAGGACTGAAAATCCCCCTAATATTTGGGCTATTTAAGATTTCTTAAGTTTCTGATTTCTATTCACTTGAAATTCGTTGAATACATTCCTCTCATATCGTAAAAACACACAAAAATAAGTAAAAGTTTTAGCTGGAAAAATGGGACAAAAAGGGATACAAATTGTATCAATGATACGACAACATATAGAATCATGAAATTCGGAGTGTACATCCCTCTAATTGCGTAGACACGTAAAAAAAGAGATTTTAGAAAGTCGTACTTTTTGGGGTTAAAATGGGAAAAGGGGATATAAATAGTACCAACCAAATGATCGCAGCTGGAGTCATGAAATTCATGAAATGCGCCCTCTTGCACCCACACCACCACATCCTTTTTTTGACTCCAACCAAAGATTAATGTTAGCCGGCAATATCTACAACATTTTTGAAGCCAATTATTCCTATTAAATATTTTTAACTGTTTTAATTGTTAAAGAATAAGTACCAGGAACTTCATTATCCGACTTATGGAGCGTCTACCAGCCACTATGAGCTTTAACAAGTAAGAAGGCGTTAAGTTCGGCCGGGCCGAATCTTATATACCCTCCACCACGGAGTGCATTCCACAGTATTACCAGCAGATTAAAGGATGTCGCCTTTACATAGAAGCACAGTACCATATTACGAAAATTGTGATATTTTTATGCACATTACTATATTTGTTTACTATTTCAAACAGTAATGAATACTTATACGCACTGTTTAAAATCGACTACTATAAATAAATAAAATGCTGAAATTGTGAAAGTGAACATGCCTAAATATTAGGCGATTGTCAGTCGCCATTAGAAAGAAGCATTTTCAGATACAGACAAAGTGATAAGAAAAGTATACATTCTAAAGATATCCCCATTCGCCCCATCCTCCGCCCATATGTACAAATTTCGAAAAAAAAACCTTATTTTCGAGTCTTCATAGTCAGAATGTATACACCGAATTTCATGATTTCAACTTCAGCGGTTTCGAAGGTCCTATTTTTATCCCACTTTTTCAATTACATCCCTTAAAAGTACGAATTTCGAAAAATCCATCTATTTTACGTGCCTATGCAATTAGAGGGATGTACACACTGAATTTCATAATTCTAGCTGTTGTCGTATCATTGGTACCATATTTTATCCCTTTTTGTCCCATTTCGCCCGCTAAAACTTTTATTTTCTTTGTGGTGCTTCCAAGCGACAAGAGGAATTAATAAGCCAAGGCTACATATATTTGTATATATAATGGAAATGACACTTCAATTAATAAAGTAAATATAAGGCAGCAATCATAAATACCCTAAATATTGGGGGATAGAGAATGTATTTTCAGCTACAGTCGTTTGGTTGGTTGTATTTCCATACTATTTTAATTTCAAAAGTATAAATTTGGAAAATACCTTATCTCTTACAGTATAAGACAACTTCATGATTCTACCATTTTTTGTCGTAAAAGCAACAAAATAAAGTTCGAATTTGGAAAAAATATTTTACGTGGCTATGCAGTCAGAGGAATTTATACACCGAATTCCATGATTCTATCAGCGGCCATTTTGTTGGCACCATTTTTATCCCTTTTTTGCATTTTACCCCTTAAAAGTACGACTTTCGAAAATCTATGTATTTAACGTGTCTACGCAATTAGAGGGATGTACACACCGAATTTTATCATTCTAGCTGTAGCCTTTTAGTTTGTACCATTTATATCCCTCTGCTCCCATTGAACGAATTTGGAAAAACCTTTTTATTCGTGGTGTCTAATCAGTCAGAGGAATGTCTACAGCGAATTTCATGTTTCTAGCTGCATCCATTTGTTTGGTACCATTTTAATCCCCGTTTTCCATTTTACACCCTAAAAGTACGAATTTCGAAAAATTATTTTATTTTATGTGTCTACGCAATCAGAGGAATATATACACCGAATTTCATTATTCTACGTGCAGCCGTTTGGTTAGCACTATTTTTATCCCTCTATCCCCATTTAACCCCTTTAAAGTACGAATTTAGAAAAAATACTTTTATATTATGTATCCACTCTATTAGAGGAATGTACACGCCAAATTTCGTATTTCTATCTGTTGTCGTTTGATAGGTACCATTTTTATCCCTTTTTGTCCCATTTCGCACCCTACAAATAAAAATCACTCCATGGTGCCCTTTTATGCTATAAAGGGAATGCGCATTGCAAATATCAACTAAATACAAGCTAATATGTTCAAAAAACAGGCTGAAATACTCTAAATATTAGGGGTATTTTCAGTACTTGTGAGGGAAAAAGTTTTCCCTCTTAGCCGATTTCGCCCACTTTCAATCCCAACCGATCTACAGCCATAAGACACATTTAGGAAAAATTTGAACCTCCTAGCTTATTTCGTTCGGCCGCTATCGTGCTTTCAACAGACAGACGGACATGGCTTAGAATTTTACCACGACCCAGAATATACGTATTACTTTATGGGTTCTCCGATGAATATTTCATATATACCCTCCCCCATCCTGGAGGTGGAGGGTATACAAAAAAATATTTTAAAACAATGAGGAGGTACTTTTTTCTTTATAAAAAATTAGAAGGATATAAAAAAGTATGTAAATATTTATATGTATATTAGGATATGTCACGAAAATAAATTAAGATTGGAATGTTTAATGACGATCTGCTAAATATTTCATCGCTGGGTCAAGGCTTCTGCGAGCTAAACGCTCCTTAAAACACATCAAAAAATCATCCCGTTTAATGTTTTTATGTTGCATTTTCGTTCATTTTTTTCTGAATCAATAGAACCTTGAAACCACTCTAAACACAATTTGTTATTCCTGTCTTAGAATAACTCATCGGTCGTATTATTGTGATATATGTGATATTTTTGTGATTTTTTTTGAAATTATGAAAAATTTATAGAAGAAACCAATACCTTTCGAATGATGCCTAAATTATGAATATCGGACGAAAAAAGAAATCATAATGTGAAAAAGCCAAAAATTTCAAACTCTTTTTACAAAATGAACGCTGCGGCGTCAATTTCCTTCTGAGGTTTAAGATTTAGCCATCATTTGAAAGATATCGACCAAATGAACAAGTTTTCCGTTTTAATATTGAAAAAAAAAAAACAAAACAAAAATACCATAAACGTCCAATAATTCGACCAATAAGTTACTCTAAGCCAAGAATCAAAATTTATATTTAAAGTGCTTTCAAAAGTTTATTATTTCAGAAAAAATTGACAAAAAGCAACACAAAACAAGTAAGGAAAGGTTAAAGTCGGGCGGGCCGACTTTATGATACACTCCACTTTCTCTCCGAATACAATTCAATTTGCTTAAAAAGTGAAAACGGGAAGGATTTTTGTATGTTTCCTAATCAAGACCTGATACATTTTTTCAAATTGAGAAGATTATTTGTACTTTCACAACAGGTTCTTCCATTCCAAGTATAACGTGTTATGCTCAATTTGAAGAAATTCGATGAAAATACGTGGTTTCTGGGGCGGAAAAAGTTAACCCGAGAGCGAAATTTGTATGGGAGCTATATATAAATCTGAAGCGATCTGATCCATTTTCATTATGCATGTTTCTACTTGAAATATAAGATAGATTGCAAGATTTTAAGAATATCTATTAAAAAATGTGGATTCTAGAGTGGAAAAAGTCAAATAGGGAGTGAAATTTGTGTGGGAGATATATATAAATCTGAAACGATCTGACCTATATCCACCATGGGTGTTTCTAGTGGAAATATAAGATGTTTTGTCAATTTTAAAGAAAATCTGATCAAATATGTGGTATCCAGAGTGAAAAGAGACAAATCGGGAGAGAAATTCGTATGTGGGCTATATACAAATCTGACCCGATTTTCTTCTAACTAAATAGCGTTCGTCCTTATCCCGAAAAACTTCATTGTGCAACCTGTACTTTGGTTACAAGAATAGATGGACGGACAGTCAGACAGACGGACATTCCTAATAAAAAAGTGATCGTTATAATTAAGAATGGGTCTATCCTTTCTTTCGGGTGTTACAAACAAATGCACAAAGACATAATACTCTCGTGGAGTGTATAAAAATTACACGGAAAAACATCATAGATAAAGGTGAAATATTTTACAAATTGTCCTTAAACAATTCAAACTTTATTTTCGTGGGGTGCCTGGAAATTGGTTTTCCGTTTGTATGGACCGCGACTTAGCCTAATTTATATTATTTAAGATTGGACAAGTTTATATAAAAGTAGAAGCAATTTGCTGGAAATTCGCCACCAGAGGCTCTGGTCTGTCACTGCAATATCTGGGTTAATGGTATTCCCTGGACCGAAAATCAGAATATAAATAAATTAGAATATAAATTTAATGTATATTGTAATTCATAATAAATAAATATATTTGTACATTCTACTATAAAAAATTATATTATATTATTTTCAATCCAATCAATTTCATATATTTTGAAAAATACAACTTTGCAAACTTTCAGTCAGATCGGAGAACACAAGCCAAATTGCTATTCCGCTTCGCATGTAATTAGTCGTGTTGCACCTTTAAAGCAATCAACCGGTTCATAACTTCTGTCAGAAACGGCCGATGCGTAGTGCAACCCGAAACCCTTTTTTTTACAAAAATCTTGAAATCAACTAGCAATTCACTAAATAGTTCCTGTAAGTGCTGCCTCGTTTGCCTCGAGTACACGCTAACTAAGTTCGTTACGCTCAAAATCATCAAAAATAATAAACGAAAGAAAGAAAAAACTAAACATAAACTTGAGTTGTTCACAATTAAAACTAAAAGCCAAATTACTTTTGTAACAGTACATGGCTGCTTGCAACACGTTGCAACCGCACTCCAAGAGAAATTTTGTAAAAACTAGCAACGGAAACGTTAACCAACGTGTTCGTGTACGTGCCTTTCGTTGCAACAAGCGGCTGAGTGCTCTTGCCAGCATTCGCTGTAATTGTCCGTACACATACATTAGGCTGGGTCGCGGTCCATACAAATGGAAAAACAGTTTCCACAAACCCCACGAAAATAAAGTTTGGATTGTTTAATGATGATTTGCAAACGATCAAGATCAAGCCATCTGTGAACTAAACGCTCCTGAAATACCCCTAAAAATCATGGTTTTTCCCTTGTATTTTTCTGTGTTGCATTTTTGTGCAAATCTTTTTTCTGAAATAATAGACCCTTGAAAGCACTTTAAATATAAATTTTGATTCTTGTCTAAGTTACTCTAAGCAACTAATTGGGCGAATTATTGGACGATTATAATATTTTTTGTAAATTCTCACAGTGTATTTGGAGGTAGTATTTTATAAAAAATAAATAGCTGCAGTCAATACCTGATGCCTAAATGATGAACATCGGAATGAAATTAACGCCGCAGCGCTCATTTTAGTAAAGAGAGTTTGAACATTTTCGCTCTGAAATCCATTTCCTGTATTAAATTATTTTACAAACATGGAGTCAGTGACGTCATTTTTCGTCTGATATTCATTCCTTATCTTCCTTCTATTTATTTTTCTTACCACACCTTACAACATGTTTCCAAGAAATATGAGTTTTTAACTGTCACCTTGAAAAACCACAAAAAAGCAATATAAACGTCCAATAATCCGATCAATGAATTATTCTAAGACAAGAATAAAAATTTGTATTTAAAGTGCTTCCAAGGGTTTATTAATTCAGAAAAAAAATTGGACAAAAATCGAACATAAAAAAAATTACATGGGAAAACATGATTAGAGGTGTTTTCAGGAGCGTTTAGCTCACAGATGGCCTGGCCCAGTGACGAAATATTTTGCAGATCATCATTAAACAAATCCAATCTTCATTTTCGGGGGGTGACCGCTGCAATTTATTTTCGTGGCATAGCCCATTTACGAATATCGAAATATATCTTTATTTTTCGTGTATACGCAATTTTTATTTTATGGATCAGCTAGTCACAGAGTTATTAGGTCCCAGATACCAAAGTTTTTGTTTTTGCAACTAGACATTTTGAACATTTTCATAATTTCGCTCCTAATCGAACATGTGAAGTGCAAAATGTCAGCTCTATGTTGTACATGATAACTTTTAATAGATTAATGAACATATTTTTACTATTTTTTCGAAATAACGGATTTACGCTTCTGACAGTGGTGCACCTGCCCTTGATTATATCGTTCGAGAAATATTACCTGTAGAATGCAAAAAGGAATATTTTGATATAAAAATTGTAAATCTTTTGAGCCACCCTAGCACACGAACAGTTGTGTACACATTTACGTACATTTACTATGCACACATACAAATGTAAATATTCTTTGACTCTCCGCCTCTCCGCCTCTTAATCCTTTAGTCCTTCTCCACTTTTTGTCGTTGTTCACTTAATTTTTTGCCCGATGTTCGCTATATATAACCGAAGAGTACACGTACACTAGACGTCATAAATATATGTGTATTGTTTTAGTTTTGAATGAATTTCTCTAATAAATTTCAGTGTTTTAAAAAGTAATCCTTAGCTGTTCTTGGACTTTTTGTTGGAATCGTTCAAAATTACTGATTCATTACGTAGCCCTATGCAATCGATGCAGATCCATTTACTTTGGTTAAATCTAACAAAATGCGACAAACTTGGGCAAAATCAGTGGAGCCAAATTCGTAAGGGATTATAGAAGAACATGGTCCATCTTTACTGTCTATATAAAGAGTGATTTTTTTGAGGTTAGGATTTTCATGCATTAGTATTTGACAGATCACGTGGGATTTCAGACATGGTGTCAAAGAGAAAGATGCTCAGTATGCTTTGACATTTCATCATGAATCGTCTTACAAACGAACAACGCTTGCAAATTATTGAATTTTATTATCAAAATGCGTGCTCTGTTAAGAAAGTTCATTGCGCGCTTCCACTTTATGGTCAGTTTAATCGACCCACTGAAGCGGCTATTCGGGCTATTGTGACTAAATTTCGCACCAAATTTACATTGTTGGACATTAAACCACCAACACGCTTACGTAGAGTGCGAACTGAAGAAAATATCGCAGCTGTATCGGCCAGTGTTAATGATGACCACCAATTTTCGATTCGTCGCCGTTCGCACCAATTGGGTCTCTGTTACTCAAAAACGTGGAAATGCCAAAATTGGACTAAGCGGATGGACCACCTAAGACGCAGCCGCGGTCAACATTTAAATGAAATTATCTTCAAAAAGTAAATGTCATGGACCAATCTAACGTTTCAAATAAAGAACCGATGAGGTTTTGCAAATTTTATGCGTTTTTTTAAAAAAAAAAGTTATCAAGCTCTTAAAAAATCACCCTTTATATTGGAGGTAGTAAATATGATGCAATATGAAATCAAATCATTTATATGATGATTTCAGGCTGTCATCAGATCTATGAACTTGGTGAATTCTATGCCGCACATCTCTTTAGGAGACGAGCAAGTATAGGGTGGGTTATTTAACATTTTAAATTAGAATCGGCTATAAAAAGTACTGGAATTTTTTTCAAAATTCTGGTTTTATTGGAAAGGTTAAACTTTGTCATTTAATAATGGCTCCGCAGTACTTCTTCCGATCAACCAAAGTTTTCAGTACAACCCACATTCCACACCAAGCAGTTGTGGATGCATTGGCTTCTCAATAGTCACGTGTGGGCTCTCTGAACTCCATATGCGGCCACCGAGATGAAAATGAACTTCATGAAGGTTGGACACAAATTTCTTACAGTTTGCGTTAAAAACTCACTGCTTTGGAAGTAAGATTTCAATATTGTTCGAGTGTATAGCGTTATATTTTGCAAATGTCAAACATAAACCTGAAAATAAATAAAGAATTACCGAGAGTTAAAAGAAAAAATTAATAAATAATAATTTCTTGTTTAAATTCCGAAATTGGTACACTGAAAGAATTATCTGCATACTATTTATGATTTTATCTTAACCTCAGTGAAAAGTTTCATTAAAAAGTCGCCAAAGAAACACTTCATAGAATGTCTGAACAATGAAGAAACTTCATTAATTTTATGAAAAGTTTCATAAAAAGTTTACAAAGTAGCATAAAAGGTGACTTGTTGATTAACCAATCAACACACGCCATCATTGCGAGAGTCTTTGAAATGAGTATGTCTTTGATCAAAATTCGGGAAAATACTTATGTCATAGTTAATACAAATACAAAGGACAAATGAGAATGCTATCATTCAACCGAATAAAGTCGACACACTAAAAACGTAGTTGTTTGTTATGAAACATTTCATAAAAACTATGAAATACATCATTATATTTATGAAGACATTTCATAACACAAATATTTTATTGGTTATGACATATTTCATAATCTTTAAGAATTGTTTGTTTAATACAATGAAATCTTTCTTTGATTTTATGAAACTAAGTTTCATTAATTTAACAATTTTGTTTTATGAAATATGAAATGTTTATGATAAAATTGTATGAAACATTTCATTTTATTTATGAATTTTTCATACATATTAAGACTAAATTCAGTGTATAGAGCTCACAAATCGATTTTTCTTGTGGCCACAAATATAATCGAAATCTACCTATTTTTTATCATCAGCATTCCACGCATTCTGGTTCATATTAAGGAGTCACATACAGTCGAACACGGCTATAACGAAATTGAAGGAATCGGATATTTTAGTTCGTTATACCCGTAGTTGGTTATAACGATAATAATTTGTATGAAATAAAATCATGGGGACTGAACAAATCGATCGTTGTAAGCATAGCTCGTTATAACCGGTGTACGTTATAACCGTGTTTGACTGTACATACATATATAAATGTACATATATAAAGGGTGAACGGGGTAACACCCCGATTTCCACCTAAATTTAATAAATTCGAACAAATGCCTTTATGTTGAGCGTCTACACGGCTAGAGTAATGTATGAAATCAACTTCATGATTAAAATTTTAGCGTTCGGTTGGTACCGTTTTTATTCTTCTATTTCCATATTATTCTTTAAAAGTACGAATTTAGAAATATCGATTTATTTTTATACCCTCCACTCCTCCCTCGTTTGTAATACGTTGCAATATTTTTCGGAGACTCCATAAAGTATATATATTCTGGGTCGTCGTAAAATTCTAAGACGATCTAGCCATGTCCGTCTGTCTGTTGAAAGCACGCTAGCTTCCGAACGAAATGAGCTAGGAGGTTCAAATTTTCCCTAAATGTGTCTTATGGTTGCAGAACGGTTGAAATTGAAAGTGGGCGAAATCGGCCCAGAGGGAAAAAATTTTCCCTCACAAGGACTGACATACGCTAATATTTAAAGTATTCCAGCATGCTTCTTGTATATGTCTGCTTGTATTTACTTGATATTTGGAATGAACATTCCATTTATAGCATAAAAGCGCACAATAAAGTAACTTTTATTTGTAGGGGACGAAATGGGACAAAAAAGGGATAAAAATGGTAGATATTAAACGATAACAGCTAGAAACACGAAATTTGGTGAGTACATTCATCTAATTGAGGAGTTACTTAATGTAAAAGTATTTTTTCCAAATTCGTACTTTTAATGGGTAAAATGGGAATAGAGGTATAAAAATGGTACAAACCAAACGGCTGCATCTACAATAATGAAATTCGGAGTATACATTCGTCTGATTGCGTAGACACGTAAAATAAACGGATTTTTGGAAATTCATACTTTTCGGGGTTAAAATGAAAAAAGGGGATAAAAATAGTACCAACCAAATGACAACAGCTAGAGTCGTGAAATTCAGAGTATACATTCCTCTGACTGTGTAGACACGAAAAATAAAAGTTTTTTCAAATTCGTACTTTCAAGAGATATAATGGGTACAGAGGGATAAAAGAAGTACCAACTAAACGGCTACTGCTAGAATAATGAAATTCGGTGTGTGCATTCCTTCAATTGCGTAGACACGTAAAATAAAGAGATTTTAGAAAGTCTTACTCATAAGGGGGTACAATTGGAAAAAAAGGGGATAAAAACGGTACCAACCAAATGACTGCAGCTAGAATCATGGAATTTGGTGTATACATTCCTCTGACTGCATAGACACGCGGAATAAAAAGATTTTTCCAAATTCGTACTTTTTACTTTTACGGCAAAAATGGTTAAATCATTAAATTAGGTTATTTTGAACTATGTACGTGAGATAATGGATTTCCAAAATTTGCACTTTTGTAATTAAAATAGAATGGAAATACAACCAACTGTAGCACCCACTATCTACCAATATTTGTAGTATTTAAGCTTTTTTGAAAATATAAATATTTGTAAGAATATTTACTTTTTGAATTGACTTGAAGTATTATTTCGATATGTAAACGTATTGGTAGCCTTGCCTTATAAACGTGACTTAAAGTAATAAAAATATTATATTTATTTATAAAATCTGTGGAATGCAATCCATGGTGGAGGGTATATAAAGTTCGGCCCGGCCGAATTTAACGCCGTTTTTAATTGTTATTCTTCTTTTTCCATATTATCCTTCAAAAGTACGAATTTAGAAATATCGATTTATTTTTATACCCTCCACTCCTCCCTCGTTGAAATATTTATGGGAGACTCCGTAAAGTGTATATATTCTGGGCCGTCGTAAAATTCTAAGACGATCTAGTCATGTCCGTCTGTCCGTCCGTCTGCCTGTTGAAAGCACGCTAGCTGCTGAACGAAATGAGCTAGGAGGTTCAAATTTTCCCTAAATGTGTCTTATGGTTGTAGATCGGTTGGGATTGAAAGTGGGCGAAATCGGCCAGACGGAAAATCGGCCAGACCGGTTTTGACCGGTCCCGAACGTGAAATAAAATTTTCACCGAACTCGCCTCTCAATAAGTCCATTGTTGCGAGTGCTGTGGCACCGTCTTATTGAAACCACATGTCATGCAAGTCAAGCTCTTGCATTTTGGGCAAAAAAAAGTTGGATATCATCTCACGGTAGCGCTCACCATTCACAGTTACGTTACGATTCGCATCATCTTTGAAGAAGTACGGTCCAATGATGCCACTAGCCCATAAGCTCTTGCAATGCTTCTGGCTGATATTCACTCCAAAATCGACAATTCTGTCGACAAAAATGAGCTTCGTCGCTGAACACAATTTTTCGGTAAAAAAAAGTGAATCTTCGGCTTTCTTGAACTTTCTTAACAGAGCACGCATTTTGATAATAAAATTCAATAATTTGCAAGCGTTGTTCGTTTGTAAGACGATTCATGGTTAAATTATAGACCCAACTGAAGATGTTTGACAGTGAAACAAAACACGAAACGTGCGTCAGCTGTTTAAACCAGTGTTGCCAAAAAGATAATAGCTAAAAAATCACCCTTTACATTCATGTGACTGTATAAACGCGAAACTTAAAGAAATTTTTCGAAATTTGTACTTTTAGGCGTAAAATGGGGCGAATGGGGATAAAAATAGTACCAACCAAACGGCTGCAGCTATAAAATTGATATTCGGTGTGTAGATTTCTTTGACTGTGTAGACGCGAAAAATTAAAAAATACCGACATTCGAACCCTCGTTATCTAAATGGGATTAAATTTGGCACCAATTAAGCGACTAAAGCTAGAATTAGGATATTCAGTATTTGCACTCCTCTGACTAGGTTCAAAATGGAAAAAGGAGTGAAACTGGTACCAAGAAAACGGCTGTAGTTAAAATAATGAAATTATGTGTGTATATAATATTCTGAAACGTATTGGATCTTCAATATTAGAACTTTTCTTATCAGAATGGTACAGACATTTAGACTGTAGCCGTGCTTAATACATTTTTGAAGATTGCTGCCTAATTCACTAATTCACTTATCGATTACACTTGAAGTTTTATATTTATATATAGTAGAGGACTGTTAATATTATGATAATGATGCATCACAATTTTCCTAATATAAAGGGTGATTTTTTAAGAGCTTGATAACTTTTTTTAAAAAAAAACGCATAAAATTTGCAAAATCTCATCGGTTCTTTATTTGAAACGTTAGATTGGTCCATGACATTTACTTTTTGAAGATAATTTCATTTAAATGTTGACCGCGGCTGCGTCTTAGGTGGTCCATTCGGAAAGTCCAATTTTGGGCAACTTTTTCGAGCATTTCGGCCGGAATAGCCCGAATTTCTTCGGAAATGTTGTCTTCCAAAGCTGGAATAGTTGCTGGCTTATTTCTGTAGACTTTAGACTTGACGTAGCCCCACAAAAAATAGTCTAAAGGCGTCAAATCGCATGATCTTGGTGGCCAACTTACCGGTCCATTTCTTGAGATGAATTGTTCTCCGAAGTTTTCCCTCAAAATGGCCATAGAATCGCGAGCTGTGTGGCATGTAGCGCCATCTTGTTGAAACCACATGTCAACCAAGTTCAGTTCTTCCATTTTTGGCAACAAAAAGTTTGTTAGCATCGAACGATAGCGATCGCCATTCACCGTAACGTTGCGTCCAACAGCATCTTTGAAAAAATACGGTCCAATGATTCCACCAGCGTACAAACCACACCAAACAGTGCATTTTTCGGGATGCATGGGCAGTTCTTGAACGGCTTCTGGTTGCTCTTCACTCCAAATGCGGCAATTTTGTTTATTTACGTAGCCATTCAACCAGAAATGAGCCTCATCGCTGAACAAAATTTGTCGATAAAAAATTTCGAACCGAACACTGATTTTGGTAATAAAATTCAATGATTTGCAAGCGTTGCTCGTTAGTAAGTCTATTCATGATGAAATGTCAAAGCATACTGAGCATCTTTCTCTTTGACACCATGTCTGAAATCCCACGTGATCTGTCAAATACTAATGCATGAAAATCCTAACCTCAAAAAAATCACTCTTTAGTATGTAAAGGTGACATCCTCTAATCTGCCGGAAATACAGTGGAATGCACTCTGTGATGGAGGGCATATAAGATTCGGCTCAGCCGAACTTAACGCCTTTTTAGTTGTACAAGTTACAAGCGGAATGACAAAATGAATATACCCCCATCCTATGGTGGAGGGTATACAAATTAATATTCCATTGACCGATGTGGTCCTCTTTCCACAATATCGTCTTTCAGACAATGTCCAATTTACTTCATATCATTCAGATAATTTTACAGATCGTTACGATTTTGAAAAAAATTGTGAGTTCTTTTAAAATTAAGTTGGCGATATAAGGAAACTTTAAACCTCTCCAACATTGAATGATGTGTACACCGAAACTATATGTCATCAGTAGCAAAACTACATATTGAGTTGTTTCGTTTCTAGTTCATCCGTTTAAAGGACTCTTAATTTCCAAAAGATATAGATGTTTTAAAAATTTATTTTCGCACTTTTGCGGGAATGTCGATATGGGTAACAAACGAAGGGGAAGAATATCTGTTAAATATATTTAAAATTTAATGCTTCAGCTAACGATATGATAAAAGAATTATGTCCCATATATAGAATCTTTCGGAACATGTCGCTGAGCAGAGTTTCAAGCCGAACCTTAATTATCGGCGGCGGCGGCGCTGTTCAAAATGGGTCGGCGGCGGCTTTCGGCTGATTTGCCGGCTCGTTCTGTCATTCGATTACCCCTATTTATTTGACAATTTTGGGAAAACGGAAGGAACAATTTTCTTTTATTTTTTGCCAAGTAGTTCAATATTCGTTAATAGTAGCCAATGTTCCAATAATTTAATATTGTTATTAGGGTATCCAATTATTCGGACTTTTATGTTATTCCAATTTCGATTTCCAATTAATCGAATGATGAAGTCGAGAGTTATTCGATTAACCGAGCAATTGTCCACTTAAATAAGAGTTATATAGACAAGACACGCCAGTTTACGGGTAGTTCCACTATATATTGAACGTTTATTACGTATCTGATTTTATTTAAAAATTGTAATATCAAATTCGAAATTCATTAGAATTTGACAAAAATCTTAATATCTTATCAAAATAAAGAACCTTCCCTTAAATGAGCACAATATCAGAAGTTATCCATTGATATTATGATTATGATCATATGATTTATAACAGAACTGACTTTATTATCGCGGTGTTAACCTCAATTTTTCTATGAAATTACTATTCATTAAATTTTAAATAATTCCGAAATCGTTATTTTAATATCTGTGGAGCATACAAATCAGAAATTGAAAAACTGTGGTTTTATATTTTGTGTTTCATAGTTTTTTACCCAAATGGAGCAAACTGGCTATTCAAAATCAATTTATCATACAAAGCATACGACGATTTCATTAGTTTTTAAGGCAAAAATTTATAATATCGATTAATCGATTATTTGGGACAATTTATTCGAATTATTCGTTATTCGAAAATCATGTTTTTATACACGAGAGTATTATGTCTTTGTGCATTTGTTTGTAACGCCCAAAAGGAAACGAGACCCATTGTTAATTATACCGATCGACTTAGAATCACTTTTTGAGTCGATTTAGCAATGTCCGTCCGTCCGTCTGTCCATCCATTCTTGGAATCACGATACAGGTCGCAATTGTAGACATAACCAAACGAAACTTTGCACAATGAAGTTTTTCGGGACAAGGACGAACATATTACAACAGATTTTCTTTAAAACTGGCAAAACATCTTATATTTCAACTAGAAACACCTGTGGTAAAATGTGTTAGATCGGTTCAGATTTATGTATGGGAGCTACATTATAGCTCCCATACAAATTTCGCTCCCGATTTGACTTTTTCCGCTCTAGAGACCACATATTTCACTTGATTTGCTTCAAATTACCTTATAATTCTACTAGAAACATCTGTGTTGAAAATGGATTAAATCGGTTCAGATATAGATATAGCCCCCATACAAATGTCGCTCCCGATTTGACTTTTTCCGCTCTATAAACCACATATTGTACTTGATTTTCTTTAAATTTGGCACAACATCCTATAATCCAACTAGAAACACCTATGCAGAAATTGGGTAAGATCGGTTCAGATTTAGATATAGCCCCCATCTAAATGTCGCTCCCGATTTGACATTTTCCGCTCTAGAAACCATATATTGTATCAGATTGTCTTCAGATTTGGCAAAACATCTTATATTTAAACTAGGAACATCTACGGTGAAAATAGGTCAAATCTGTTCAGATTTAGATATAGCCCCCATACAAATGTCGCTCCCGATTTGACATTTTCCGCTCTAGAAACCATATATTGTATCAGATTGTCTTCAGATTTGGCAAAACATCTTATATTTAAACTAGGAACATCTACAGTGAAAATAGGTCAAATCTGTTCAGATTTAGATATAGCCCCCATACAAATGTCGCTCCCGATTTGACTTTTTCCGCTCTATAAACCACATATTGTACTTGATTTTCTTTAAATTTGATACAACATCCTATAATCCAACTAGAAACACCTATGCAGAAATTGGGTAAGATCGGTTGAGATTTAGATATAGCCCCCATCTAAATGTCGCTCCCGATTTGACATTTTCCGCTCTAGAAACCACATATTGTACTTGATTTCCTTTAAATTTGGCACAACATCCTATAATCCAACTAGAAACACCTATGCAGAAATTCGGTAAGATCGGTTCAGATTTAGATATAGCCCCCATATAAATGTCGCTCCCGATTTGACATTTTCCGCTCTAGAAACCACATATTGTACTTGATTTCCTTTAAATTTGCCACAACATCGTATAATCCAACTAGAAACAGAAATTCGGTAAGATCGGTTCAGATTTAGATATAGCCCCCATATAAATGTCGCTCCCGATTTGACATTTTCCGCTCTAGAAACCACATATTGTACTTGATTTCCTTTAAATTTGGCACAACATCCTATAATCCAACTAGAAACACCTATGCAGAAATTGGGTAAGATCGGTTCAGATTTAGATATAGCCCCCATATAAATGTCGCTCCCGACTTGACATTTTTCGTTCTAGAAACCACATATTGTACTCGGTTTTCTTTAAATTTGGCACAACATCTTATAATCTTACTAGAAACACATATGCTGAAATTGGGTAAGATCGGTTCAGATTTAGATATAGCCCCCATTTAAATGTCGCTCCCGATTTGACTTTTGCGCTATAGAAACCACATATTGTACCCGATTTTCTTTAAAATTGGCACAACATCTTATCCAACTAAACAAAACTATGGTGAAAGTGGGTAAGAGCGGCTCAGATTTAAATATAGCCCAAATACAAATGTTGCTCCCAACAGTTTAACCGATTTTGGCCAAACTATACATTTTATATTTCACCTATTTCGTTCCAGGTTTCAATATACCCCCATACAAATGTCCTTTCCGATTTAAAATTTTTTGTCAAACACATACAAAAACCTTCCCGTTTTCACTTTTTCACCAAATTGAATTGTATTTGGATTGAAAGTGGAGTGTATCATAGAGTCGGCCCCGCCCGACTTTAGACTTTCCTTACTTGTTTATTATATAAAAAAATAAATATAATCGCAATTGGACGCCATAATTGTTGTTCCATACAATAATTTTTTGGGAGTGGGAATCCATTTCCAAAATTTATAATATGGATGAATATAGTAAATATTTTTGTAATTACAGCTTTTCATGTGAGGCTTGCATATCATAATCCTTCCAAAGAATAAAAATACTCTACCTACTTTGACACACTAAAGAAGCACAATAGAGGAGCTGTTGTTCATTGTTATTTATAGGAACACATGGCCACACGTACTGGAATTGACTTATATAAATGTGACTTTCAAATCAAAATACAATCATTCAATTTTCTATTGTGGGATACCAAATTCATAGAAAGATCAATATATTTCTCAGCAGTAGGTTGTCTAAGTCGACATTTATATTTTCTTTTGTAATTTTAAGTGAGTTGTCTATTTTGCTAGTAAGATTTGACTGAGTTAGAACTCCGTCAAATCTCGGCGGCGTGGTTGAAGTCGATATGAGTCGATGAAATCGGCGGCTTGTCGGGTTAAAATCGGTCGGCTTGTATCTCTGTCGCTGAGTAGTTTGACTCAAAAGCAAGTGGCTGTGCAAATTTATGTTGGCAAACTGCCTCTCATAAATCTTGAAGCGCTTCAAAATTTAAGCATCACTTTTTACGTTCGTTCAAGGAGCAAATGAATAAATTTTTGCAAACTTTTTTACAATTGGTTTTACAAATACACATACATGTACATTGTACAGACATAAGGATGTTCATTGTTCATTGGTACATACATACTCGTACAATGTATGCGTGAACACATACATATATACTGCAGATGTATTACATTGTTGATGTGATACTGAAAACGTCATAATCTGACGCTCTTAATTAATTGGCATTGTTAATATGAATATCATGAAATGACGACTTAAGAGATACAATCTCGTTGCTGACAATGAAGATGTCATTGTCAGCGATGTCTTTGATGGAATCAAAGCGTTTTTTATTAATAGCATGTTTCCGTGACAAGGCTGTTTAGCGCCAGAAGGGTAGACTACTTTTAAATATTCAAGGCAATGAGAGAAAGAAAAACGTCGCAGTACTGGCATACAGAAGGGTAAAATGCTAATGCGGATTTGCACCAGTTGTTTATAGTAGCCCCTCTAAAAATCATGATGTGATTTAAATATCGTTACTGTTGCGAAAGTGCAGTTTCTAGATGATTTAGAAAGCATAGAAATATCTAGTAATATTCTGATCATGTGAATTCAGTTTCGATGCAGACAAAATAGAAAAGAATGGCCATATTCCAACTGGATTTGTGCTACAAGGCCCCAAAGTTGATCAACTATATAACTTATGTATAATTATATGTTGCCCAACTTTGTTGAAAATGCAAACTTCGAGTTTTTAGAGTAAACTAAGAAAGTAAGAAAAGATAAAGTCTGTCGCGGCCTACTATATTATAGTCTCCACTTTCTTGCCCTTTTTATTACCAAACTCTTTTTATTGTTAAACTCTGAAGATATTAATTGGGTCTTTAACGCAAACTATAAGAAATTTAGCTGAGAAGAGATCGGCCTTCAGTTCATTTTTTGTGTCAATTAATGAAGCGAGTTCATGAAATTTGGTCGTTATTGGACAAACTAACTCGTGTACGTTCTCGTCCAGTACGTTCAATCGAAAACATTGCTGCTGTGGCTGAGAATGTCAAAGATATTCAATCAACATCAACTTGTCATTGTTCTCAGTAACTGAACATTTCTCGCACTTCTCTGAGAAGAATTTTGCAAAATTTTCAAAAAAATGGGTTGATCGGATGTGGGCCGTGCGCAGGATTTTTGCGTGGGGGGGATTTCATCTAGTTTTACAAAAAAAAAAGCAGGTGAAAATTCTGTTAATTATTTTAGTCAATTTTCAATCAATGTTCAATTTTTCTCGTGAAGTGTAGCCAGTCTATGGCGCAACGATAAATGACGTTAATTTGATTATGTATGATTACGTGAGCGTTTGGCAACCATTCATATTTTATTACCAGAAATATTTTATTCGAGAAACTCAAAGGAATTTGTCATTAAAAGAAAGCAGAAAGTGTATTTTCTGCTGCTCTGCAGAGAAGGTAAACAGCTGTTTGCTGTTTTTAGCAATATAGAAAAACCTTAAGCATATGTACAGAACAGTATGCCGACTTAAATACACATGCTAACAAAACTTTTTTGAATATAAGTTATTATAAAGCAATTTATTACCACGGAAAGATATTGCGATTGTCTTTTTAATGATACACATATTGTCCCAAGCTAATATAAAAGGAAAGTTTATCTATTATTATACACTCCACGAGAGTATTATGACTTTGTGCATTTGTTTGTAACACCCAAAAGGATAGACCCATTGTTAAGTATACCGATCGACTTAGAATTAGTGACTGATAAATCGATTCCGATTCTAATCGAGAATCGATTTTGGGGGTTCATAAATCGATTATTTTGGAATCGATTACACGCGTCCAACTTTATACTGGAATCGATTATCGACGCATCAGAATCGAAATTTTGTACTTTTGGCGGTAACAAGTTGTGAAATTTAAAAGAAAAATTTTAAGTTGGTAAAAAATGAAGTCTGAATTATTATAAAAAGTTAAAAATATATAAAAGTTAGGAGCTCAATATGTACTAAACACTTGGTTTTTTGTGGAAGCACCTCCAATCATTTGAAAAGTCCTCAAAATGGAAAAAGTGTTACAGAAATATTTTGATAATTTTAAATTTGTAATGAAATATTATTTATATTTCGTGAAATATGGTAATAATCGAACTTGATCCACTTTTAAGTATTCCGATCGGATTCATCCTAAAAAATCAATCAACAGATAACGTAAATAGACATATACTAAAAATTCGGTGAATAAATTCAGTCGATTTTTTTACCAAAGTCTACGACCAATACAATATTTCGTGAATGTTAGGAAATTATTGTTATTAAAATATCAAGATTTTCTTACATCCATCGTCGCCATAATCGCATTTCACTAATCTATCATTAGAATTAATTTTTTCAATTTTTTGTTTCCAAGTTTCTTCTTAGAAAGATTAAATTTTAAAGAAATATTACACAAAACTTGATCGAAATTCTCGGTGCTTGAATAGCGGACCTAAAAAACACGGTCAGTGAGTCTGTAAGCAGACAGACTATTTTCAAACTACATATGACGACCACAGAACAAAAACGCCGAATAAAATCGTACAGAGCAAAAACGACGCAAAAAATTTAACAGAGCAAAAATGCAGCAGAGCAGCGTACATGTGACACTCACACATGTATACATGCATGCTCTGTTGAAGATTTCAAGAGAATTGCCAATTGCGTGTGGGCTCTCTCTCTCTCGAGTCGTGATCGGTTGGCTCTGTTGTTATTTTCTTTTTTTGTTTTTAGTTGTCCAGCAAGTCGAAGTGAAAGAAATAATAAGAATGCTTTATTTTCCAAAATACAAAATATCAATATGTTCTTATTTCTAAAAAACAAAAATATTTAGTAATTTTTGTTTGTAACAAATAAAAATGATGTAAACTTCAAGTCACTTAAGCTTTTGTATGTATAAAAAGTATTACATACTATAAAGTAAAAAAATATTCTTTTTTTTTCTTATAATAATAGAATTAATGAATATTTCAAGGCTCATACGTTTTTGATATAACAAGTACAAGTAGAAAATATTAGCTTTAATTTAATTACTTATATACTGGTGATATGAAGCTTTCATAAAGCATTGTTTTGTACTGAATTCATTAATCCATTTTTCCATTTAGGGCGTTTCTTATTTTAATAAAAAAATTATAATAGTAAATATGAAAAAAAAAATTAAAAACATAATTAAAAACAATTAGTGCGATTTAGTGTAATTTAGGTAATCAAAACAAAAAAATTATTTCAATAGATTAATTTTGTTTTTTTTTAATCTCTATAAAAAGTCAAGTTTTCGATAAAACTTAAAAAAATTGCAGCTTCACTTTTTATTCATTTTCGCGGTTAGGCGGTTTCGGGATCACTCCTATCACAAACAAAACAATAATCAATGTCTTCTTTGTTTTCATAATTTAAGTTTTCAAAAAATGTTCGGCATTCTACAGGGATGAAGCACATAAGCTGTTGGAGATCTAAATATTTACTTTTTGTTATAGCTTTTCCCTCTGGATACAGACAAGCCAACTCCAACATTTCAAAATCTTCTTCACGTACACCTCTTTTTGCCAAACTCACTACCTGCGTTACATTGTCATCAAACAAAGTTAATTGGAATACATTACTCTTTTCCTGAATAATTCTTCGTATAGTGTACCAATTTATTTTTTGTCCGTTAATATCTATTTTTCGATTTACTATTAGCCTTTCCAGCTCCTTAGAAGTTATAAAAATGGGGTGTTCATTTCTTTAACTATAAACTTCGGCTCGGACTTTTTGGCTTCCTTTATGATATTAATCCAATCATTCGGAGTCGGTACAATCTCAATTTTTTTTTATATTTTTCTATTAAACTAAAGCATCTATCGCAACTGTTATAACTATGGCCCGAAATAAAATATTTTTGAGTTATACTTTTTAAATGAGATGATGCTAAAAAATGTTTTAATAAAAGAGCTAGTTTAATATTCCGATTTTGACCTCCACAAGAGTCGGAGTACAGAACAACATTATCCGCTGAAGATGGTACGTACTTTTTAAGATGATTAATTAAACAAGAACCGATTTCTTGCCCTCCTCTCGATACAATACTCTCGTTCCACACATACATGTACCCTATATTCTAATTAACTTTGTTTGGTGGCAATGTAACGCAGGTAGTGAGTTTGGCAAAAAGAGGTGTACGTGAAGAAGATTTTGAAATGTTGGAGTTGGCTTGTCTGTATCCAGAGGGAAAAGCTATAACAAAAAGTAAATATTTAGATCTCCAACAGCTTATGTGCTTCATCCCTGTAGAATGCCGAACATTTTTTGAAAACTTAAATTATGAAAACAAAGAAGACATTGATTATGGTTTTGTTTGTGATGGGAGTGATCCCGAAACCGCCTAACCGCGAAAATGAATAAAAAGTGAAGCTGCAAATTTTTTAAGTTTTATCGAAAACTTGACTTTTTATAGAGATTAAAAAAAAAACCAAAATTAATCTATTGAAATAATTTTTTTGTTTGGTTTACCTAAATTACACTAAATCGCACTAAATGTTTTTAATTATGTTTTTAATTTTTTTTCATATTTACTATTATAATTTTTTTTATTAAAATAAGAAACGCCCTAAATGGAAAAATGGATTAATGAATTTAGTAAAAAACAATGCTTTATGAAAGCTTCATATCACCAGTGTTTAAGTAATTAAATTAAAGCTAATATTTTCAGCTTGTACTTGTTATATCAAAAACGTATGAGCCTTGAAATTTTCATTAATTCTATTATTATAAGAAAAAAAGAATATTTTTTTACTTTATAGTATGTAATACTTTTTATACATACAAAAGCTTAAGTGACTTGAAGTTTACATCATTTTTATTTGTTACAAACAAAAATTACTAAATATTTTCGTTTTTTAGAAATAAGAACATATTGATATTAAACCTGTATTTTGGAAAATAAAGCATTCTTATTATTTCTTTCACTTCGACTTGCTGGACAACTAAAAACAAAAAAAGAAAAAAATAACAACAGAGCCAACCGATCACGACTCGAGAGAGAGAGAGCCCACGCGCAATTGGCAATTCTCTGGAAATCTTCGACAGAGCATGCATGTATACATGTGTGAGTGTCACATGTACGCTGCTCTGCTGCATTTTTGCTCTGTTAAATTTTTTGCGTCGTTTTTGCTCTGTACGATTTTATTCGGCGTTTTTGTTCTGTGGTCGTCATATATGCTTTTCTTAAATTACTTTACTACTTAAAGTATAATTTCTTAAGTAATATGTGTATTATATATATATTATTTAATTTCAACATGAAAGATTTGTGATTTGCAATCATTATAAGATTTTAACAAAAAACTCTTCATAGAAGAGGCTGCACGCAGGCTGCGGACTATTTTTAAACTATATTTTTTACTATTTAAAGTAATATTTAAAATAATATTTTTTAAATAAAAAATTTAATGTGCACTTAAACTTGAAATATTTTAAATTTTGAATGCGAATTTAAATTTGAATATCTTTTTCAAGTTTGCATTCTAACATTACTATTCAAAATGCATTACGTAGAAACGAAATTGAACATCGTTTTTGAGCTTAGTTTGTTTGCGCTTGTTGTAACTGAACAAAGAGAAATATGTTTACATATCGAGGGCTTATATTCAGAAGTGGCTATGAACCATTTTCTCGAAAATTAGTTTTTGATGCCAAACTATTCTCAGATTTTCTCAGAAATTTTGTAAAGAGTGATTTTTTTGAGGTTAGGATTTTCATGCATTAGTATTTGACAGATCACGTGGGATTTCAGACATGGTGTCAAAGAGAAAGATGCTCAGTATGCTTTGACATTTCATCATGAATCGTCTTACAAACGAACAACGCTTGCAAATTATTGAATTTTATTATCAAAATGCGTGCTCTGTTAAGAAAGTTCATTGCGCGCTTCCATTTTATGGTCAGTTTAATCGACCCACTGAAGCGGCTATTCGGGCTATTGTGACTAAATTTCGCACCAAATTTACATTGTTGGACATTAAACCACCAACACGCTTACGTAGAGTGCGAACTGAAGAAAATATCGCAGCTGTATCGGCCAGTGTTAATGATGACCACCAATTTTCGATTCGTCGCCGTTCGCACCAATTGGGTCTCTGTTACTCAAAAACGTGGAAATGCCAAAATTGGACTAAGCGGATGGACCACCTAAGACGCAGCCGCGGTCAACATTTAAATGAAATTATCTTCAAAAAGTAAATGTCATGGACCAATCTAACGTTTCAAATAAAGAACCGATGAGATTATGCAAATTTTATGCGTTTTTTTTAAAAAAAAAGTTATCAAGCTCTTAAAAAATCACCCTTTATTAAAGTCATTTTTTTTTCAATTTTTTCTGATTTGGCTGTCTACTCACACGTTCATTTGTGACTGGAAACGTGGCTATGAACATAAAAATAATATAGTTCAAAAATGGAGCAGCATATAACCGAAGGTTATAATTCGCTACAACGATTTTGTTTAAAGCATTTTTCTAGATTATAGACCATAAATCTAGAAAAATGCAGTAAACAATTCCATCATTACGCGGTTAATAGCATTTTGGTTCCCATGTTATCAGGCTAAAATAATAAAATAAAAAATTGCAGCGATTTTCGCGACTGACTTCATAAATGTTACAATCGACATTGGTTCTTTATATGCAAACAAAAATTCAGTCCGATCCGTAGGCTAGATCGCGAGAAAATCATAAATCAAAAATGTCATGTGTGAAAATCATTTTAGCCATATTTGCCGGGAAAATTAAAATTTTCCAAAAATATGTGTTATTATTATTATATATATTGTGTTATTTGTTTACCATGCCATACCGCAATATCCACTTTTTGTAAAAAATTTGGAAAAAGTGATAAAAATGGTACCAATCTGACGGATGAAGCGGAATCTTTAATGTTATCGAGTTTACAATAAGTCTTGTTTATATATTTGAGCATTAATGGGTATGTGCTTGTTTCAACATTCATTGAATTGAAAGAAATTTAAAAATGCAAATTATATTTTCACAGAAACGAAGAATTTCATCTCGCCAATAGATTTTTACATAATTATTAATTTAGAGGTAAATTGCCTTTCAATGATTTCATTCCAATTAGATATACTACAAATTTGTCCAAAGTTTGGCACTCATAGTTAAGCTACGGGTTAGCATCAAGCAAATTATTTGCTTTTATTAAGAATGTTTTCTAGATTTCATTTTGATATCATATTGATTCTTATCTACACTTAAAATTAAAATTACTAAAAAAAATTATTAAATCTCCAAACACTTCTTGTAGTACAAGTTCATAAGATATTGCTTCAGTCAAATGCCAAGAAGTGGATAAATTAGCATTACACTATCTCGAAATTGGCACAATTCGTTTAGATTGTTTGTATTTTTCGTGTTTACTGCAAAATTACCATTTCAGACGAGTTATTTTAAGAACTTAAAAATTCTATATTTGTTTGCTTCAGAAAGTCTAGAAGGTTTTAAAAAAATCATATGTTCGAAACCTCTCTGGGGGGGGGGGGTTGAACCGCTCTCATCATTCTCTACCGTGTATCCTATTAAATTAGAAATATACTATCTGATGAGTCTATAAATGCGTTGTCTGTTTTAAAAAGTTTTTATATTACAAAAACTCTTAATTTAAAAACAAGTAAGGAAAGGCTAAAGTCGGGCGGGGCCGACTATATGATACCCTACACCACTCCCTGCGTATGTACCTTGCTTTGATTACTAAACACAGGTATTTCAAGGGAGCAATTTTATGTAGTTCATATAAATTCATCTTTAGTCATATTTAACGAATATGGTTAATAATATGGTAATTGATCCAATTATCCGACAGACAAATACAAATGAATCGGACCGACATATCAAAAGGGAGCCTATAACAACATTTTGGGCCTGGTCCAAAACATGGGCCTATATATATTTCTCATTCACGGTATGTATTCCTAGTTGAAAAATATCATGATCTGCAAAATTGAAGATCCGATGTAAGATGTAGTTCCTAGAGCTGTAATAGATCAGATTTGGGTTATACCAAAGTATGGACATATGGGCATCTCCCAAACAAGTAAGGAAAGGCTAAAGACGGACGGACTTTCTATCTCATTACAATTCAATTCGCTAAAAAAGCGAAATCGGGAAGGATTTTTGCATCCTGTAAATGTATGTGTTTGACAAAAAAATGTTAAATAGGAAAGGACATTTGTATGGGGGTATATTGAAACCTGGAACGATGTGAATGTTTATTGTCGAAATATAATATATAAAGTTTGGCCAAAATCGGTTTAACATTCGGGAGCAACATTTGTATGAGGGCTATATCTAAATCTGAACCGATCCCACCCACTTTCAGCATAGGTGTTTCTAGTTCGATTATAAAACGTTGTGCCAATTTTAATGAAAATCGGGTACAATATGTGGATTTTAGAGCCGAAAAAGTGAAATCGGGAGCGACATTTGTATGGGGGCTATATCTAAATCTGAACCGATCTTACCCAATTTCTGCATAGATGTTTCTAAATGGATTTTAAGATGTATGTGGATTTTAGAGCGGAAAAAGTCAAATCGGGAGCGACATTTGTATGGGGGCTATATCTGAATCTGAACCGATCTAACCCATTTTCACCATAGGTGTTTCTAGTTCGATTATAAAACGTTTTGCCAATTTTAAAGAAAATCGGGTACAGTATGTGGTTTCTAAAGCGGAAAAAGTGAAATCGGGAGCGACATTTGTATGGAGGCCATATCTAAATCTGAACCAATCTTACCAATTTCTGCATAGGTGTTTCTAGTTGGATTATAAGATTTTGTACCAAATTTAAAGAAAATCGGGTACAATATGTGGATTTTAGAGCGGAAAAAGTCAAATCGGGAGCGACATTTGTATGGGGGCTATATCTAAATCTGAACCGATCTTACCCACTTTCACCATAGGTGTTTCTAGTTCGATTATAAAACGTTGTGCCAATTTTAAAGAAAATCGGGTACAGTATGTGGTTTCTAAAGCGGAAAAGGTGAAATCGGGAGCGACATTTGTATGGAGGCTATATCTAAATCTGAACCGATCTTACCCACTTTCACCATAGGTGTTTCTAGTTCGATTATAAAACGTTTTGCCAATTTTAAAGAAAATCGGGTACAGTATGTGGTTTCTAAAGCGGAAAAAGTGAAATTGGGAGCTACATTTGTATGGGGGCTATATCTAAATCTGAACCGATCTTACCCAATTTCTGCATAGGTGTTCCTAGTTGGATTATAAGATTTTGTACCAAATTTAAAGAAAATCGGGTACAATATGTGGTTTTTAGAGTGGAAAAGTCAAATCGGGAGCGACATTTGTATGGGGGCTATATCTAAATCTGAACCGATCTTACCCAATTTCTGCATAGGTGTTTCTAGTTCGATTATAAGATGTTGTACCAAATTTAAAGAAAATCGGGTACTATATATGCTTTATAGGGCGAAAAAAGTCAAATCGGGAGCCACATTTGTATGGGGGCTATATCTAAATCTGAACCGATTTCCTCCAAATTCAATACCGATGGTCCTTGACCAGAAAAAATAACTTCTGCTAAGTTTCATGACAATCGGACAACAATTGCGACCTGTAGAGTGCGAACAAGCTTAGATGGACAGCAGACGGACGGACGGACAGACAGACGGACAGACAGACATCGTTAAATCGACTCAGCTGGTGATTCTAAGCCGATCGGTATACTTAAAGGTGGGTCTAGCTCGATTATTTCTTGGTGTTACAAACATTTGGCGCGAAACTAACTTATAATTCCCTATTCCACGAAGTGGTGTAGGGTATAATTATTCCTGTAGATATATGATTAATTATTTGTACATCCATGGAAAAAGTTGATCCATTTTTATACCTTCCACCTTAGGCCCGCATGTGGCTCCATATTAATTTTGTTGTTCCGTTTGTAACACTTTGAAATATTCATCGGATAACCCACAATGTATATACATATTCTGGGTTGTGGTAAAATTCTAAGACAATCTAGCCATGTCCGTCTGTCTGTCCGTCTGTTGAAAACGCAAATTTTCCGTAAATGCCTTATGGTTGCAGATCTGTTGGGATTGAAAGTGACCAGAGGTAAAGATTTTTCCCTAACAAGGACTGAAAATACACCCTAATATTTAGATTATTTAAAAACAAGTAAGGAAAGGCTAAAGTCGGGCGGGGCCGACTATATAATACCCTACACCACTCCCTACGTATGTACCTCGCTTTGATTACTAAACCCAGGTATTTCATGGGAGCAATTTTATGTAGTTCATACAAATTATATAAATTATATTCATATAATTTATATGCTATAAATTCATCTTCAGTCAAATTTAACGAGTATGGTAAATAATATGCTAATTGATCTAATTGTCCGACAGACAAATACAAATTATACAGTAGTATACCAAAGTCATTTCAAAGTATGGACATATCGACATCACTCAAACAATTCTCATTGCAATTCAATTCGGTAAAAAAGTGAAATCGGGAAGGATTTTTGCATCCTGTAAAAGTATGTGTTTGACAAAAAATGTTAAATCGGAAAGGACATTTGTATGGGGGTATATTGAAACCTGGAACGATGTGACCCGCTTTCACCATGTCTGTTTATTGGTGAAATATAATATGTAAAATTTGGCCAAAATCGGTTAAACAGTCGGGAGCAACATTTGTATGAGGGCAATATCTAAATCTGAACCTATCTTACCCACTTTCACCATAGATGTTTCTAGTTCGATTATAAGATGTTGTGCCAAATTTAAAGAAAATCGGGTACAATATGTCGTTTCTAGAGCGGAAAAAGTGAAATCGGGAGCGACATTTGTGTGGGGGCTATATCTAAATCTGAACCGATCTTACCCAATTTTTGCACACATGTCTCTAGTTGGATTATAAGATGTTCCGCCAAATTTAAAGAAAATCGGGTACAATATGTCGTTTCTAGAGCGGAAAATGTCAAATCGGGAGCGACATTTGTATGGGGGCTATATCTAAATCTGAACCGATCTTACCCAATTTTTGCACACGTGTTTCTAGTTGGATTATAAGATGTTCTGCCAAATTTAAAGAAAATCGGGTACAATATGTCGTTTCTAGAGCGGAAAATGTCAAATCGGGAGCGACATTTGTATGGGGGCTATATCTAAATCTGAACCGATCTTACCCAATTTTTGCACACGTGTTTCTAGTTGGATTATAAGATGTTCTGCCAAATTTAAAGAAAATCGGGTACAATATGTCGTTTCTAGAGCGGAAAAAGTGAAATCGGGAGCGACATTTGTATGGGGGCTATATCTAAATCTGAACCGATCTTACCCAATTTTTGCACACATGTTTCTAGTTGGATTATAAGATGTTGTGCCAAATTTAAAAAAAATCGGGTACTATATGTGCTTTATAGGGCGGAAAAAGTCAAATCGGGAGCGACATTTGTATGGGGGCTATATCTAAATCTGAACCGATTTCCTCCAAATTCAATACCGATGGTCATTGGCCAGAAAAAATAACTTCTGCCAAGTTTCATGACAATCGGACAACAATTGCGACCTGTAGAGTGCGAACAAGCTTAGATGGACAGCAGACGGACAGACGGACAGACGGACAGACGGACGGACAGACAGACATCGTTAAATCGACTCAGCTGGTGATTCTAAGCCGATCGGTATACTTAAAGGTGGGTCTAGCTCGATTATTTCTTGGTGTTACAAACATTTGGGGCGAAACTAACTTATAATACCCTAGCCCACGAAGTGGTGTAGGGTATAAAAATCACTTTGTATGCACTTGAGCTTTGTTGCGTACATTCTTCTTGTAGCGTGAAAGCATCAAAAATTAAATAAACAAGTTAGAGAACGTCAGTCGGCTAAACCAACTTATATATACCCTCACTCTCAGAGAACATGTGTATGGAAGGATTTAAATTTTGTTTAGCGTCGGAGTATGTTTGAGGGAGGTACTAGAAGCTTGTACAAATTGGGCCTAACTTCCACATTTCTTAATAATTGTAAAAACATGATCTAATATGAAATCATAATGGATTTCAGGCACCGCTAAAGGAGTTATAAAGCATTTACTTTTACCTAGGATAGAGACAATTGTATGGGAGGTACACGAAGGCCGTGGCAAAAGTGTAAATATTTTTATACCCTACACAACTTCGTGGACTAGGGTAATATAAGTTAGTTTTCCGCCAAATGTTTGTAACGCCAAGAAATAATTGAGCTAGACCCACCTTTAAGCATACGGATCGGCTTAGAATCACCTGCTGAATCGATTTAACGATATATTACTGCTCTAAAATTCACTTTTTACATCGGATCTTGATCAAATTTTCTACACAATGTTACATTTTGATTAGAATTAGAAACACCTATTTTGAATGTCACCTATATAGATCAATGTTCTGGTATAGCCCCCATACAAATGGGCCCCCAGTTTACACTATTATCGCTCTAGAACCCACATTTTACATTGGATCTTGATAAAATTTGACAGATTATGTTATACTTCAATAAAGAATATCTACTTTAAAAGTGATTTATAAAGGTCCATTTTTAGGTCCCACATTTTTCATCGGGAGTTTTTCAAATTTTCCAGATTATATTATATTTCAAATAAGAATACATACTATGAAAGTGAAATATATGGGTCCATATTTTGGTATAACCCCCAATTTGGGTCCTCATTCTACTCTAATGCAGCTCTAGATCCCATATCGTGCATTGAATCTCGATACAATTTTGCATATCATGTCATATTTCAACTAAGAATACCTACTTTGATCTATATGGAAACACTTTTCATTATAGCGCCCTTATAAATGGCCCCATTTTAATTTTCACCCCTCATGTACGCAAATTTTACATCGGATTTATTTCAAATTTTGCAGATTATATTACATTTCAACTAAGAATACATACTATGAAAGTCAAATATATGTGTCCATACTTTGGAATAACCCAAATGGACCCATTCTACTCTATTACTCCATGTTGTAATTGACCCCCTCTTTCAAATGTCGATCCGATTCATCCTATTACTACTGTAAAATTTGTATTTGTCTGCCGGAAAATTGGATCAATTATCATATTATTTACCATATTCGTTAAATACGACTAAAGATGAATTTATATATTTTCTGTATAATTTATATGAACTTCATAAAATTGCTCCCATAAAACACCTGCGTTTAGTAACAAAAGCGAGGTATATACGCAGAGAGTGGTGTAGGGTATTATATAGTCGGCCCCGCCCGACTTTAGCCTTTCCTTACTTGTTTATGTTTAAAGTGATTGCAAATGATTTTGACTACCCGTATGGATATTATATTGGTTTTATTGTAACCAAAGTATATACAGAATTCCCATCATCAATATAGAAATTATAACAGCTTTCACTTTGTACATTTAAAGTGATTAAGAAGTACGAAAATGTAGCGGAGTCCGAATATTCTCGAGGGAGTTACATTGGTTTTAATTCAACATAGTATATGGTCCATTTGTGTTCGAGGTACCAGAATGGGCATGGCAATTTCGCCCATCTTCGAACTAAGTTTGGGAATAATATTTCCATGCGCAAAGTTGGAACAGATTGCGTAACTCCTTTCGAGAGTTATCGTGCACACCAGCCAACCAGACGGACGGACATGGCTCAAACACCTTAAAAAGCCGTGAAACGGATCAGGTCCAAACATACTTAGGGTCTTATGTCATCCCTTCAATGCACTACACTTTTTTATGTCCCAAATGACCCTTCTACTCTGTAGAGTGAGGCTATAATTAGTTTCAATTATTACAAAAACTTTTCTCAATATATTCTTTGCTTAAATAATCCTCGAGGCCCACTATACTTCGTTTATCGGAATTCTGACTAACTCTAGCAAAGAATAATATATATATTCACAAATATCAAATTTTTCTTCCATATATGCATTTAGCAAATTTTTATAATAAATGTTTGTTGGGGGTGCATGGGTCCGTTTAAATATTGCCTGATCTGGTGGTTTCTGTGTAACTAAATTTCGACATTAAGTGTGCTCTTGACGGGTCGCTTCGGCCTAAACTATACTATGGACTTCCAAAATTCCCGTGTAACATACTAAGTAGGTTATCGCACAAAACGCAACTGATTTCTGTAAAAATTTTGTTGTTACAAAAACAATTTAAATTGAAAATGAAAATGACGTCAGCTTTCGCGTTGCGTTTGCCGCAATAAAGGGGTATAAGAAATTCGATTTTCTCATATTCACTCCAAACCATTACCTTGGAAAAAGACTGAATGTCCTTCATAACCAATCAAATCAATGAATAGCTCTCATCTGGATGTTAGTGTGAGTGTACATACCTGTATGGGTGAGGATGCCATCCATTGTTGAAATAAATCCGACGTGACCGATGGTCGCTTTGGCGGATGCTTGCGTCCCTCTATGAACTCATGCAGGCGCACCAGTGCTTCGGGTGGTGCGCGTTCCATTAGCCATTTCTCGAATGCCTCTGGTTTCTCTTCGAACAAACGTGCCACTTCGTCGACATCCTGCGACGTGACTTCGCGTTGCAACTGCTTAGCCATGCTCTGGGAGGGATTCAAACTGCTGCTGCTGCTGCTGCCGCTACAACAGCTAATTATAGCCGCTGACGAGGAGCCGACAATAGTTTCCGGTGAAATGGAATCTTTGTCCATTTGTAAGGCGGGTTGTCCAATGATTTGATTAGTTGGGTTAGTGGTGCTGGCGTTGGCGTTGGCAACACCGGCAGCCGACGTTGGCATTTGATTTAACAAAGCTGCACTCGATACAGGTGATTGAGTTGTGGGCGATGTAAGACTTTTGAGGCCGACATTGGACATTGTGGGTGTGGTGCGTTTATTAGTGGCGTTGGCCGATGATGTGACCTCGTCCTCCTCCGACTCCTTAGTTATCGTTGGTATTTGCTGCTGTAGACTACTAGTTGCGGCTGCTCCTGACGTCCGCCCAGCTGAACCATTCGTTAACGATTTTGCTTTGTGGGTCGAAGAGGATGATGGGGCAACAGTTGTCGAGCTGGTGGTGAGGGTGGCGGTGGCGACAACGTTGCTGGTGCTGTTCACTGTTGAGTGACATATTTCATTGTTGGATTTTATTGATTTTGCACTTGCCAGTGCGTTGCTTTGCTGTTGCGTTGACACATCTGTCATGTTGTTGTTCTTGGATATGTTGAGACCAGCTCTATCTAGTTTTCCCGCCTGCCTCGAATGTCCTCACAAGCATTTACTCTATTTAAAGGAGCAGGAGACGGATGGGCCGAAAAAGTTTCCAAACAAAGTGATGTTTGCCCAGAATGGACTAGAACGTCAACAGCCACATCATCAATCACAGGAAAGCCAACACAACAGACGGCAGTTTTCTTCTTCTTTCTTTTGGGGGCAACCCTTTTACGCTCTGCTCTTAGGCGATGACGGTGATAATAACTATCGATTGTATCTATCGACAGTATCAATATTTGCCGGCTTTGTAATCATGTTAATACCTGTGGCCCGTAATTGATGATTCTGTTTTTGGAAATCGTCATCACTCTATACATAACCTTGTTAAGAATCTCTTGTTGTCGATGTTCGCATATGTTCGGTCAAAATGACGGTTCCTTGGTTCAGTTTAGTGGCGGTTCATGGCATTGTTGCTATGTTTGCTACCAGTGGGTTTGTCTCGCACACATCTTTCTGCCACACAATCACTGGGTATTAGATATTCGGCATTTTTTTCTTTCATTGTCCACAGCGTCGCCGGATTCTTGCCATTTTATAGCTTCGGTCTGTTGGTGGTTTTCTTTGGTGCCACAGAGATTTTTGTGGGGCGGTTGGGTGAGGAGCGTTATTGCAAACAATCTGAAAATATATGCAAATAATTGTTTAGATATTAGTGTATGTGCATAAATATAAATAATGTAGTCAAGAGGAGAATAAATTGAAATGATTTTAATCAAGACTAAATTGAAGTTTAGGGATATTGAATGAAGTAAGGAAACGACCGCCACTCTCCAACTTGGATGCTTTCAAAACTAAACGATTATAAATTCATGAATTGTTATCAAAAACATTATTCTGATGAGTCATATAAAAGTCCCCCAATTCCTAAAGTGATTTTTTAGAAAAAGTATCCGCAAATCCTTAATTTCGATGTAGGGTCAAAAGAAAATCATATTTTTATTGAAAAATCGAATTTTACTTTTGAAATCGGGTCTTTGATTTTCGAGAATTAATTGTCAAAATAAATTATTTTTATGAGAATTGGTGATATTATAGAGATTGAGCGAAATATAAAATAGTATAAACGTATTATCTATAACTTAATGAATGTATACAAGGACTATCAAATATAAAGTCTGGTGAAATAGAAGGGGGTATCGGCATTAGGGTTTGGGGTACGGGAATTCCCAAATCGTTTTTCCCGGGAATTCCCGTCCAAATTTAATTACCCGGGAATACGTGAAATATTAAAAAATATTGTTTGGTTTATTTTGAGCACTAATTTAGTTTTACATTAAAAATGGGAAATTGTAGATTTATTTCAAATGCATATATTTAAATTACTGACAATAATAATGACCATTTGATATTATGGCTGACATAGTGCCCATACGCAACAACTCGTGTTATCTCCCAGAAAAAGCGACGATCTTCTCAAAGCGGAATTTATTTAACATATGAAACCATTAAGAAATGATCTAAAAATAGGAATAAAAATAAAATTGACACCTGGAACCTTCCAAGAAATCTATTATGAATAGAAATATACCCTACGATATATTGAAACCTCCCTTTGTAAGAACTAATGACTGCACAATTTCAATGTTTTTATTTTAATGAATTTATTTAAAAAATTAACATTTTTAAAGTTTCTATTGTATTCACAATTTAGAATATTTTCCCCCTGTTTCTGTAAAATATTTTCCTCTCTAGAGTCTAGACGATTGATTTTTGTTTCTTTTATTTTTTAATTTTGAATCTAGTGTACTGTCAGTTCACTTGCGATTACAATGTCCAATATTATGACTCCTTCAATTCTGACTATTTGTCTAGAGTGAAATATTTGTAAAATGAAAAATAATTTCTAAAATATTTTACCAAAAACATTCGTATTTAATATGTCAGTATTTTAACTCATTAACTCATTCATTCATTTCTTATATTATTATATTATTTTCGTAATAATAACTACAATAATAAAAATATTTAGTTTTATCTTTTTTGGTCTGTAATCAATATTTGATTTGAACTGGGTTATTGTCCTTGGCTTAAGACCACTTTGCATCTATATTTAATAGAATGCAAATTTATTTACAAATGGCATGGTGACATTTATTACATGGCTGCAGACTACCACTATCATGATTTCCACCTCGTCAAAGGTTTTGTCAAGTGGCTTCGCAGCGACTTTTCGACATCAAACCCAGCAATACTTTCAGATTATTATTATTTGTTTTGTTCTTCTCGATCACTTGTACCATATAGTTTAATAATCAAGAATTCCATTCATATTGAAAATGATCAAAAAAGTACGATAACCTTACAATAGTGTACACGGACGTGTACGGTGGCCGTTAATGGGTTAAAAAATCACACCTGTTACTAATTATTGTTATTTTAAACCATATTGGACATACCTAAAATAAATTTTTTCCCGGGATTCCCTGGAATGAAAATTTTCATTCCCGCCTTCCCGGAAAATGAAAAAAGTCCGGAAAACCCCAAACCCTAATCGGCATAGGAAACCTTGTCACCCTCACATTTTAAGTATAGCAATATTAGGGCTGTTTTTCTTTAAGCCGGGATAACAAGCTGCTCAAAATAAAAAAGTATTTGTTCACATTGTCGCCAACTACAATATAAATATATGTATCAAAAGAAATTTTCAAAAAAATATTTTGTGTCGACTTTATTGGACTTAGCCTCGATATCCATCATTTTGACTTACACTGGATAATTATCCAGGCTAAGTCAACAATTTTTAACACGAAATTATTTTTTCAAAATTTGTTTTCACACACACATTGATATTGCTTTTGGCGACAATTTTTAAAAAGATTTTTTTATTTTGAGTCAAATTTTAACATTTTATTTAGATTTTTGTTATCGCAGCCTAGTTATCCAGCCTTAAAGAAAAACAGCCATACTACTTACTATAGCAATATTACTTAAAACACTACGAGGAACATTTTTGTGGAACATTTGAACCCTCTAGTTTCCCAATATAGGGATATTTTTGGTCCCTTTCCTGCAAAAGGGTACCACGGGTCAAAATCTTCTACAAAAATATTTGCCATAAAATTCAACTTAAATGCCAGAATTGCCGCTAAACTTGAAATTCATTTTAGGAAATTTAGAGGGTGGTGTGAATGGAAGAACTACGTTAAATTTCACTATAAGTCACCGAATAAAAGACAGATGAAGATATATATATATATACAGATACTAAAAATTTTAAAAACTGCAACTTTTTAGAAAAACAAAATCAGCAAAAATTCAGACCTCATAACAAACTTTTGGAATTAGACAGAAAAAATAATGGCTATAAAGTTATCACATGTTTTTTGCAACTAAATACCCAAATTTCCAAAGTGGGGAAAGTATCTTTAAAATTTTGAGATTTTTTCTAACATGATCGCAATTTCTTTTTTTACTTCAGGCTTAAGCGTAAATCTTTTTTAGGTTTAAAGTCAAATGATTTTGGCTACCCGTATTGATGTTATATCGGTTTTATTTTAAACATAGTTAATGCCACTTTATGTGGGAGGTTCCGCAATGAGTGTAGCAATATCGTCCATATTCCATGAAACTTCTATAGAAACATTGCAAAATATCAAATTTCACAGTATTCAGATCAGCAGTATACCGTACCATGCTCAAAGAATTTTTGTTTCCAAAAATCCAAAAGAATGACATTTAGTTACAACAAGACGTCCACATGACACATAACCAATGCAAACCATCGGATGAGGTACTGCCTAGTCAGTCGTGGTAGTCATATGAATGATATTGTGTCCCATTATTAAATGCCAAAGTTTAACCTTTCCAATAAAACCAGAAATTTGAAAAAATAATAATTACTTTTTTATAGCCGATTCTTATTTAAAGTATTAAATGGCCTACCCTATGTAGTCCATATCTATTATAAATTATATTATGTTACTCCTCCACATGGTAGGCCCACTCACAAAAAAAAACGATGTGATCTACTCTCATTGAAGATGCGCCTAGAGGAAATATAACGATAATGTTCAAAAATAAAAATTGATTGTTATTAGTACATGTATGTAAGCAAATCGGAAGGAACATATGAACGGGGCTATATCTTTGCTTCGTGCTCCACTTTTACTGGAACACTTCCTAACTAAAAACAAGTAAGGAAAGGCTAAAGTCGGGCGGGGCCGACTATATAATACCCTACACCACTCCCTGCGTATGTACATCGCTTTGATTACTAAACCCAGGTATTTCATGGGAGCAATTTTATGTAGTTCATACAAATTATATAAATTATATTCATATAATTTATATGCTATAAATTCATCTTCAGTCAAATTTAACGAGTATGGTAAATAATATGGTAGTTGATCCAATTGTCCGACAGACAAATACAAATTATACAGTAGTATACCAAAGTCATACCAAAGTATGGACATATGGGCATCACCCAAACAATTCTCATTGCAATTCAATTCGGTAAAAAATTGAAATCGGGAAGGATTTTTGCATCCTGTAAATGTATGTGTTTGACAAAAAATGTTAAATCGGAAAGGACATTTGTATGGGGGTATATTGAAACCAGGAACGATGTGACGCGCTTTCACCATGTCTGTTTATTGGTGAAATATAATATGTAAAATTTGGCCAAAATCGGTAAAACATTCGGGAGCAACACATGAGGGCTACATCTAAATCTGAACCGATCTTACCCACTTTCACCATTGGTTTTTTAGTTGGATTATAAGGTGTTGTGCCAATTTTAAAGAAAAACGGGTACAATATGTAGTTTCTAAAGCGGAAAAAGTGAATTCGGGAGCGACATTTGTATGAGGGCTATATCTAAATCTGAACCGATCATACCCACTTTCAACATAGGTGTTTCTAGTTCGATTATAAAATGTTGTGCCAATTTTAAAGAAAATCGGGTACAATATGTGGTTTCTAAAGCGGAAAAAGTGAATTCGGGAGCGACATTTGTATGGGGGCTATATCTAAAACTGAACCGATCTTACCCAATTTTTGCATACGTGTTTCTAGTTGCATTATAAGATGTTCTGCAAAATTTAAAGAAAACCTGGTACAATAAGTGGTTTCTAGAGCGGAAAATGTCATTTGTATGGGGGCTATATCTAAATCTGAACCGATTTCCTCCAAATTCAATACCAATGGTCCTTGGCCAGAAAAAATAACTTCTGCCATGTTTCATGACAATCGGACAACAATTGCGACCTGTAGAGTGCGAACAAGCTTAGATGGACAGCAGACGGACGGACGGACGGACAGACATCGTTAAATCGACTCAGCTGGCGATTCTAAGCCGATCCGTATACTTAAAGGTGGGTCTAGCTCAATTATTTCTTGGTGTTACAAACATTTGGCGGAAAACTAACTTATAATACTCTAGACCACGAAGTGGTGTAGGGTATAACAAGTAAGGAAGGGTAAAGTCGGGCGTGGCCGACTATATGATACCCTGCACTTAGTCGTAGGATATAGTAGGATATAAAAAGGTCATTACATTTGAACCGGGTGATATACGATGCAGCTATAAGGGAAGAATGTACTACAAATTCCATGCTTCTATCTGTAATTGTAAGAAAATTTGAACACAAACTATACATGTGAGCTATATACAAATCTGAACCGATCTGACCCTTGTTTAGCAAAGGGTTTCTAGTTGAAATATTATACGATTTCCCAAATTTTATGGAGTGTTAAATATGTGGTTTCTAGAGCGGAAAGAATCAAATCGGGAGCTATATATAAGCTGAACAGATGTGACCCACTTTCGCTATAGTTGTTTCTATTTGAATCATTAGCTATTGTGCCGAATTAGAAGAAAATCTGTTCAAACATGCTATTTCTAGAGCGGAAATAATTAATTCGGTACCGAAATTAGTATTGGAGCTATATATCTGAACTCGTCTGAACTTGTCACCAGAGCTATTTTTAGTTGAAATATAAGTTGTTTTGATAAATTTGAAGAAAATCTGTCAAAGTTTGTCGTTTCTAGAGCGGAAAGAGTCAAATCGGAGGAGACATTTGTATGGGAGCTATATATAAATCTGAACCGATCTATGCTATTTTTAACAGAGCTGTTTATAGTTGAAATATACGGCGTCTTGCCAAATTGGAGGAAAATCTGTTGAAATATGTGGTTTATAGAGCGGAAAAAGTAAAATCGGAAGCAACATTTGTATGGGAGCTATATATAAATCTGAACCGATTTCCTTCAAATGAAATACCGTTCATCCTTATCCCATAAAACTTCATTGTGCAAAGTTTCATTTAGTTCTAACAACAATTGCGACCTGGACTTTGGTTACAAGAATAGAATCGACTCAAAAAGTGATTCTAAGTCGATCGGTATAATAAACGATCTCGTTTTCTTTTGGGTGTTACAAACAAATGCACAAAGACAGTATACCCTGTGGTGTATAATCCATGATGGAGGGTGTTAAAAGTTCAGCCCGGCTGAACTTGTTTAAATTCTTAATGTTCTAAATTAGCAAAAACTTCCTTCCTCACTTCCTTCGTTCCTTCCATTCTTGTCATTTGAACTTCTAAAATATTACTGCCTAAATTGTCTACCACATGTTGCTCTGCCGTATAATAAATTTCAATAAAGTCAGTTTACACGTTTAAGTATGTTTTCGCAACGGATGGATAACTACAAGTCTTTGTTATTTTATTGGGGATTTAAAAATCGTTTATATCAATAAAACACGGAAATCGCTTTTTTGCATGTTTGTACCCCTTTCCACATTTTTATAGCCTCACCCTATAATTTGATAAGGAAAAATATGTACAGCATCGAATAATTTATTTAGGACCGATTGTTAATGTTGCCAATTTCCCAGTTTCCTAATCTCGGTAATCGTAAAGTCAAAACTGAAAGTTGTAGAAAAATCATCGCGGTAACCATAATTATCTGGATTCTACTGTTGAGTAGAGGAAAGTTGTGTTCGCTATGCTACTATCTATAGCGCTCCGAACAATATAAACTTTTTATATATACTCATTTGTGATGTTTTCATGAGATTCCAATTAGATGCGAAACAACTTTACTCTGTTTTATATGGAGCGTGAACCACACTAGCATACATTAGGTTAAGATTTCTTGGTGTTTTTACTGGCATTAAAAAACACACACCTGGGCAAATAATAGCAATCGTATGTAGGGTATCCAATTATTCGTACTTTTGGATTATAAAATTTAATTCCCTAATTGTATGGGGTTTATACCAAAACCTGAGTCCATTTTGATCTCTCGTACAGTATGTATTCATGGTTTAAGATATATTTGGCTGACAAGAAGAAAATTATTATTTTTTGGCGGGATTGGTTTCGTATTTTAAACATTAGCAGTACCGGCTGCTTCGCACGCGAATAAGTTTTATCCGTCTCTGTTTTGTGGATAGTATTTATTTAAATTTATATTGGTGGATATAGATTAATCTAAAATAGTAATTTGGAAACCTCCTCCTTTACACAGTCGGAGGAAGGAGTTTGTTGAGATGGATTATTTTAGCTTAAGTCCCTTCCTATGCATCGTTTTTATCATTTTCGAATCAGTTTTGAACCAAGAATTACAACCGTAGAGACTTTTATATCTTCGATCTCTTGTTTCTAGATGAAGCCGGCAACTTAATAACTTTTTGAACCTTTCTTTCCCAAAAATTACACATTTTTAAAAATCACTATAATTTATTTGGTATCACGGATATCCCTTTTCGTCCCGCAGCCTCCTTATAAGTAAAAAATTTTGAAATATCCATTTTTATCCGCGCTTACGTAATTAAAGGGCTGTATACCACTCGTATCCCTTTTTGTCCCGCGCACACCTTAAAAGTACAAATTTCGAAAAATCCAATGACCAATCCATGGTCAGAGGAATTTCCATATCAAATTTCACGATTATAGCTGCAATACTTTAGTTGGTACCTTTTTATACCTTTTTGTGCCACTCACCACTTAAAAGTACAAAAATGCATTTATATTGAGCTTCTATGTGGTGAGAGGAATTTACATACCAAATTTCACGAATATAGCCCGCTCGCCCTTAAAAGTAGAAATTTCGAAAAATTTTGCAAGTCTACGTTGTCTGAGAAATGTAAATACAGATTTTCAAGAATATAGCTGTAATACTTAAATTGGTACCATTTTTATCCCTTTTAGTCTCATTCCTCCTTAAAAGTACAAATTTCAAAAAATCACTATTTGTAGCTCGTCTCCATGGTCAGTATGGTCGCTAAAAAGATATAGCTTTTTTAAAAATCGTTAAATAGTAGTTCTTTTTTCAGTATTTTGGATATTCTTTTTTTTAATATTTTTGTTTGTTGAAGTACTTTTCAGAAAAAATATAAACAATGTTTTTGTATACAAATTTTTATTTTCTAAATTAAAACTTTATTTTTTAATTGTATGTACTCTACGATTTTCTCTATTTACTCTGTAAATTTTGAGGCTTGGTTGAAAGTGGGCTTATAAAGATTACTATGTTTTTTAATTTTTTTCGTATTTCTAGATTTTCAATATAAATAAAAAAATTTCGAGAAAATCGAAGAGTACAAACAATTAAAAAATAAAGTTTTAATTTAAAAAATCAAAATTTGTATACAAAAACATTGTGAATTTTTTTTCTGAAAAGTACTTCATATTTAAAAAAAGAATATCCAATTCGGACCATTATTGACGAAGTTATGAGCAAAATACTGAAAAAAGAACTACTATTTAAAGATTTTTAAAAAAGCTATATCTTTTTAACGAGTAATCAGAAAAAACTCAAAGTATGCCCGGGGGTGTTTTTAGGGGGTACTAAAAATGTAAAAAAATGGAAGAATGCCCCATATATAGATTTAAAACTGTTGGATTGCTTATAAAACAAACCAGTCCGTAGACTGGTGCAGATATGTTACTTCAATCAGAAGTTATACACTTCCAAAAATAAAACATCCAGAAAGGGTCCCATTTTTAAGTTTTAATTCTCAGATGTGCTTTTCGAAAGAATTTTTTGATTTTCTCTAAAAAGAGTCAAATTGACCCATAAAGAGATGAGCTAGAAGGTTATGATCTCTAAAAAATGATCCTTATAACATTCCAGAACAGACATTAACTTACAACATTTTTTATACACTCCCGAGAGTATTATGTCTTTGTGCATTTTTTTGTAACACCCAAAAGGAAGAGATATAGACACATTGTTAATTATACCGATCGACTTAGAATGACTTTCTGAGTCGATTTAGCAATGTCCGTCTGTCTGTCCATCTATTTTTGTAATCAAATTACAGGTCACAATTATAGTCCGATCTTAACAAAGATTGGCACAAATAAGTTTTGTGGATCAAGGACCACCGCTATTTAATTTGAGGCAAATCGGTTCAGATTTAGATATAGCCCCCATACAAATGTCGCTCCCGATTTGACATTTCCGCTCTAGAAACCACATATTGTCCCCGATTTTCTTTAAATTTGATACAACATCTTATAATCCAACTAGAAACACCTATGCAAAAATCGGGTAAGATCGGTTCAGATTTAGATATATAGCCCCCATACAAATCTCACTGCAGATTTGACATTTTCCGCTTTAGAAACGCTTTAGAAACGACGATTTTCTTTAAATTTGACACAATATCTTATAATCCAACTAGAAACACCTATGCAAAAATCGGGTAAGATCGGTTTAGATTTGGATATAGCCCCATACAAATGTCGCTCCCGATTTGACATTTTCCGCGTTAGAAACGACATATTGTAAACGATTTTCTTTAAATTTGTCACAGCTAGGGTTTGCATCCCGGGATTTCCCGCGGGAAAAATCCCGGGAATTCGCATATTTTCAGTTTCCCGTATCCCGGGAAATTTGTACGGGATTCCCGCGGGAATTCAACAGCAAGTTTTACCTATTTCTCGTACATTTTTCACCACTTTTTTCACAATAACATTGTAAAAGTTACAAAATAATTTAGAAAAGATCACTTTTAATGAGATATGTGTCAGCTAAGCGATATAAATCTTCTAAGTTGAATATGGTAATTCAATATAATTAATATAAACTGAATATAACACAATAGAAGGCTACAATAACGTTATTAATATTTTGAGATAATTCAATTTCAAAATTTTTGATATCTTTATGAAAAAGTCATGATATGCTAATATCTATGGAAAATTATAAATTAAATATATATATATATATATATATATATATATATATATATATATATATATACAGATATATATATATATATATCTGTATATCTGTATATATATATATATATATATATATATATATATATATATATATATATATAATATAATAAATTAAAAATATATACAATTTAAAGTAAAGTATTAAAAAATGGCTATGGCTATATGCCTTAAAATATAAATTTAGGTTTCGAAGCTACAGGATAGGGAACTGATAATTAACGATTTACTAACAATACAACTCTCGAATATATAAAATCGTTCTCTACCGCGCTCTCTTTCTCCAATAAAATTAGAAATAGACTATTTTATGAGTCTTTAAATGGGTTGTCTGCTTTAAAATTTTTTATATTTCAAAAACCTCTTAATTTAAAAATATACCTACATTTTATACTCCACACCACTTCGTGGAATAGGGCATTATAAGTTTGTATCACGTCAAATGTTTGTCATACAGAAATATAATAATTTACTTTATTAAAGTTCGAATGTTTTATTCGGAAAAAATAAGTTTTAAGTAGAAAACAATATGTTGACGATTTCCCGTCCTGTCCCGGGATCCCGGGAAATCGAAACAATAATTCCCATGTCCCGGGAAATAAAAAGTACGGGAAAATGCAAACCCTAGTCACAACATCTTATAATCCAACTAGAAACACCTATGCAGAAATTCGGTAAGATCGGTTCAGATTTAGATATAGCCCCATACAAATGTCGCTCCCGATTTGACTTTTGCCGCTTTAGAAACCACATATTGTACACGATTTTCTTTAAATTTGGCACAGCATCTTATAATCCAACTAGAAACACCTATGCAGAAATTCGGTAAGATCAGTTCAGATTTAGATATAGCTCCCATACAAAACTCACTGCAGATTTTACATTTTCCGCTTTAGAAACGACATATTGTGACGATTTTCTTTAAATTTGGCACAGCATCTTATAATCCAACTAGAAACACCTATGCAGAAATTCGGTAAGATCGGTTCAGATTTAGATATAGCCCCATACAAATGTCGCTCCCGATTTTACATTTTCCGCTCTAAAATCCACATATTGTACATATTTTCTTTAAAATTGGCACAACATCTTATAATCAAACTAAAAACACCTATGGTGAAAGTGGGTAAGATCGGTTCAGATTTAGATATAGCCCCAATACAAATGTTGCTCCCAAATGTTTAATCGATTTTGGCCATGCTTTACATATTATATTTCACCTATAAACATACACGTGGGTCACATCGTTCCATGTTTCAATATACCCTCATACAGATGTCCTTTCCGATTTAAAATTTTGTGTCAAACGCATACATTTACAGGATGTAAAAATCCTTCCTGATTTCACTTTTCTACCGAATTGAATTATAATGAGAATTGTTTGGAATAATCCAAATGGGGCCCATTCTGATCTATTACAGCTCTAGAAACTACAGCTTACATTGGATCTTCATCAAATTTCTTTTGTTATGTCGGTTCTATTACTACTGTATAATTTGTATTTGTCTGTCGGATAATTAGATCAATTACCATATTATTAACCGTATTCGTTAAATATGACTAAAGATGAATTTATAGTAACTGTATAATTAAATTGCTCCCATGAAATAAATGGGTTTAGTAATCAAAGCGAGGTACATACGCAGGGAGTGGTGTAGGGTAATATATAGTCGGCCCCGCCCGACTTTAGCCTTTCCTTACTTGTTTTTAGTTTAGTTTAGTTATACCATTGCTTAAAATATAAATACATTTCCTATGACCTATTCGGTTTTGCTAGATTTTTTTCCAGGATTTTTAAAATGTCGAAAAACCTCACCCTAATGTACTTGTCTTGTCCCAAGATCATTTCCGTTTGCTTGCTTGCTTTTCGCAAATTGCATTTTGTATGTAAACATATCGCCCTATCCTTCGTCGTTTGTTATTGCATCCCAAACACATGCATGCAAAGCGTTAGCTAAATAGCAAACATACTTAACTGGAAAATATTTCAGTTGAGTAGTTGAAGTAAGAAAGCTTAAAAGGTTTAATATTTCATTAAAATATCACTGTGCTTGATTGTAAACTTTTTACTAATGAAGAAATTATAATCTGATATTTTTCACGGAATTTTTTCTTGAATGTGCTAAAAGGTAAAAAATAGTATTGGGTTCTATTTTCATCACTTCCAGACTCACACGAAAAGTAATATTCGATGATATTGTTTTTTGGTTAGTTAAGTTCGATTGCATTTCTTGTGGTGATATAGAGTCGTTTGCCATTTTTAAATTGGCAATAAATTCCTAATGTCTTCAACGAGCACTATTTTTACACATCTATTTTTACGATACGCTTGTCGTTGTCACTAGCAACTGTGTCCGGGAAGCGCTGTTTGCGAGAAAACCGAAAATCCGGTGCCTGTTTCGTAAACAAATCGATAAGGAATAGTTATAGAAAAAATACTTCTGCTTATTCTTACGGATAATATTTTACAATGGGATAAAAAAACAAAGGATAACATTTCTCAAAAAATGTTTTAAATACATAATTGTTTGTACCTTACTTTTTAAGGATGGAAAACTTGAAATTTTTGTTAGTGATAAACTAATACAGAAAGAATCATCAAATTTAAATTATATATGAGTCAATCCATGTCAAGCGGTACGATTTTTCAAATCCATAGATGCGATTGTTTCAAAAGTTTGTGTATGCATTCATCTCATAAAAATATTGAATACGTATTTTTGGAAAAAAAATAGAAAAATTTTTTTCACTGGTTATGACCAATTTAACAAAGAAAAGGTAAGATGTTTTCAGAAAGGTGTGTTCATTCAATCGCCTGTAACTCCTGAAATAGTTGACCGATTTTAATGTGCTATACCTTGTTTTGAATGTAATTTCAATTACTTCTAAAATATTATCGTGCGATGATTTTTGAAATTTTTACAGTTTTATATCTTTTATTTTGATTTGCGATATTTTTATGAAAAGAATGCATACACAAACTTTCAAAACAATCGCAGCTATCGAGGCCAAAAATTGTACCGCTTGTTATGGACTGACTCATATAACAGATATTCCCCTCTTTAATTTGATACTAATGTCGTGAATAAGGATTTAAAACATTTTTTGAAAACTGTTTTGCTTTGAAACTTTGTAGTCCAATTAAGGGAGCCACATGATGAGAAAGTGAAAAAGTGAAAACGCCAATTAACTCAATTTTGTCTATACTTTCAGGCGTATAGCATCCGGTTCAAGTGTAATGACTTTGTTAAAAAATTGTCGAATGGCGAAATATAATATGAAACTTTATCGAAGGCTTTTGAAAAATCTAAATATATCGAGTCGATATGGTGGCTTCTTTTCGAAAGTTGGGTAAAAAATGCTTAACAACGGAAAACATTTTATTATATATACGAGTCATTCCGTGCCAAGCGGTACGGTTTTTGACCTCGAAAGCTGCGATTGTTTGAAAGTTTGTGTATGTATTCTTCTCATAAAAATATTGTATACGTATTTTTGGAAAAAAATTAAAACATTTTTTCACGAGTTATGACCAATTCAAAAGTGAAAACAAGTAAGGAAAGGCTAAAGTCGGGCGGGGCCGACATTATAATACCCTACACCACTCCCTGCGTATATACCTCGCTTTTGTTACTAAACACAGGTGTTTCATGGGAGCAATTTTATGAAGTTCATATAAATTATACAGAATACTATAAATTCATCTTTAGTCATATTTAACGAATATGGTAAATAATATTATAATTGATCCAATTTTCCGGCAGACAAATACAAATTTTACAGTAGTAATAGGATGAATCGGATCGACATTTGAAAGGGAGTCTATTACAATATGGAGTAATAAGTAGAATGGGCCCATTTGAGTTATTCCAAAGTATGGACACATATATTTGACTTTCATGGTATGTATTCTTAGTTGAAATGCAATATAATCGCAAAATTTGAAAAAAATCCGATGTAAAATTTGCATCCTTGAGGGGTAAAATTAAAATGGGGCCAGTTGTAAGGGCGCTACATTAAAAAGTGTTTCCATATAGATCAAAGTAGGTATTCTTAGTTGAAATATGACATGATATGCAAAATTGTATCGAGATCCAATGCACGATATGGGATCTAGAGCTGAATTAGAGTAGAATGGGGGCCCAATTTGTATGGGGGTTATACCAAAATATGGACCCATATATTTGACTTTCATAGTATGTATTCTTATTTGAAATATAATATAATCTGCAAAATTTGAAAAACTCCCGATGAAAAATGTTGGTCCTAGAGAGGTAATAATTAAAATGGGGCCCATTTGCAATGGCGCTACATTCAAAAGTTGGCCTTTATAAATCACTTTTAAAGTAGATATTCTTTATTGAAGTATAACATGATCTGCAAAATTTTAATTTTTTAGTGATTTTTTTGAGGTTAGGATTTTCATGCATTAGTATTTGACAGATCACGTGGGATTTCAGACATGGTGTCAAAGAGAAAGATGCTCAGTATACTTTGACATTTCATCATGAATAGACTTACTAACGAGCAACGCTTGCAAATCATTGAATTTTATTACCAAAATCAGTGTTCGGTTCGAAATTTTTTATCGACAAATTTTGTTCAGCGATGAGGCTCATTTCTGGTTGAATGGCTACGTAAATAAACAAAATTGCCGCATTTGGAGTGAAGAGCAACCAGAAGCCGTTCAAGAACTGCCCATGCATCCCGAAAAATGCACTGTTTGGTGTGGTTTGTACGCTGGTGGAATCATTGGACCGTATTTTTTCAAAGATGCTGTTGGACGCAACGTTACGGTGAATGGCGATCGCTATCGTTCGATGCTAACAAACTTTTTGTTGCCAAAAATGGAAGAACTGAACTTGGTTGACATGTGGTTTCAACAAGATGGCGCTACATGCCACACAGCTCGCGATTCTATGGCCATTTTGAGGGAAAACTTCGGAGAACAATTCATCTCAAGAAATGGACCGGTAAGTTGGCCACCAAGATCATGCGATTTGACGCCTTTAGACTATTTTTTGTGGGGCTACGTCAAGTCTAAAGTCTACAGAAATAAGCCAGCAACTATTCCAGCTTTGGAAGACAACATTTCCGAAGAAATTCGGGCTATTCCGGCCGAAATGCTCGAAAAAGTTGCCCAAAATTGGACTTTCCGAATGGACCACCTAAGACGCAGCCGCGGTCAACATTTAAATGAAATTATCTTCAAAAAGTAAATGTCATGGACCAATCTAACGTTTCAAATAAAGAACCGATGAGATTTTGCAAATTTTATGCGTTTTTTTTTAAAAAAAAGTTATCAAGCTCTTAAAAAATCACCCTTTATGAAGATCCAATGTAAGATGTGGGTTCTAGAGCGATAATAGTATAAACTGGGGGCTATACCAAAACATTGACCTATATAGCTGACTTTCAAAATTGGCATTTCTAGTCTAAATGTAACATTGTGTGGGAAATTTGATCAAGATCCGATGTAAAATGTGCATTTTAGAGCAGTAATATCAAAACATGGACCCATGTGGTCCACTTTCCCGTGAGCTGTTTCTAGTTCAAATATAACACGATCCTGAAAATTTCAATACCAATCGTCCTTGGCCCAAAAGTATGCATGACAATCGGACCATATTTGCGACCTGTAGAGTGCGAAAAAGCTTAGATGGACAGCAGACGGATAGACGGACTAATACCCTAGTCCACGAAGTGGTGTAGGGTATAAACATACTACTTTTTTCAAAAGGTGTGTTCATTCAATCGCCTGTAACTCCTGAAAGACTTTACCGATTTTATTGTTTTATACCTGGTTTTGAAGGTAATTTAAAATATTGTTGTGTTATAGGAGGGTTAGATTTTTTAAAGTTTTTGCAATTTTAGTTATTTTATTTTGATTTTCGAATTGATTACACCAATCCATTTTGTTGAATTAGTGTGCTTAGGTCTATTTTTAAGCAACTGTGTGAGTTTGAAAGTGGTGAAATTATGGCTTCTATTTTTTACGATTTATTTTTTACAAAATCAACCTGAATTACAGCGAAAAATCATCAAAATTATAATTTTTTCAATAGTTCATAAACGCAAGGTACAATAACAATGAAAAATCAAAGAAAACAAGTAAAAAGGCGACCACGGAGTGCATTCCATAGAATTACCGGTGGATTACCGCCTGTCGACTTTACAAAGAAGTGAAGTAAGTTTAAATGTTAACCTTAAAGTACGATTTGGGAGAAATTCTCATATTGTGCGTGTCTACGAAGACAGACGAGTATAACCACTGAATTTCATTATTTTAGCTATCAATTTTATCCCGTTTTTATCCTAATAGTACGAATATCGAAAGATATCTTTATTTTTCGTATCTACACAGTAACAGCAATATACACACCGAATTTCACTATTCTAACTGCAACCGTTTAATTGGTACCATTGGTACCCTTTCGCCCCATTTTCCGCCTAAAAGTACAATTTTCGAACAAATCCTTTATGTTTCACGTCTACACAGTCAGATAAATGCATACACCGAATTTCATGATTTTATCTTCAGCGGTTTGGTTGGTACCATTTTTATCCCCCTTTACCAATTGTATCCCTTAAAAGTACAAATTCCAAAAAATCTTTATATTTTACTTGGCTACGTAATTAAAGGAACGTACACACCGAATTTCATGTTTCTAGCTGTTGTCGTATCAAAGGTACTATTTTTATCCCTTTGTACTTTTTGGTGATTACACGTTACTGGAGGAAGGTACGAAACAAATTTCAAGTGTATAAAATTGGAAATTTTCAAAAAAATCCTTAAATAGTCTAAATATTAGAGGTATTTTCAGTCCTTGTTAGGGAAAAATTTTTCCCTCTGGGCCAATTTTGCTCGGTTTCAATCCCAACCGATCTGCAACCATAAGACATATTTAGGGAAAATTTGAACCTAGCTCATTTCGTTCGGCCTCTATCGTGCTTTCAACAGACAGACGGACATGGCCAAATCGTCTTAGAATTTTACCAGGATACAGAATATATATACTTTATGGGGTCTCCGTGGAATATTTCAAGGTGTTTCAAACGGAATGACAAAGTGAATATACCCCATCCTGGAGGTGGAGGGTATAAAAATTGGTTATGGAATATTTTATTTTTTTGTAATGCGAGATTCCACCGTCAGGAAAAGATTACAAAAAATATGTTTTTCCATAACCAATTTTTCTTCGATTTTTCATTGTTTTTATTAAACTTGCAAAACACGAAAGTACGAAATTAAATTATTAAAACATATCGAGGGCTTATATGCATAGGTGGCTATGAACAAAAACATAACTTTTCAGGAGAGCAAAATAACTGATTTTCTCCCTAATTTTAAGTGTAAAAACGAAACTTTTTTCTACAGTTTAATCTAAAAAGTTTTAGAAATTTACTATTATTCGCGGTTTTATGGTTCATAGCCACTTTTGCACGTTTAAAATTGAGCACTATGAATTTTGAAATAAGCACATAGCCATTAAAGCTCAAATATATAAACAAGACTTATTGTAAACTCGAAAACGTTTTTTTATGAAATGTTGGCAATGTTGTGAAGAAAACGCATTTTCTGTGATGTACACAGCGAATTCAAAGATTCCACCTTCATCCGATCTACCATATCTAGTACCATTTTCATCCCTTTTTCTATTTTTTTTTACAAAAAGTGGATATTGCGGGCGTGGTAAACAATAAATACAAGTTCGAAATTCTTGGAAAATTTTCATTTTCGCGGCAAATATGACTAAAATGAATTTCACACATGACATTTTTGTTTTGTGATTTTCTCGCGATCTAGCCAACGGATTTGACAGAATTATTGTTTGTGTATTAAGAACCAATGTCATTTGTATCTTATATGTAGTCAGTCGCGAAAATCGCTGCAATTGTTGAAAATCCAAAATTCGCGGTTGCAATTGCTTATATTTAAACTTTTTCCTTCCAAGTTACGCGGATTTTTCTAAAGGTACTTTTCACAATTGTTGACTTTACAGCCACTATTTATCCTATCCTATTTGAGCCTGATAACTTGGGAACCAAAATGCTATTAAACGCGTAATGATGGAATTTGATAATGCGATATGCCATAAATCTAGAAAAATGCTTTAAACAAAATCGTTGTAGCGAATTACAACCTTCTGTTATATGTTGCTCCATTTTTGAATAAATTATTTATATTATTTTTATTAAAAGTCCTATAAAAAGGACAAACGATTACGAAATAAAAAACTGAGAATGCAGTTGTGCTATTAGTGTCCTTTAGTTTCAGTTCTATGTAGTCTCGTTCTTAGGAGGGATATCGTGTAGCAAACCTGAACGAATTTTCTTCAAATTCAATAAATTTCCGTTGTCAAAACCGCGAATTACTGTGAAAACGGGAAGGTTTTTTGTATCCTGTAAATATATGTGTTTGCCAAAAAATGTTAAATCGGAAAGGACATTTGTATGAGGATATATTGAAACCTCGAACGAAATAGGTGAAATATAAAATGTATAGTTTGGCCAAAATCGGTTAAACTTTTGGGAGCAACATTTGTATTTGGGCTATATATAAATCTGAACCGATCTTAGTCACTTTCACCATAGTTTTTTTTAGTTAGATTGAAAGATGTTGTGCCAAATTTAAAGAAAATCGAGCACAATATGTGGCTTTTAAAGCGGCAAAAGTCAAATCGGGAGCGACATTTGTATGGGGGCTATATCTAAATCTGAACCGATTTCACCCAATTTCAGCATAGGAGTTTCTAGTAAGATTATAAGATGTTGTGCCAAATTTAAAGAAAATCGGGTACAATATGTGGTTTCTAGAGCGCAAAAATCAAATCGGGAGCTACATATGTATGGGGCCTATATCTAAATCTGAACCGATCTAACCCAATTTCAGCATTGGTGTTTCTAGTAAGATTATAAGATATTATGCCAAATTTAAAGAAAATCGATTACAATATGTGGTTTTTAGAGCGGAAAATTCAAATCGGGAGCGACATTTATATGGGGGCTATATCTAAATCTGAACCGATCTTACCCAATTTCTGCATTGGTGTTTCTAGTTAGACTATAAGATGTTGTGCCAAATTTAAAGAAAATCGAGTACAATATGTGTCATTTAAAGCGGAAAAAGTCAAATCGGGAGCGACATTTATATGGGGGCTATATCTAAATCTGAACCGATCTTACCCAATTTCGACATAGGTGTTTCTAGTAAGATTATAAGATGTTGTGCCGAATTTAAAGAAAATCGATTACAATATGTGGTTTCAAGAGCGGAAAATGTCAAATTGGGAGCGTCATTTGTATGGGAGCTATATCTAAATCTGAACCGATCTTACCCAATTTCGGCATAGGTGTTTCTAGTTGGATTATAAGATGTTGTGTCAAATTTAAAGAAAATGGAGTACAATATGCGGTTTCTATAACGGAGAATGTCAAATCGGGAGCGACATTTGTATGGGGGCTATATCTAAATCTGAACCGATTTCACCTATTTTCACCATAGATGTTCCTAGTTTAAATATAAGATGGTTTGCCAAATCTGAAGAAAATCTGATACAATATGTGGTTTCTAGAGCGGAAAAAATGAAATCCGGAGCGGAAATTGTGTGGGAGCTATATATAAATCTGAACCGATCTGACCTATATTCACCATGGGTGTTTCTAGTGGAAATATAAGATGTTTTACCAAATCTGAAGACAATCTGATATGTGGTTTCTAGAGCGGAAAAAGTCAAATCGGGAGGGAAATTTGTATGGGGGCTATATCTAAATCTGAACCGATTTTCATCAAATTAAACAGCGTTCTTCCTTGTCCCAAAAAACTTCATTGTGCAAAATTTCATTTAGTTATCTCTACAATTGCGACCTGTATCGTGATTACATAAATAGATGGACAGACGGACGGACGGACGGACATTGCTAAATCGACTCAAAAAGTGATTCTAAGTCGATCGGTATAATTAACAATCTATCTCGTTTCGGTCTGGGTGTTACAAACAAATGCACAAAGACATAATGGAGTGTATAACAAGTAAAAACTGCGTTATATTCGGCCGGGCCGAACTTTATTTGGAAAAACTTTTTATTTGCCGTGTCTACGGAGTCGGAGGAATGTATACTCCGAATTTCAGCTCTAGCTGCGGTCATTAGGTTGGTACTATTTTTATCCCCTTTCTTCACTTTAACCCCAAAAAGTACGAAGTGCGAAAAATCCGTTTATTTTACTTGCCTACGCAATCAGAGGAATGTATATACCGAATTTCATTGTTTTAGGTGCAGCCGTTTGGTTGGTACTATTTGCATCCCTCTTTGTCCATTTTACCCCTGATAAGTACGAATTTGGAAAAAATACTTTTATATTATGTTTCTACTCAATTAGAGGAATGTACACACCGAATTTCGTGTTTACAGCTGTTGTCGTTTAATATGTACCATTTGTATCCCTTTCTGTCCCATTTTGCCCCATTTCACCCCCCTATAAATAAGAATCACTTTATGGTGCACGATTTTGTTCTAGCGGGAATGAGCATACCAAATATCAAGCAAATATAAACAGACATATTCAAAAAACATGCTTAAATACTCTAAAATATTAGTGATTCTTATGAGTATTTTTAGTCCTTGTGAGGGAAAAATGTTTCCCTTTGGGCCTATGTCACCCCGTTTCAATCCCATCCGAACTACGACTATAAGACGCATTGGTGGAAAATTTTGACCTCCTAGCTCCTTTCGTTTAGATGCTAGCGTGCTTTCAACAGACGGACAGATGGACAGACGGACGGAGGGCATGGCTAGATCGTCTTAGAATTTTATGACGATCAAGAATATATATACTTTATAGGGTCTCAGGTCGATATTTCAAGGTGTTACAAACGGAATGACAAAGTTAGTATACCCCCATCCTAGAGGTGGAGGGTATAAAAATGATTAAGATTATTTTTATTATTTGGTGTACTTGAACTAGAAGGACATTTCTCTTTCATACAGATTAGGAAAGAAGATGCTAAAAACCATTCAGAAGATATCAATATCGTTAAAATCTAATGGGGCAGTTTTTCTTTAAGGCTGGATATAAAAATAAAATTTCACTCAAAATATTTTTTTTACATTGTTATATGAAAGATATTGGACTTAGCCTGGTTAATTATCCAGTGTAAGTCAAATTTATGACTATCAGTGCTAATTCCAAAAAAGTCATCACAAAATAATTTTTTTTGCAAATTTGTTTTAATACAAATATTTACATTGTAGTTGGCGACAATGTGAAAAAATATTTTTTTATTTTGTGTAAAAAATTAGATTTTTATTAACATTTTTGTTATCGCAGCTTGTTATCCCGGCTTAAAGAAAAACAGCCCTATTGTTTAGTAAGCCATCTCTTCGCCCAAGAACACCCACTGCACCCAAACTCGATCCACGTACTACTTTGACTACTACGGTAACCACCATATTATCCGCAATCACTAGTAGAATCTATGTGTCCAATTGCATTACAATGAAATGAAGAAGGCCAAAATACGCACTGGGTTCAAGCCCTGTGAAATTACCCAAAAATTAAAGCATCAGAATGGTTTAATATTACATTTTATTCAGTAAGCTCAAAAAGTTTTAAAATAAAATAGATATGTAGATTATTAAAAAACCGAAAACCAGTTTTTTTGAAAGGATCGGTTTTTGACATCCCTATTTAGAACACAACCGTATTTGTTCACAGTCTACCTGCACCTCATCTTCGTCTGCTACACCTACTTTAAAGATTCCAACTTTTTTAGGTTTCCGTATTCTTTAGAGGAACAAGGCAGTCATGTTTCCGGTACGTACTCGTGCATGTAGCACGCATGTCGACATAAAAGTGCATAAAAGTTGTCGTGTTAAACTTTGAACAGTTGAATGTGCCATAGTAGGTATGTATACATACGTTCATCCTCGTCAGTATACGTTCATCCTTTATCCTTGTGGCATCTTTAACTTTTAATAAATTCATTTTAATGTCGATTCAGAAGATTAAATCGCATTTAAACTATTAAACCTTTACTGCATGTTCACACACACACACATGCATATCGTAAAACGTGAGTTTTACGCAAATGTCTGACAATTTCGCATTAAAAGATGATACCCGCAAGTGTGATTAGAGAAATTGGCTTCTTCCTTTTATTATAAGCTACATCTTGGGATGGAGAGAATATTTCTGTGGGTGTTTGTATATGTTTATACCCTACACCACTTCGTGGTCTAGGGTATTATAAGTTATTTTCGCGCCAAATGTTTGTAACACCAAGAAATAATCGAGCTAGACCCACCTTTAAGTATACGGATCGGCTTAGAATCACCAGCTGAGTCGATTTAACGATGTCTGTCTGTCCGTCCGTCCGTCCGTCTGCTGTCCATCTAAGCTTGTTCGCACTCTACAGGTCGCAATTGTTGTCCGATTGTCATGAAACTTGGCAGAAGTTATTTTTTCTGGCCAAGGACCATCGGTATTGAGGAAATCGGTTCAGATTTAGATATAGCCACCATACAAATGTCGCTCCCGATTTGACATTTTCCGCTCTAGAAACGACATATTGTACCCGATTTTCTTTAAATTTGACAGAACATCTTATAATCCAACTAGAGACATGTATGCAAAAATTGGGTATGATCGGTTCAGATTTAGATATAGCCACCATACAAATGTCGCTCCCAATTTGACATTTTCCGCTCTAGAAACGACATATTGTACCCGATTTTCTTTAAATTTTGCAGAACATCTTATAATCCAACTAGAAACAAGTATGCAACAATTGGGTAAGATCGGTTCAGATTTGGATATAGCCCCCATACAAATGTCGCTCCCGATTTCACTTTTTCCGCTTTAGAAACCACATATTGTACCCGATTTTCTTTAAAATTGGCACAACATTTTATAATCGAACTAGAAACACATATGCTGAAAGTGGGTATGATCGGTTCAGATTTAGATATAGCCCCCATACAAATGTCGCTCCCGATTTGACTTTTTCTGCTCTAAAATCCACATATTGTACATATTTTCTTTAAAATTGGCGCAACATCTTATAATCCAACTAAAAAACCTATGGTGAAAGTGGGTAAGATCGGTTCATATTTAGATATAGCCCTCATACAAATGTTGCTCCCGAATGTTTAACCGATTTTGGCCAAATTTTGCATATTATATTTCACCAATAAACAGACATGGTGAAAGCGGGTCACATCGTTCCAGGTTTCAATATACCCCCATACAAATGTCCTTTCCGATTTAACATTTTTTGTCAAACACATACATTTACAGAATGCAAAAATCCTTCCCGATTTCACTTTTTACCGAATTGAATTGCAATGAGAATTGTTTGGGTGATGCCCATATGTCCATACTTTGGTATAACTTTGGTATACTACTATATAATTTGTATTTGTCTGTCGGACAATTGGATCAATTACCATATTATTTACCATATTCGTTAAATTTGACTAAAGATGAATTTATAGCATATAAATTATATGAATATAATTTATATAATTTGTATGAACTACATAAAATTGCTCCCATGAAACACCTGGGTTTAATAATCAAAGCGAGGTACATACGCAGGGAGTGGTGTAGGGTATTATATAGTCGGCCCCGCCCGACTTTAGCCTTTCCTTACTTGTTTTGAAATATAGAATTTCTGGACGTAGTGAAGGTACGCTCGACTCTCATCGAAATACGTATGAAATCAAAGGCGTGGGTCGATCTTGCAATTACATAACACAAGTTGTGTGAGAGGTAGTAACGAAATTAATAGAACTTTTGAAACGACTATCATGTCATTAGTCGATTGCGGCTTATGAACTGCTATTTCTACTGGGACACAGTGGTTCTAAATCGATTTTTTCGAAATAATTTTATAACTCAGATGTCTAAGGCATAATGAATTATTCAATATTCGTTTTCATAGAACTAAATATCCTTCTTTTGAGCCTGAGCTAAGGTCCATGAAGGAATATAATAACTTAATAATTAAGCATGATATAAGATTTGTCCTTTAAATAGATTTCAGGAAGTTTAGATTTAATTTACTTTTACAAAAAGTACTTTACTATTAAAAGTCATTTACATATTCTAAAAGTTCGTATTCTATCCTTTCCAAAAAGGTGTAACTTTTTCATGAAGAATGTGTATTTCTGCTTCCTAATTATAAAAAGATTTGCCTCGCCCAACAAAAATAATGTATGTATATTAGAGTGGCTTCTTTTGTGAGGAAGAAAAAAATGTTGTTGATGTTCCCGACTGAAATGAAAGATTGGTTTGTTTTATGTGTTCTCCCAAAATATTTGGCGTTTATCATTGTCCATTCGTGAGCTGGACGTGTTCAAAATAACCTCAATAAATCAGGGTTTTCTTGAATAAAATTCACCATGAGAATGGTATTGAGAAAAAATCCGCTAGAAATTAAAATCCGACCCGAGCCTTATCAAACCATATTAAAAACTTGCAATATGACCCAGTATAAAGGACAGATTAAACTATTTTAGTGCAATTTTTGATGCATTTTTTATAAAACCCGAAATTACTTCCACATTTAGTAGTTAGTGACCTATTGTTTCACTTCTATATAATCTCGTTCTTGGGAGGGAAATCATGTTGCACGGTTTTATTGTAACATCTTATGTGAAGTTTTCCTCCCAATTTATTCAGTGAAAGACCAAAATTTCAGATGTTAATTTTCAAAAATTAGCTTTTGTGTAAGACTAGAATGTGTTTACGATGCAAATAACCCCATATTTCAGTTTTTACATCACATTTAACCCACTGAGAACAAACAGTAAGAAAAAATTGTCGGTCTTTAATGGGTTAGGTTAAAAATTGGAATTGGTCATAAATACCTCTTCAACGATCCAGCAAAAGCACAAATCGAACTACAAATATGGAAGTTATTGCGGTTTTTATAAAAAATGCAACAACAATTGCACAAAAATCTGCTTGATTAAAGTTTTTGATATGGTTTGATAAGGCTCCGACCAGATTTTAATTTCTAGCAGTTTTTTCCTAAATACAATTCTCACCGTGAATTTTATTCAAGAAAACCCTGATTTATAGAGGTTATTTTGAACGCGTCCAGGTCACGAACGGACAATGATAAAAGCGAAATATTTTGGGAGAACACATAAAACAAACTAATCTTTCATTTTAGTCGGGAGCATCCACTACTTTTATTTTGATGCCACTCAAATGTATATTAGGTTGAGTCACGAAATTAAATTGCTGCGGCCACACCCCAGAAATGAAGATTGGATTGGGTCAAGCCGTCTGTGAGCTAAACGCTCCAGAAAACACATCCAAAAATCATGTTTTCCCGCGAATTTTTTGTTAAATCTTTTTATAATTTTTCTGTAATTCTGTATTTTTTTCTTATATTTATATTTTTAAAAAGCTTAAATGTCCTAAATATTGGTAGATAGTGGGTGCTACAGTTGGTTGTATTTCCATTATATTTTAATTCCATAAGTAAAAATTTTGAAAATCCATTATATCATGTACATTAGGGCGTACCTCAAAAAAAAAGTTCGCCGTACACCTTCGAATATGAAGTATTATTGAAAGGTAGTTTCAAAAAAAAAATTTTTATTTTTTTATGCCGAACGTAGGGGTCGCGCTTTTACATTTTTCTATATAACTTGTATTTATAAACGGATTTTAAAGTGTGATACATCGATGTTTTTGTCTCGACGAGGCCGATTTTTTTGTCTTTGAAGTCATTGAGCTCAAGCACCCCCTTCTGGTACTTACCCATCATTTCTCAGTTGCTACTACCCTAATGTACCACTCTAATAATCGAAAATTAAAGCTCGCATAAAATCATGAATCATGTTTGAGCTCAATGACTTCAAAGACAAAAAAATCGGACAAAAACATCGATGTATCACACTTTAAAATCCGTTTATAAATGCAGAAGTTATATAGAAAAATGTAAAAGCGCGACCCCTACGTTCGGCATAAAAAAATAAAAAAAAAATTTTTGAAACTACCTTTCAATAATACTTCATATTCGAAGGTGTACGGCGAACTTTTTTTTTTTTACTTGTAACCTGGTACATAGGGCAAAATTCAACTAATTTATGTCGTAAAATGTAAAAGTACGTAATTGGAAAAAGCTTTTTAATTTGCGTGTCTATGCAGTCAGAGGAATGTATACACCGAATTCCATGATTCTAGCTGCGGCCATTTGGTTGGTACCATTTTTATCCCCTTCTTCCTATTTTACCACCTTTAAAGTACGATTTTCTAAAATCTCTTTATTTTACGTGTCTACGCAATTAGAGGGATGTGCTCACCGAATTTCATTATTCTAGCTGTAGTCGCTTAGTTGGTACTATTTTTATCCCTCTGTACCCATTGTATCTCATGAAAGTAAGAATTTGAAAAAAAAAAAACTTTTATTTTCCGTGTCTACGCAGTCAAAGGAATGTATACTCCAAATTTCGTGACTGTAGAAGCGTTCATTTGATTGGTACTATTTTTATCCGCTTTTTCAATTTAACCCCAAAAAGTACGAATTTCGAAAAATCCGTTTAGTTTACGTGTCCACAAAATCAGAGGAATGTATACACCGAATTTTATTATTCTAGGTGCAGCCGTTTGGTTGGTACCATTTTTATCCCTCTATTCCCATTTTACCCATTAAAAGTACGAATTTGGAAAAACTACTTTTATATTATATATCTACTCAATTAGAGGAATGTACACACCGAATTTTGAGTTTCTAGCTATTGTCGTTTAATGTGTACCATTCTTATCCCTTTTTGTCCCATTTCACCCGCTATGAATAAATATCACTTTATTTTTGCGCGTTTTTATTATAGGGAGTATGCGCATACCCAATATCAAGTAAGTACAGGCAGACATATTGAAGAAACATGTATAAATACTCTAAAATATTAGTGGTTATTATGGCTATTTCTAGACCTTGTGAGAGAAAAAAAATTTCGCTTTTGGCCGATTTCGCCCAGTTTCAATCCCATCCGATCTACGACTATAAAACGTATTTATGGAAAACTTGGACGTCATAGCTCCTTTCGTTTAGATGCTAACAGACGGACGGACATGGCTAGATCGTCTTACAATTTTATGACGATCAAGAATATATATACTTTATATTGTCTCAGGTCGATATTTCAAGGTGTTACAAACGGAATTGAAAAAGATAGTATACCCCCGTCCTAGAGGTGGAGGGTATCAAAATTAAAGACAAAATACGACCCAGTACACAAAATATATGTATGTGACGTCTATTTCAAAATTTAACCGGACCAAATATTTAGAGTATAACAAGATCGAAATATACAAAAGTTGATCGTTTGAAAAGTATTGCTTTTATTGCGATAAAATATTATTTTTTGGTTTTTTCGTTTGTTTTATTTTGGTCTGTAATCAATATTAAATTTGAACTGGGATATTCTCCTGGCTCAAAACCATTTTGCACCTATATTTTTTTAGAATGCAAATTTATTTACAAATGGCATTGGTCACCATTTATTACTTGGCTGCACACTACCACTATCACGATTTCCACCCTGTGAAAGGTTTCGTCCGGTGGCTACGCAGCGTCTTTTCAAACGAATAAATATAAAATAATTTATATGAATTTACAAAAATATTTTCGACTTTCTTAATGTGGTAACCTTCAACAGCCACCTTGTACATACAGACATCGCTAAATCGACTCAGCAGGTGATTCTATGCTTGAAGGTGTACATAGCTCGACAAAAAAACCTTTGACACACAACTAATATCCTATTGTTCAACAGATGCTGTTGTCCGTACAAATAGCGAAAAATCCGAAAATAAAAAATGTTAAAATCCATTAACAGGTACATGTCGCTAAAATGGCACTTACGTATTTTGTGACCGAAGGACAACACCAGCTGTAGTTTAAAATACAAAAAAAAAACAATTATTTTACATCTGTTCACTAAAAAATCCAAGTTTCATTCAAGCACTTTTGGAAATGTATTTGGGTGCTACTTTCAAAGTCAATGGTTGCTAAATGCATGTTCATTCGTTATTTTTAATGGACCATTTAGAGAGCGGAAAAGGAAAGTGAAAGACAAAAAAGTTGTTGGGTGAAAAGCAAACTGAAAGCTATAAAAATCCTTAAAATTAATGTAATTATTTGTACAACTTAAATGAGCAGATACGTTTACACTCTTCGTTCGCTGTACGCTTTTTTCTCTTTGTTTGTTTGCGCTCACAATAATTATCCGACTTTCTTCTTTAGCCTTTGCTGCGGAAACAGACCCAATTTAATGGCAAACGTGGCTTATTTTATTATACCCCTCGTCCCTTCGTCGGGAGATGCTCGCTAACAAACAAGTCTATCGCGAACAGTACTTTGGCAGACTAAAGCTTATTTATGTGCGGAGACAGAGCCAACGAACCGTGGAACGAAACGAAAGGATTTAATGGATTTTCTTGTAAATTGGCGACAGTCAGAAGCAGCAGCAGCAGCAGCGGCGTGTTATTATCATGTTAATGATCAACCAAGGATTTTTCCCTGCTCAGTCGGAAAAAAGTACAATTTTATGTTGAAACTTTATAACTTAAAATGCCACGTTCGCGGAGGAGGGAAATGCCTGAAAATAGTTAGGAAATTGGGCGAAAAAATGTTGCTAAGGGTGAAAGAGGTTAGTAAAGCTCTGACAGTTAGGAAGGCCGATAAGTTGACATGTTTACTTTTTGACACACTGCATCACTCTCCACAACAATCTTAGCGTGACGTCTTGGAATTGAATTCAAATAAATATTAGTAAATGAATTGTAAAATAATTAAGAAGTATTAAATATTTGAACCGGACGTCTGAAACTATAGGCAAAATGGAGTTAATTGGCGTTTTCAGTTTTTTCTTTCCTCATCCTGTTGCCCCTTAAAAGGACTAACAATTTTCAAAGGATAGCATTTTTTAAAAAATATTTCAAATAATTATTCGCAACCACTGATGGCGGTGTAAGTGTCAAATTAAAGAGGAGAAGGGCTGCTAAAAATACTTAAAATTTCATATTTCTATCTGTATTAGTTTAGTATTCACAACCACTTCAAATTTTCACCCTAGTTTATTTAGTTTACTAATATTTTACTTTTTAAGAGGCCAAATCTGAAATAGTTGTTACTGCTAAACTAAACCAGATAGAAACGTAAAATTTAAAGTATTTTTAGCAGAGATTTTCCTCTTTAATTTGATACACATACCGCTATCAGAGGTTGCGAATAAGTATTTAAAATATTTTTTTTTGAAAAATGTCATTCTGATGCCTCTTAAAAATACTACAAAGTTACAAAGGACAACATTTTTCGAAAAAAAAAAAATATTTTAAATACTTAATCGCAACCTCTGATTGAGGTACAAGTGTCAAATTTAAAAGGAGAATCTTCGCTAAAAATACTTAAAATTAAAAGCTTCTTTCTATATTAGTTTAGTATTAACAAGCACTTCAAGTTCCCCCCTAATTTATTTAGTTTATTCATATTTCACATTTTAAGAAGGAAAATATGAAATGGTAAATAGTGTTAAACTAACACTGTCAGAACCTTGAAATTCGAAGTATTTTTAGCAGTGATTCTCCCCTTTAATTGGATACTTTCACCGCTATCAGAGGTTGAGAATAAGTATATAAAATATATTTTGGAAAATTGTATCCTTTGAAGCAATGTATCCTTTTTTGTATAGACATCATGACGACATTTTTCAAAAAAAATATTTTAAATACCGTTGATAGAGTTATAGGTGTCAAATTAAAGAGGATAACGTTCGCTAAAAATATCTAAAATTCAATGTTTATATATATGTTTCCAATTGTTGTAATTAATTTTTAACTGAAACTCTATTTCTTTCCACTTTTTTGGGTATTATTTCATTCATTGGAGGGGTGTTATTACGTCGCGCCGCAATGTGCATGTCTGTAAAACCCTAATAGGATAAATTTTCTACGTACTATACATTTTATTGAAATCATTCAAATACCACAAAGGGATTAAATTTAATTTAATTATACAATTAAGTAAAATAGCATTAGAGTTTATAATAATAGCAGCCTTGCTATGTTTATTACCGACAACTTATTTCCCAACAACACCAACTAATCTCATGTTCACATGATTGTGTTTGCCAAATTAATGTTGGTTTATGTATGTATAAATAAAGGGTGTAGTTTTGTGGTGAAAAGAATTTGTTGTCCTTCCAACAGGGTATTATGATTTTGCGTATTTTTAACACACATTCTAATCCTCCAGCTCCAGGGGACCCTTACATTAAGGAGCTGGCCGCTTTTGTGAAAACGGGTGAAAACCAGCGGTTAACGGGTCAAAATGTTCTACAAAAAAATTTGTCATAAATTTCTACTACAAGTCTATGAATACAGAAAAAACTCAAAATTTAACTTAAATGCCAGAAATAGGTCAAAACTTTAAGTTAATTTTGGACTTTTTCCGAATTGATTCTAAACTGTTCCACAAAACTAAATTTTAAGGGGGATGGCGTGAACGAAAAAATATTCTGCGTGAAATTTCACTAAATTTCACCGAACAAAAGAAAGCTGTAGATATAATATATGTAGATAAATAATATATATAAATTTGTATTTTATTAAACTTGTTATGATCGATTGTACTCAGATTTCAATTTTTTGTGCTGCATTCTTTACAAAGGACTTAACATTTCTTTATGGATGAACATTTTTTGATCTAAATTAGCCAAACCGACGCTCTGATGTTCATCTATCATGAAATTCTTGAAACAAATTAAGTCATGTTAAATGTAAATCAGAACAGAAAGTCTAAAACTGAGTTCACATCATTTTTATGTTGGATCTTAAAAGTCATCAATATTTATATAAAGTAGATAACAATAAAGTAGTAATATAGAAAGATGAAATTGGATATAATATTTTCTAAATTTGTTTTTCCTAGAAAGATAATGAATGATTCAAATTTAAAAGGACCTTTTTCGACTATTTTATCTAGAGTGAAATAGGATAAATGTTCGCTGAAAATTTGAAAATTTTGAAAAGTGACTGTAGAAAAACACGCATAATATTCTATCATATCGAGAATACCAAAATATTTTTTGGAATATGTTTTCTGACTAAATAAATAGGATATTTGTGAGATGCAGAAATTGCAACTGCGAATTTTGGATTTTTGCAACAATTGCAGTTTTTTCGCGTACGACTACATATATGTTACAAGCGACATTGCTTCGTACACACATGCAAAAAATCTGCCGGATCCGTTGGATAGATCGCGTGAAAATTACAAAACAAAAATGTCAGTCAAGTACCATTTTAGCCCGCGAAAATGAAAATTTTGCAAAAATATCCATTTTGTATTTATACACTCAACGAGAGTATTATGTCTTTGTGCATTTGTTTGTAACACCCAAAAGGAAGGGAGATAGACCCATTGTTAATTATACCGATCGACTTAGAATCACTTTTTGAATCGATTTAACAATGTCCGTCTGTCTGTCCGTCCGTCCGTCCGTCTGTCTGTCCATATATTCTTGTAATCACGATACAGGTCGCAATTGTAGACAGAACCAAATGAAACTTTGCACAACGAAGTTTTTCGGGATAAGAACGAACGCTATTTAATTTGAAGAAAATCGGTTCAGATTTAGATATAGCCCCGATACGAATTTCACTCCCGATTTGACTCTTTTCATTCTAGATACCATATATTTCACTTGATTTGCTGCAAATTACATTGCATTACCTTATAATTCTACTAGAAACATCTGTGTTGAAAATGGATTAAATCGGTTCAGATTTAGATATAGCCCCCATACAAATTTCGCTAGCGATTTGACTTTTTCCGTTCTAGAAACCACATATTTTATGAGATTGTCTTCAGATTTGGCAAAACATCATATATTTCCACTAGAAACGACCATGGTGATTATAGGTCAGATCGGTTCAGATTTATATATAGCTCCCATACAAATTTCGCTCCCGATTTGACTTTTTCCGCTCTAGAAACCACATATTGTATCAGATTGTCTTCAGATTTGCCGAAACAGCTTATATTTAAACTAGGAAGACCTATGGTGAAAATAGGTCAGATCGGTTCAGATTTATATATAGCTCCCATTAAAATTTCGCTCCCGATTTGACCTTTTCTGCTCTAGATGCCACATATTTTAACAGATCCTCATCAAATTTGGCGCAAATGGGTCAGATCGGTTCAGATTTATATATAGCTCCCACACAAATTTCACTCCCGATTTCACTTTTTCCACTCTATAAACCGCATATTTTAACAGATACTCTTCAAATTAGGCGAAATATATTATATTTGTCCTAGAAACACCCATAGTGAAAATGTGTCTGATCGGTTCAGATTTACCTATAGCTCCCATACGAATTTCACTCCCGATTTGACTCTTTCACTCTAGATACCATATATTACAACAGATTTTCTTCAAAATTGGCAAAACATCTTATATTTCAACTAAAAACGCCTGTGGTAAAAATGTGTTAGATCGATTCAGATTTATATATAGCTCCCATACAAATTTCGCTCCCGGTTTAACTTTTTCCGCCTCAGAAACCACGAATTTTCACGGAATTTCTTCAAAGTGAGCATAACACCTTATATTTGAACTGGAAGAACTTATTGTGAAAGTTAGTCACTATATTCCATGTTTGGATATAGCACCGATATAAATATTTCCGATTTGACAAATTGGACCAGGTAATATTGGCCTTTGATTAGGAAACATACAAAAATTCTTCCCGTTTTCACTTTTTTACCGAGTTGAATTGTATTCGGATAGAAAGTGGAGTGTATCGTATAGTCGGCCCCGCCCGACTTTAGCCATTCCTTAATTGTTTTTGTTTACCGTGCTTTACCTAAATGCCCACACTTTATCGAAAATGGTCGATTTTCCAAAAAACATGGACGAATTTTAATCCTAGTGATTTGTTTGTATAAATTGGCGTGTAATTTTGCAATTTAAACGGGAAGGCTTTATTTACACTTTGGTGTCTTTGGTGACACCTTTGACATTTTCCGACGCACAGTAATCCTTAAATGTCCTTTTGATTTTCTAGAAAAAATGGGTCAAATTGACCCATAAAGAGATGTGCTAGAAGATTACCAGTAGTTTGTGGCAATTGGATACAGCTTCCACATTTGTAAATAATTGTAAAAACATTATCAAATATGAAGTCATAATGACACAGGATTTATAATATATATATATGGGATTTTACCTACGATAGAGATATATGAGATAGATATATATATGAGAGATGCTAGAAAGGGCGTGACAGGAGCATAAATATTTTTTTAGGTTTAATCTAACTTTATATATATAAAAATCAATGTATGTCTGTATAGGACGCCAAACCGGTGGACCGATTCGCTTGCAAATTTTTCTGGATATACTAGATCACGATAGGACAAAGTGGGCTGGTAACTTACTCATTTTATCTTCCAAAGCATACGAAGTAGGGGAATAGAGAAGAATGAACCCGATCAACTTACAACATTTCCAAATATCAAATTGCAACTGATTTCGACCCGTTCGGAAGTTATATTGGTTATATTTTAACCACAACGTGTGCAACTTTGTGTGGGAGGTACCATAAGAGGCGTAGCAATATTGCCCATATTCCAAGTGTATGAAGCGTACATAAAAGCACTGCCAAAGGTCAAATTTCAGAGTATTGCGACTAAGTTATAACATCTTTTGAAACAGCAGAATTATAGCGTAGCAATTCTGTTGCAATCACAAAATCTTAATTTTTTGGACATTGTAATTGTACCTTCCATAAAAGTCGAGTCCTTTTAAGTGTGAACTCGACCAGAATATGGAAAACTGAGTAAACAGTTTCCCTAAGTTTGGTCTTCAAACTAAGAATTTTATAGACATTTTCCTGATCTAAAATTAGTGTCGCACGGTGTAATTATTACATTTCACTTCACTTTCAGCATCGATTTATCATGTCCTTCTTTTCCTGTAATCAAATTCAAACTCGACAACAAAACTTTAGTTCGTCAAAAAGAGAGAAAATATGGAAAATGTCTTAAGTCTTGTAAAATAAAACATTTTCTTTGAAATTTCTTAGTATTTTTAGCATAAAAGTGCAGGTTATGACACTTATTGTCGACGCAAATGTGTTAAAACAAGTAAAAATGGTGTTAAGTTCGGCCGTGCCGAACTTTATATACCTTCCACCATGAATTGCATTACACAGAGGATGTCGATTTTCGTAGAAGTGCAGAATATTACAGGAAAATATAATTTTTTTTAATATAGCCAAACCAAAACAAATACAAATATTGAAAAAATAATTTTATAAATAATTATAATTATTATTTCAAACCACGCTTATAAGGCAAGGCTACCAATAAGTCAATTCAAAAAAATAAATATTCTTATATTTATATTTTTAAAAAGCTTAAATGCCATAAATATTGGTAGATAGTGGGTGCTACAGTTGGTTGTATTTCCATTCTATTTTAATTCCAAAAGTACAAATTTTGAAAATCCATTATCAGACGAACATAGTGCAATATAACCTAACTTCATGATTCAACCAATATTTGCCGTAAAAGAAAAAGTACGAATTTGGAAATAATTTTTTTTATTTTGCGTGTCCGTTTAATATGTACCATTTTTATGCCTTTTTGCCCCATTTCACCCCCTACAAATAAGAATCACTTTATGGTGCACGTTTTTGCTATAAGGGGAATGCGCATACCAAATATCAAGCAAATATTAACAGACATATTCAAAACACATGCTTAAATACGCTAAAATATTAGGAATTATTATGGGTATTTTTAGTCCTTGTTCGTTTTTGAACAAATGTCTGAATTTAGACCAATACAACTTTTTTCCTTTAAAAGCCTTTATAGTTTTTTACAAAACTCAAAAATGTCTACAAGAACAAAAGTTATTGAATTGTAGCCGATAGATTTTGATTCTGAACCACTGTGCGCCGTTTGCATTTTTTGCAAAATTTGTCCGAAAATAACCCACAATTTTCTATAAAACCTGTCAAAATTTCAGGAGAAATAATTATTTTTGTTGTTAGTGAAATTCAGAACTTTTCATTTGAAAATCAGAAGTTATCAATTCAGAAATTATATTCTACGTATGTAAAACTTTTTAAAAGATTGTTACATACAATGTATATTATTTATTAATTACGGTTGTATATATTCTTAGCTTTATAGATCGCCGGAATTAAATCATGTAAATCTCTTAATACAAAGAGTAGAATGGTAACACACAAAGATCGTAAAACTACAGGAGGAGAAATATCGCTATTTGTATGTTAACTTCCAGAAATGCGAGAGTAACATTTGCTTCTGCAAAGCACATTTGTTTGTTGTTATTTTACTGTTGCTAAGAAAACAAAATATTTTACAACATCTAACAATAAAAGATTGTATTCATTTCGTTTTCGTGTATATTCTTAAATGTACTCATTCTTTTCCTCATTTTCATATTTTGATTTAACATCTCTCATCTTGGTTCGGTAATAACAGCAAAGAGCGAGATTACTTGTCTTGAATATAGAACGTCTTGGCTAACGCTCCACTTAAATTTTAATTTTAAATTTAAATTTTGAAACGAAAATTATGTACCGATTACAGAAAAATGATATTTTTGTTGTTTTTAATGTCACGTCTATTGACGCTCAAAAAGTGATTCGCTATTAATTGCCTGTTAAATATGGTTAAAGCTTGTGTTCTTCCCTTTCCAATCTAACAATGTAAATAGTTTGGAAATCGGGCTAATAATAAGATTTACAAATATCTCTTAAACTAAATGAGCTACACACATAGAAGTGCATTTTTGAAGGTATTCGCGAGCACTGTGCAAAATATCTTTGTAATCGGTAAATAAATACACTTTTGACAGTAGCCCCCATACACACTATGGATACAAAGTTTGGCAAATCATCTGGAAAATACTTCAGATCTATGTAGTTCAAGATCAGTTTTCCGTTACACAATTAATTAAAAAATGGACTTGGAACCACTGTGTTCCGTCCAACCAACCTGTCCACCTGTATACATTTTATTCCCTGCGTAGTTATCTATGCAAATTTGCAAATATGTGCAAATTTTGAACCAATGAACCAATATATAAAAGACTGCAATATTTGGAATCTGTTATAGATGAAGCTAAGGCTACAATTAGTGTCGGAGATTGCAGCCGTGCTATACAGCATTCATCGACTTTTCACCAACAAGCTTTAGCCATGGAGGCATGTCGGACGTGGACGTTAATTTTAATTTTTCTGCATAATGTTCTCATATTCTTTCATTGAATTATACGATTCTTACTTTTCTATTTCTTGATTTCATTTCATATTGATAATGCAAATAATAATAAAATAATTTTGTTCTTTAATGAATTTTATCAATTTAAATATATTTATGTATGACTGACTATCGAGTTATTTCTCTATAAATGTTTTCCGAATTGTTTTTGATAACTTCTGAATTTCATATGAAATGTTCTGAAATTCATTTGATGGGTTCTGAATTTCAAATAAAAAGTTCTGATTTTCTATTGATGAGTTCTGAATTTCAAATGGAATTTCTGAATTTCAATTGATGAGTTCTGAATTACAATTGATCTTTTCTGAATTACACTTGTAAATGGTGTAGTATTTTGTACTCGGCGTTGCACGGGTTCATTCTTCCCTATTCCCCAACTTCGTGTGCCTTAGAAGACAAAATGAGTAATTTTTGATAATTTTAAAATATTGTTTGACCTATCATGACCTAGTATATCCAGGAACAATCCTCTGTCCAGAAGTTAGATACAGTAAAATTTTCAAGCGAATCGGTCCACAGATTTGGCGTCCTATACGGAACATACAGACACACATTGATTTATATATATATATATAGATAATATATTTTTCATCGGGCCTACATTTCCAAAATGAGAGTACTCATATTAAAAGAACCTGCGACGAAATCGGAAATTTAATAAACATTAAATTATTTTGTTGTTGCATAATTTTACCATGCAAAAGAGGAGAGAGAGCACATATACATTTTAAAATAATTGATCATGCTATCTGAAACGTACAAATAAATTGTATTTTAAACTAAAGGATATGAAAAGGTGTCAAAGTACGACATACCAACTACCGCAATTATCTGCCCGCATATTAACAATTGAGTGTGATCAAATGGAATATTTCGATTGCCGGCATTTGTGTTTGTTCTCCTCACCAAATCTAAGAAATAAACATTGCCGCCGCAATAGTGGGTGGAGAATGGAGGAGGGTGCTTGCGCCGAGGCTTTGTTGATGGTTTCTCCATTAACTGAACAATTAAATCCATGTTTACTCATTACACTTGTTAGTGCTGTCAACTTAAATGTCTAATATAACCAACACTAAACACACACATATACAACCCAGCGAACTTTTTTAGGACTCTATTGAACTGCAACCGTATATAATGTCGCCACACTCTACTCTAATAATAATGCTGTGGAATGTACGCCGTGGTGGATATGATTGGTTATATTCGGTTTGTTAGAACTTAGCGTCCCGTACTACGCCTTTACTCCTTCTTTACTACTCTCTTCAAATGTTCAAAAAAAAATGGAATCAAAAGGGGGATTTTTGGAATTTTCCCCGGATGGATAAAATCTAAACAAAAAGGGTTAAAATATTATCATTTTGTCTTTAATAATGTTGTTTGTTTAAAGAGCTACCAGTTAGGATTATAAATGATACGAATTTTTAATAATTGCACTGTGCGACAGTTCAAAAACTCTGGGAAGTGATAATATTTTGCTTGTATGTATTGTCGAGTAGAACAAGAATATGTATTTCAAATTTCCCAGACACCTCCAAAATCTTGAGTTAGGGTAAGCCTGTAACTTAGGTTTCATTTTCAGTTTGAAAAGAAGAAACCGGGAACTTTCGATCGATATATAGCTTATTTAAGAAAACGTAAGAAATCTGTGTCATTTTGTACAGCAAACCCATTTTCTAAACAATTTTGGCAATGTGTGTGCTCATTATTTTGTTTCGTAAGTGCTTGGTGTTATATACAAAATCCTTCTACATATCAAACATAAATAAATAAGAAAGTCGAGCAGCTGCACCTCTACTCCATATCATATGGTAGTAACTCGACTCCCTTCATCTTTTGGATGTTACAAACAAATGTCCATAATAACCTTGTGGAGGGTATACAAATTTTACAAAATTTGTACGCTTTCATTGTGGACCTTCAGTCTACCTTCAGCCTCATTTCTTTTGAAAATATTGGAGAGGTTAGTGGATGCCTTTCTTGGAGATCACCTGGACCAGGAGCTTGATATCGAAGAGAGAACACGATTACAACAAAGGTAAGTCGACTGAATATGCGTTTCACGAACTTATGAGTAAAATGGTATCATCCATTTATTATATTGTTAGATATAGAAGGCGCCTTCAAAAAAATACACTCCACTGTGAGTCTCGGCTCTCCAAAAGAAACAATTTTTCTAAAAAAATAAAATTTTTGGGATTGATTTTCCCCGTTTTGGGAATTGTGTTATATGAAGTATTACAAAAACTATTTTGAGAACAAAAAAGAATCGTATTAACTTAGAAAACTAGTTTTTGTGATACGTCATATGAAAATCCCACAATTCCCAAAAGGGAAAAAATAAAACCCAAAAATTTCATTTTTTTTTTTAAACCGCCATTCGTCAATTTCGATAGAGGAACAGAAGACAGACAAGTAAAAACTGCGTAAAGTTCGGCCGGGCCGAACTTTCTATACCCTCCACCTTGGATTGTATTCTACAAGGCTGTCGATTTTCGTAGAAGTGCAGTAATATTACAGGAAAATATATTTTTTTCATATAGCCAAACCAAATAGAAATATTGAAAAAATAATTTTATAAATATAATATTTTAACTATTTCAAGCCACTATATATACGAAATAATACTTCAAGTCAATTCAAAAAATAAGTATTCTTATATTTATATTTTCAAAAGAGCTTAAATACCATAAATATTGGTAGGTAGTAGGTGCTACAGTTGGTTGTATTTCTATTCTATTTTAATTTCAAAAGTACAAATTGTGAAAATCCATTATCTCACGTATATAGTGCAAAATAACTTAACTTCATGATTCAACCAATTTTTGCCATAAAAGTACGAATTTGGAAAAATCTTTTTATTTTGCGTGTCTATGCAGTCAGATGAATGTATACACCGAATTCCATGATTCTAGCTGTGGCCATTTAGTTGGTACCATTTTTATCCCCCTTTTCCAATTTTACCCCCTTAAGAGTACGACTTTCTAAAATCTCTTTATTTTACGTGTGTACGAAATTGGGCACATCGAATTTCATCATTCAAGCTGTAATCGTTTAGTTGGTACTATTTTTATCCCTCAGTACTCTTAAAAGTACTAATTTGGAAAACACCTTTTATTTTTCCTGTCTACGCAGTCAGTGGAATGTATACCCCGAATTTCATGATTCTAGCTGTGGTCATTTGGTTGGTACTATTTTTATCCCCCTTTTTTCATTTTAACCCCAAAAAGTAGGATTTTCGGAAAATCCGTTTATTTTACGTGTCTGCGCAATCAGAGGAATATATACACCGAATTTCATTATTCTAGGTGCAGCCGTTTGGTTGGTACCATTTGTATCTCTTTATTCCCATTTTACCCCTTAAAAGTACGAATTTGGAAAAACTACTTTTATGCTATGTATCCACTCAATTAGAATAATGTACACACCGAATTTCATGTTTCTAGCTGTTGTCGTTTAATATGTACAATTTTTATCCCTTTTTGCCCCATTTCTCCCCCTATGCATAAAAATCACTTTATGATGCACGTTTTTGTTATAGGGGGAATGCGCATACCCAATATCAAGTAAGTACAAGCCGACAAATTAAAAAAAACATGCTTAAATACATTGAATGTTAGGGGTTAATAGGGGTAAAAAATATAGGAAAATGAGGGAAAAATGTTTCCCTCTGTGCTGATTTCATCCCACTTTCAATCCCAACCGATCTGCACACATTTACGGAAAATTTCAACCTCCTAGCTCATTTCGTTCGGAAGCTAGCGTGCTTTCAACAGACAGACAGACGGACATGGCTATATCGTCTTAGAATTTTACCACGACACAGAATATATATACTTTATGGGGTCTCCGACGAATATTTTAAGGTGTTACAAACGGAATGACAAAGTGAATATACATACCCCCATCCTTAGGTGGAGGGTATACAAATATTTTTTACAGCTGCGTCCGTAGATAAATTAAGTTTTTACTTTTGAAATCGGTGCTTTGGGTTTCGATAATTAATTGCCAAAATAAATAATTTTTTATGAGAATTAGTCATTACTGTAGTTATCCATTTCCTGATACCTTTGCGTTTATCTACATGAAATCCACATTCCATAATGTATGTATGCACTTACTGCATATAGCTTAATGAAGGTAGTTAAGAACTATCAAATACAAAATTACTGTTTTTCTTAAGTTAAAATTTTACTCAAAATTCAAAATTATATTTTTAAATTGTCGTTAACAGCAATATCAATGTGTGTATGCAAACCAATTTTGAAAATAACTCTTTCTGTTAAAAAATGTTGAGCTTAGCCTGAATAATTATCCAGTAGGTCGTATCGATTTTTTAAATCGCTTCGGATAGCAAAAAACCTGGATGCAAGTGTTGGCATTACTGTCCAATAAGGAAAAATCTTAAAAAGGAAAATATGTAAAAAAACACCGAAAATCTGACTTTTTCATGTTTCAATGTTTCCCCTAAAACTTATCGTCATAGGACAAACTTTTGTAATGTATTCAATACCAAAAGCTAGGTAACATCATCGACTATGTATAAGTGTAGTAAGAGCAAAATACAATCGATTTATCTGGTCTTTAATTGATGATAAAGTGGAAAGTTTTAAAAAATATTTTTATAAGTCACTTTTCCTAGTCATTTATGTATATAAAACAAGTAAAAAAAGTCTAAAGTCGGGCGGGCCGACTATATGATACACTCCACTTTCTATTGGAATACAATTCAATTCATTAAAAACGTGAAAACGGAAAAAATTTTTGTATGTTTCCTAATCACAGGCTAATATGACCTGGTCCAACTTGTCAAATAGAGAATAATATTTGTATCGGTGCTATATGCAAACATGGAATGAAGTGACTAACAATAAGATCTTCCAGTTGAAGAATAACGTGTTATGCTCAATTTTAAAAAATTCTCTGAAAATACGCGTTTTCTGGGGGAACGAAATTTGTATGAGAGCTATATGTAAATCTGAACCGATGTGACCCATTTTCACCATAGGTGTTCCTTGTTTAAATATAAGATGTTTTGCCAATTTTGAAGAAAATCTGTTAAAATATGTGGATTCTAGCAGAAAAAGAAAAAGTCAAATCGGGAGCGAAATTTGTATGGGAGCTATATATAAATCTGAAGCGATCTAAAATATTTTTACCACAAGTGTTTCCATTTATAATATAAGGTGTTTGGCGAATTTAGAGGAAAATCGGTTATAATATGTGGATTCTAAAGCGGAAAAATTCAAATTGGGAACGAAATTTGCATGGGAGCTATATATAAATCTGAACCGATCTAACACATTTTTACTACAGGTGTTTCTAGTTGAACTATAAGATGTTGTGCCAATTTTGAAGAAAATCTGTTGAAATATGTGGTACCTAGAGTGAAAAGGGTCAAATCGGGTGTGAAATTCGTATGGGGCTATATCTAAATCTGAACCGATTTTCTTCAAATTAAATAGCGTTCTGACGTTCTCATTGTCAGAATTTTATGAGGATCATTTTTGTGGAATATCTTAACCCTCTAGCTCCTCTCTTTATGGGTCAATTTTATCCCTTTTTCGATAAAATTGGAAAAAGTCCTTTCACCACGAGTCACTGTTTGGTGTGGCTGTACTGAAAAATTGGGTTGATCGAATGTGGTACTCCCGAGCCCGTCGTGGTAGTCACATGAATGATATTGTGTTCCATTATTAAATGACAAGGTTCAATGTATCCAATAAAACCAGAAATTTTAAAAAATAATCAGTATATTTTTTATAGTCGATTCTAATTTCAAATGTTACATGTTACATGGATAACACTGTTTCATTGCCTATAACGAAATGTATTGCAATTTTAAATAAGGACCTTGGTCACGACATAGAATGATTAAAACATTCCCTGATTGTTGACGAATTAACAAATCATTCATAATTTGTTATTGTTTTGGTCGAATTCTTTAAAATATCTCAACGTTTTATATTTGGGGACTTTTCATGATAATTCTGCGGACAGGAGCATTTAGCTAACAGACGGCTTGATCTAGTAACGAAATATATTGCAAATCATCATTAAACAATCCAAACTTCATTTCCGTGGGGTGACTGGAAATTGTTTTACCATTTGTTATATATAAGACAGACGGTGTATTTAAGACGGTTTAGCCGACACAAATCTTTGCAATATGTTGTTACTGATCTTCGTAACCGAAAGTTTTGCTGGGTAGCACCCACTGAAACCACAGTTCCACGAACCATTTCTCATGTACTTTCACGCCAGTGACATATATTATATATATGTCATAAACATACATACATGTATGTGTGTTCATCTATGTGATAACATATCTACCCAGCGGGAAAAAGAAGGCGTACGCAAGGCCTTCTTAGAACCAAGCCCTTCCAGAAGGTCCAAAAAATAAGGCGCAAAATAAAAAAAAAAAACGACGAACCATTGTTATTGGCAGTATATTAATTTTCAATTTAAATCTTTCCACATTTGTATTTGCGTCGGCTGGAAATTGAACCCATTATCATCGCATTTTTAATCGGAAGTGCTACCTACTAAACTACAGAACTTTATTGTCTGTTTGTGTCAAAAAGTTTATAGAAACACATGACCCTTAATCGAAGCGAACACCTTCGTCGCAGCCTTCTTTTGACAGGCCTTTTAGCATGCCTGGCGAAAGAAGGGAAGTAGGAATGAGCCACAGAATTTTGTTATCCGTTTACAACAAAAAGTGTGTAGAAAATACCCATCGATAAATCGAACACCTTCCGTGCTGCCTTCTAGCATGCCTATCCGAAGAAGGCAAGCAAGCATGAGTTATCGATCGTGTAGCATCTAATGAGAAGACTTTCTAAAATGCTTTTTCGTAGGATGTCTTCAGGAATGGGTGTCGGAGTGCAATAATACAATTATCTGAAGAAATTATGAAGGATATGATAAATATTTTAGTAAAAAGTAAGAACGTTGTTTGTTTGTTCTTGAAGGGGAGTTAAATATTTTTCTGTTTCATCCCCGATAAATATATTGTAGTGGATGTTAGTGGGTGTAAACATCTAAATAATAAAGGTCTTCCCTAATTCCACTTAATTATCAGATAGAGCGTAAATAAATCATATTGATCCTTTGATGGATACTTTAATTGAGCTCATATCAGGAGAATTGTGAAAATATCTTTCATAAAACTCGTAAAAATAATAAAATCGCACCAACCGTACTGCCTTCATTTTGCCAGCATGCTAGCAGGCCTTCTAAAGGAAGGAAGAATGAAGAATGTCCATTGGATCTTTCTAATAGGAAATGAGAAGGTCTTTCTAAATGCCTTCTCAAAGAAGGCAGTCAAGAATGAGTGTAGGATTTCTAAATGCTGATGATTAGGCCTTCTGGTAACCGCTCTTAAAGAAGCGAGGTGAGAATGTGTGCCGAATGTTTTTGCATGCGCGAAGAAGGCCTTCTGGAATGCCTATTTTCAGAAGGCATACAGGAATGTGTTTTGGATCCGAAGAGATGGCATTTTAGAAGGCCTTCTAAAGGGAGGCCTTCCAAATTTTCCCGCTGTTAATGTATTGAAATGTAATGTTGATTCAGCTGGATGTGAGCGTGTGTGGGGGTGTTCATGGGCAAATGTAAATATTGAAACACTTGTAGTTGAAGTGAATAATAATCCAACATAAATGAGATTATGAATGTTTAGGTTTACTGTCTCTATACATTAATTGAGTAGAGTCACCACATTCATATGGATTGATCTGGAGTTACCAGTTCTTAGTATTAAGTCACATCGAACGGCAGTGCACTCATAAAAGTAATGGACAAGAAACATAAACTACTTACTTATATAAAGGCTGTCTAAAATCACACACTCACTATATAATTAAATACACATTTTAAATTTAATTAAATGTGGATTTAAATTATTATTAATTCATAAAGTAAATTGTTTAGGTTTATTTATGGAAGGACCTATCTGTTAAATTGGCTACACGGATTTGTTAATATAGCCACTCTTTTGTCGATATTGTTTATAACATATTTATTCAAAAAGAAAATTTAGACAAAATTGCAAAATACAAAAATATAAATAGAAAACAGGATTTGTAGGGTATTTTGAAAAAGACCATGACGAAACATATTTTGCAAACTATTAAAATTTTATTTTTTCTTATACACTCCACGAGAGTATTATGTCTTTGTGCATTTGTTTGTAACACCCAAAAGGAAGGGAGATAGGCCCATTGTTAATTATACCAATCGGCTTTCTGAGTCGATTTAGCACTGTCCGTCTGTCTATTGTCCATCTATTCTTGTAATCACGATACAGGTCGTAATTGTAGCCTGAACCAAACGAAACTTTGCAGAACGAAGTTTTTCGGGACAAGGACGAACGCTATTTAATTTGAAGAAAATCAGTTCAGATTTAGATATAGCCTCCACACGAATTTCACTCCCGATTTGACCCTTTTCACTCTAGGTACCACATATTTCAACAGTTTTTTTTTCAAATTTGGCAAAACATCTTATATTTCAACTGGAAACACCTGTTACAAAACTGTGTTAGATCGGTTCAGATTTATACATAGCTCCCATACAAATTTCGCTCCCAATTTGAATTTTTCCGCTCTAGAATCCACATATTTTAACAGATTTTCTTCAAAATTCGCAAAACACCTTATATTTCAACTGGAAACACCTTTGGTAAAAATGTGTTAGATCGGTTCAGATTTATATATATCTCCCATACAAATTTCGCTCCCAATTTGAATTTTTCCGCTCTAAAATCCACATATTTTAACAGATTTTCTTCAAAATTGGCAAAACATCTTATATTTAAACTAGGTACACTTATGGTGAAAATGGGTCACTTCGGTTCAGATTTAGATATAGCTCTCCTACAAATTTCGTTCCCCCAGAAACCGCGTATTTTCAGAGAATTTCTTAAAATTGAGCATAAGACGTTATACTTGAACTAGAAGAACTAATTGTTAAAGTTAGTCACTTGTTTGGATATAGCCCCGATACAAATATTAATCTCGATTTGACAAATTGGATCAGCTCATATTAGCCTGTGATTGGGAAACATACATACAAACTAAATTTTCCCGTTTCACTTTTTTACTGAATTGAATTGTATTCCTATAGAAAGTGGAGTGTATCATATAGTAGGCCCCGCCCGACTTTAGCCTTTCCTTACTTGTTATATGTGCTGTTAGATTGCACAAAATTAAGGTTGCAAACACCGAACTAACTCCATAGGCGGGGATGTAAAACCACCGAAGCGTAGTAGGTCAATGAAACTTTCTTATCTACAGGGTGAGTTTTTAAAATTTTAAATTTGGACTACCGATTACTTTGACTTTGTAAGGTTAAATAACATTAATTTTTATTTTTATTTTCAGATTTATGTTTGACATTTGCAAAATGGGACGCTATACGCTCGAACAAAATTGGGAAATATTAAAAACTTACTTCCAAAGTAGTTAGTCTTTAACGCAAATTGTAAGAAGTTTACGTAGAAAACTTTCGAGAAGAGATCTGCCTTTAGTTCAGTTTGCACGTTAATTTGCTCAAGCGAATTCATGAAAATTGATCGTTATTGGACAAACCAACCCGTGTACGTTCTCGTCCAGTGCGTTCAATCGAAAACATTGCTGCTGTGGCTGATAATGTCCAAGAACATTCATCAACATCAACTCGTCATCGTTCTCAGGAACTGAACATTTCTCGCACTTCTTTGAGAAGAATTTTGCATAAAGACCTCGATATGATGGCTGTCAAAGTTCAATTGGTCCAACAACTGAAGCCTCATGACCATACAAGCTTCGCCCGATGGGCTGAAGATTGTTTGGCAGCAGGTGAAGAATTTTATTGTGTTTTGAGATGAAGCTCATTTTCATTTCGGTGGCTATGAACTTTTGAAGCCAATGCATCCACAATGAGTCACTGTTTGGTGTGGATTTTGGGCTGACGGCATCATTAGGCCATTTTTCTTCGAAAGTGAGCAAGGAGCCGCACAGTGTATTATCATAAATGCTAAAATAGTTGAAAATTGCATCATAATATAGGTTATTTTGTTGAGATGTATATCGCTAAACCATGTATCGTATTGGAACTTCTTTTAGTTCGTAGGAAAAAGGAGCTTTTGAAGTGTTCTCTTGCATTTAAAAAGATGTATTTATTTGTTCGATTTCCTTTTCAGACACTGTTTTTCCTGAAGATTTTGTACAATATAAAACTACATTCGCGAGGCCGACCGATGCCTCGGCATTTACAAATATTGTTAAACTATTGTCTTATTTATTAATTTTAAAAAGAATATTGTGCTTATAGCTGCCAACATCGGTTTAATTGCTGAAATGGTAAAACCTTCTAAGCCAAAAATGAAGCAATACTTTCTTCGCTGTTCTCTGTTAATGTATTTTGGAAAATTTATTTAAAGCATACTTTAGGGATGTAAGGTTTTATGGCATGCGAGCGCATGTAAATATTAGGCCGATAATAATCTTAAGTTATTTATAAAGTTATAATAGCCCTTTGTCATCGATTAAAAAATAAAATATTTTTTATCAAAAATTTCAAAAATCGTAAAAAACTAAAATTTTTATTTAGGCGTTGGGCATGGCACTGACAATTTTCATTTAATTGTGGACTGAAATGAAATCACGGGTAATGATTTGTATTAACATATATATTAAAATGAGAAATTTATGACGTGTTTTCATACTAACTCTCATGGGAGATAGGCGTGGTTGTGGGCGGATCTAAACAACAAATTTGTTTTGATTTAATTTGGCGATATATTATTTTCTGTGGGGTGCTAACGCTAACCATCCGGAGACAATTGAAGCGTTGAAGCATGAACTCGAAGTTGACATTGAAGAGATTCGAGCCGAAACAATCGAAAATGTATTGAAAAATTGGGTTGATCGGATGAGGTACTGCCGAGCCAGTCGTTCTAGTTATCATTTTACTGTTATTGTTATTGTCAAATTACAAAGCTCAACATTTCCAATAAAACTAGAAATTTGAAAATATAATCAGTACTTTTCTAATTCTTCTAATTTTCAAAAAAAAAAAAATTCTAATTAAATTTCGCACCCTGTATATAATAATGACTAACTATCCTATCACATTGTAATGACTCAAGAATATGCTTCAACGAATTGACCAGAGGAAGCAGTTCATGGGTCACTCAAAAAAAAAAAACTAGAATATATCACCTCTACTAGCTGAATGGCTTGCTGTGAAGATTAAAAAGCGATAAGCTCTAATATGCAGGGAAGGTGGTGTATGGTTGAGCCTCCCATATACACATGAACAATGATACTAACTGAACTTATGCAAGTACACTCTGCTATGTCCTCTGAAGGACATATAATATAAATATACGTGTGTGAGTGTAATGACACTCCATCCTTCTTCTTGGTTGGCTGGCTGGTTGGCGTGTAAGCACTTGTGAACACTTGTACTACTTATCATTGTTATTAATTCATTACGCATGTAAAGTATTGTACTTGGCGTAGTCCTTTGCCCCGTCTAATGTCACGTGAAACTATGGAAACTATTGGCACATGACCACATACATACATAAATGTTTTATACATACATATATGTATGTACATATGAAATATTTATGTGGATGCGACTATAAGTATGTATGTTAAGCCGACTCAATGTTTATGGAGGCGAAATAAGTTACTGTCCTTAAAATGAAGATTAAAAGGTTATATGATTGTTTAACGCTTTGTCAAATAATAATATTGATTTATTTTCAGAAAAATAAAAGTTACTTGATAAGTAACAAGTAAGGAAAGGCTAAAGTCGGGCGGGGCTGACTCTATGATACACTCCACTTTCTATCCGAATACAATTCAATTCGGTGAAAAAGTGAAAACGGGAAGGTTTTTTGTATCCTGTAAATTTATGTGTTTGACTAAAAATGTTAAATCGGAAAGGACATTTGTATGAGGATATATTGAAACCTGGAACGAAATAGGTGAAATACGAAATGTATAGTTTGGCCAAAATCGGTTAAACTTTTGGGAGCAACATTTGTATTTGGGCTATATTTAAATCTGAACCGATCTTACCCACTTTCACCATAGTTTTTTTAGTTGGACTATAAGATGTTGTGCCAATTTTAAATAAAATCGGGTACAATATGTGGCTTCTAGAGCGCAAAAGTCAAATGGGGAGCGAAATTTGTATGGGCGCAAAAGTCAAATCGGGAGCGAACTTTGTATGGGGTCTATATCTAAATCTGAACCGATCTAGCCCGCTTTAGCCACAGGTGTTTCTAGTTAGATTATAAGATGTTGTGCCAAATTTAAAGAAAATCGAGTACAATATGTGTCTTTTAAAGCGGCAAAAGTCAAATTGGGAGCGACATTTGTATGGGGGCTATATCTAAATCTGATCCGATCTTACCCAATTTCAGCACAGGTGTTTCTAGTCGGATTATAAGGTGTTGTGCCAAATTTAAAGAAAATCGGCAACAGTATGTGGTTTCTAGAGCGGAAAATGTCAAATCGGGAGCGACATTTTATGGGGGCTATATCTAAATCTGAACCGATTTGCCTCAAATTAAACAGCGTTCGTCCTTGATCCACAAAACTTAGTTGTGCCAATTAGTGTGAAGATCGGACTATAATTGCGACCTGTAATTTGATTACAACAATAGATGGACAGACAGGCGGACATATCTAAATTAATTCAAAAAGTGATTCTAAGCCGATCTGTATAATAAACGATGGGTCTAACTCGTTTCCTTTTGGGTGTTATAAACAAATGCACAAAGACATAATACTCTCATGGAGTATATAAAAATCATCATTAATTACTGTATCCAACAATTAAGACTTTTTCATTGGAAGAGAATAGCGTCCCTACAATTCTGATTATGCTCTACATTAAGTAGATCATTTTTGTAGAATAAACTTATAGTCCAGTTGAGCAGAGTTTCATTCTACAGTGCACACTTGTCCCAAATCCATTTTTATGGCATAAAGTCGAAAAATAAAGATACAAGCTAGTAACTTTGCACATTTGCTATACATAACATACTAAACAATAAAAAAAATGGACCGATCGGACCACGCCCATTACCTCCCATATAAACTCAATATGTAACCAACATAATTATAACCCTGTATTAGTAGAGGGTGGCCAAAAACAATATTTTATGAAACTTAGTTCACTTTGACGAACTATGTTTTTCTGAAGATTCTATTTGAATTGAAATAATTATTTCAGGAAATAATATAAAATGTCTAAAAGTAAATGACTTTATAACAATTGTAAAGGCAAATGCAATACCTTTAAAATGAGATCTTGACGGGTCTCATACACAAAACTGATTAAGAGAAATGATCAAATATGTGTACTATGGCTAATCGAAAATTGTGCTAAAATAAAGTGGCGATTGTAGGGGTTGTCGAAAAATGCTGACGAGACAAGACATACAAGCCGACCGATTTTAAGCCGACAAGCCGCCGCCGCCAAAATAGACAACCTACCTACAATTACAAAAGAAAATACTACTGTCGACTTAAACAACCTTCTAATGTGAAATTAGTATCCCACTATATGATGATGTCTATAGAAAGTGTAATGATTGTATATTGATTTGAAAGTCGCATTTATATAAGTCAATTCCATGTGAAAAACAGTAAACTACAGATCCTCTATTGTGCTTATTTCTTGTGTCAAATTAGGTAGAGTTTTATCAATCTTTGGAAGGATTATGATATTCAAGATGTCTTGTCAAATATACCTCACATGAAAAGTTGTAATTGCAAACATATTTATTAAATTCATCCATATTCTACATTTTGGGAATGGATTCCCACTCCCAAAAAATAATCGTAAGGAATAATAATATTAAATTATGGGAACATTGGCTAATATTAAATAATATTGAACTACTTGCCAAAAAATGACGAATACTACATATAACAAAATTACAACACTTACAGCCTTCGATTTCAATAATATAGTCACTTTATTATTTTCTTTTTGCGCCTTAATTTTAAGTATTTTGTATAACTGCTTTAGACCAGAATTAATCCAACTTGTTTGAACGGCAAACTTTAAATAACTCTCAGGTTTGCGGTGTTGCCACCTAGATTTTTTCAATACATTTTCTTGATTGCTTGTTGTATAACAATTAAGAAAATACATACACATTTAATAATTCCTAATTTTTTTTTTGTATTTGTGCCAAAAAATATGGATTTAGGACCAGTGTGCAGTGGGTCAAAGTTTTCATTTTTTTGTCGATCAATTTTGTGGAAAACCTTTTTGATTTGACTTTTTCTCGAGCAAATTAAATGATTAATGACATTTAATGATTAAAATGTTCTACGCAAAAAAATTGGCGGAAAATTTCAGAGATGGTAACTAAAGACACCGATATGATACCCTCCACTTTCTACCGCATTACAATTCGGTGGAAAAGTGAAATCGGGAATGATTTTTGTATGTACCATGAATCGATGTTGCCTACTTCCACAATGTATGTTTTCAGCTAACATATAACGTTTTAAATGCTAAATTATATCAAAGTCTTTAATACCCTGAGTGAAAAAAGTTAAATCGGTAACGACATTTGTATGATGGTTATACTACAACCTGAAAAGATGTGGCTCACTTTCTAGTTGAGATATAATGTCTTTTGCCAAATTTGAAGTCAAATCGGAAGCGATATTTTTATGAGCCAGTTGAATATAAGTTTCTAAGGCAAAATTGAAAAAAATCGATTAAAATATGTGGTTTCTAGAGCGCAAAAAAGTTAAATGGAGGCCGAAATTTTTATGGTAGCTATATCTAAATCTGAACCGATATCAGCCTCTTACATCTCAAATGTTTCTAGTTCAAATATAAGGTTTTGTTCCAAATTTGAAGAAAATTGGTTAAAATATGTGATCTCTAGAGCGCAAAAAGTTAAATGGAGAACGAAATTTGTCTGGGAGCTGTATCTAAATCTGAACCGATCTGACCCAATTTCCCTTAGATGTTTCTAGTTTCATTATAATATGCTGTACCAAATTTGAAGCAAATTGAGTAAAATATATGTTTTCTAGAGTGGAAAAAGTTAAATCGGGTGCTAAATTAGAATGGGGGCTATATCTAAATCTGGACCGATTTAATTTAAATTAAATAGGGTTCGTCCTTGGGACGCAAAGCTCACTTTTGCCAATTTCTGTTACGATCGGACAATAATTGCGTCCTGTACTTTGATTACAAGAATAGACGGGCGGACGGTTGGACAGACAGACGGAAATTGCTAAATCGATTCAAAAAGTGATCCTAAGTCGATATTATATTTAACAATGGGTCCATCTCGCTTTCCTTAGGGTGTTACAAACAAATGGACAAAGACGGATGATGTGGCTAAAACGATTGACGTTTTTGTTGTGCAAATTTTTTCCCTGTGTATTATGTGTAGCTAGATATATGTAGTCAGTCGCGAAAAAAGCTGCAATTGTTGGAAAAATCCAAAATTCAAAGTTTCTGAAACTATTCTGTCATAAATATTCAGTTTTTTTCTTTTAAATAAAAGAAGGGTTTTTTTAAAGATAAACTTTCTTGGGAAAAGGTGATGAGTACTATACTGCACTTATTCCTTTCCAAGATTATATTTATTTCTGCTGTGCCTTATCCCGTCAATCCCTCGAATATCGAACTAAACTTTATTAATTTTCAATACAATAATCTACTTAATACAATCTCTATTATTTATATTTTAGTATGTTCATATTTCATATTATGTCTTCTAGATTTAGGTTATATCGTGCTATTATATTCCATAATTTCAACAATTATAACATTTTGCTTCAGACTAAAATAATAGGATAAATTTTGGCTGTAAAGTCGAAGATGGGCTACATTTATGATTTTTTATGAGTTATTTCAAACACTGACTATGGGTAGGTTAATCTCAATAAATTTTTTAGCCTGTTACTTTTATATTTGCCTGTTACTTTTATACAGATTTCAGATTTTGTGGCATTTCAGTGTAAATGTAATAACACATAGCGATCATAAGGTTAGGTTGAAACCGAGGAGTCACGTCAACCAGAATGGTTATATCAGTTCATCGTGAATTCCACGTGGGTTAAATGATCACCTTGGTCCAAACTTGGCCATCCGTGTAGATTCTCAAGTTACCATTTCTGTCATGATCATTTTTATACCCTCCACCTCCAGGATGGGGGCATATTCACTTTGTCATTCCGTTTGTACCACCTTGAAATATTCATCGGAGACCCCATAAAGTATATATATTCTGGGTCGTGGTAAAATTCTAAGACGATATAGCTATGTCCGTCTGTCTGTCTGTTGAAAGCTCGCTAGCTTCTGAACGAAATAAGCTAGGAGGTTCAAATTTTTCTAAATGTGTCTTATGGCTGCAGATCGGTTGAGATTGAAAGAGGGCGAAATCGGCCCAGAGGGAAAATTTTTTCCCTCACAAGGACTGAAAATACCCCTAATATTTACAGTATTTCATCCTGCTTTTTGTATATGTCTGCTTGTATTTACTTGAATGAACATTCCCCTTATAGCATAAAAGCGCACCATAAAGTGATTCTTATTACTAGGGTACGAAATGGGACAAAAAAGGGATAAAAATGGTACATATTAAACGATAACAGCTAGAAACACGAAATTTGGTGTGTACATTCATCTAATTTAGTAGATACATAATGTAAAAGTATTTTTCCAAATTCGTACTTTTAAGGGGTAAAATGGGAATAGAGGGTTAAAAATGGTACCAACCAAACGGCTGCATCTAGAATAATGAAATTCGGTGTATACATTCGTCTGATTGCGTAGACACGTAAAATAAACGTATTTTTGGAAATTCGTACTTTTTGGGGTTAAAATGAAAAAGGGATAAAATAGTACCAACCAAATGACAACAGCTAGAGTCGTGAAATTCAGAGTATACATTCCTCTGACTGCGTAGACACGAAAAATAAAAGTTTTTTCAAATTCATACTTTCAACAGATATAATGGGTACAGAGGGATAAAAATAGTACCAACTAAACGGCTATAACTGTAGCCGTAGAATGGTGAAATTAGGTGTGTACATTCCTTCAATGGCGTAGACACGTAAAATAAAGAGATTTTAGAAAGTCGTACTCATAAGGGGGTAAAATTAAAAAAAAAAATGGGATAAAAACGGTACCAACCAAATGACTGCAGCTAGAATCATGGAATTTGGGGTATACATTTCTCTGACTGCATAGACAAGCGGAAGAAAAAGATTTTTCCAAATTCGTACTTTTTACTTTTACGGCAAAAATGGTTAAATCATGAAGTTAGGTTATTTTGTGAGATAATGGATTTTCAAAATTTGTACTTTTGTAATTAAAATAGAATGGAAATACAACCAACTGTAGCACCCACTATCTGCCAATATTTGTAGTATTTAAGCTTTTTTGAAAATATAAATATTTGTAAGAATATTTACTTTTTGAATTGACTTGAAGTATTATTTCGATATGTAAACGTATTGGTAGCCTTGCCTTATAAGCATGGTTTGAAGTAATAAAAATATTATATTTATTTTAGTTTTTTTCGTTTGCATTTTTTTGTTCTGTAATCAATATTTGATTTGAACTAGGATATTGTCCTGGCGCAAATTCGGCAAGTGAGTTGTGCTTCTCGTTCGTTTGTGAGAATCATCCCTTATAGAGGCCGGGTTTGATGGTGAAAAGTCGCTGCGAAGCCACTTGAAAAGACTTTTGACATGGTCGAAATCATGATCGTGGTAGTCTGCAACCAAGTAGTAAATGTAACCATGCCATTTGTAAATAAATTTGCTTTCTTTTTAATATAGAAGCAAAATGGTCTTGAACCAGTACAATATCCCAGTTCAAATCAATATTATATTTATTTATAAAATTATTTTGTCAATATTTGGATTTGTTTTGGTTTGCCTATATTAAAAAAAATATTTTCCTGTAATATTACTGCACTTCTACGAAACTCGAAAGCCTCTGTGGAATGCAATCCATGGTGGAGGGTACATAAAGTTCGGCCCGGCCGAACTTAATTCCGTTTTTACTTGTTCCATTTCACAGACTCAGTTATCGACCTGAGCTCTGGGAGGCGGTATATACCCTCAGTTTGCCCATTAACATTTCTAAATAAAATCCGATTGTATCCATTCACCTACAGCCAACAGTTATAGTATAGTTATTCCTCAAATTTTCAAAGTGTCAAAGTTTTCATTTAAGAAATCAGAAATGGGTAATGTTAATTTAAAAATTGACATTCAGAAAGTGATCAATAATTCAGTTCCATGGTAAGGTTTTATAAATTCTATAACATACTAAACACTTCTTGGGACCAAAATTTTGGATAAATCATGCAACATTGAGTGAAACCCAAGTTTGCAAATGGCTTCGCTCACTCAGCTGATATTGTTATAGGCGAAATATTTTAGGAGTGTGATAACTTTTCAATATACTTCCGCGAGTCGCTCTAATGTACTTATGAACACATACATATCGTAAACCAAGTGTGCACAGAGGTGAATGTCGTTGAAAGGATATGCTTTATGGTCATAACCAATTCACCTGCTGCATTATTAAGATGTCATCGAGTATTCCATTGACGGCTTCTCAAGGACCCTCCAACAGATATGTTGTGAAAACTTAGCAGTTTAACTGTCTGGATGGCCAACGACAGCCACCATCATGGCTAAGAAGTTGCCTCTGGCGGCATTGATGATTGTAAATTGATGATTGTAAATTATCCTGCTGAAGTGTGTGTTTGTGTGTGTGTGTGTGTAGATAAACAAAGTCAATGTATGTTTACATTGTGGCGAGAACTATTTGCACGACTGATACAAATGTAAACATTTGTCATATGAATATGTATATATATATTGGTATTGCAATTGAATTGTGCCACAGTGCACAGTGAAGGAATTTGAAAAATATAACTTTTTCAATTCGATTTTGACAATATTTCCCACTTTTCGACTTTTTAAATACAACAAGTTAGGCAAGGTTACAATCTCAAAGAATTTTGTAAAAACTAGAAGCAATTTGTATTTATATTTGTATCTCGTAGCACAAAAAAGTTTTTTATTGGGAGTATAAGTAATTTTGAAGCGATGTGCTTGTAAAAAGTAATTTTGACTACAAGAATAGTTGGAATAGTTTGTCGGAGGGAGACTTGGATCCCAATATAATTCATGTGTAGTAAGCCGGTTTCGTTTTGATGGAAGAAAAAAGGTTGAGGATGTTCCAGTCCCTACTAACTGACACATAAACTAAATTAAAATATTTTAAAGGAAATAAATAACTCATATATCTATATCTAAACTCGTGTGACAGAGAATGACGTCTTTAATTTAGAGTATTTGTTCTGCTAGAGAGAGAGGGAGAGAGTTCTGCTACAGAAATAGTAAAAAAAAATCAGAACCGCGAAACAAATTAAAATATATGATTGCATCTGTTGAATAAAATAAATATATTCCAAAAATATGGACCAATTTAACCCTAGTAATTTTGTTGTATAAGCTGGGGTTTAATTTCGCCATTTAAACGGGAAGAGCAATATTTACAACTTTGGTGTCTTCGGTGACACCCACTGAAATATTGCGAAAAAAATTACACATTTTAATCCTTAAATGTCCTTTTTGAAACGACTTTTTTGATTTTATCGAGGGTTAAGATCTTCCGCAAAAATGTTCCTCATATAATTCTACAATATAGTTCTGACAATAAGATTTCTTTCAGATATTAAATTACAACACTTTTTTCACTTAGTACAATGCTCCCTGTGACCAAAAGATAAAAAACTTTGTTCCACTGTAAAAAGAAACTCAGACCAGATGGACTATAAGTTTATTCTCCAATAATGGTCTACTCAATATGCCCTTTAAGAAGTATAGGGTCGCTATTCTGTTTCCTTCAAAAATCATAATATGGTGGACAGTGTTATTTTTTTAATCATTGGAAAAGAGTTTTAAAATTTAATTGATATTTTTTATTTGTTTTCAATAAATTCTATAAAACTTGATTTCATTTATTTTCTATAAATTCTATAGAATTTGATTTCAATTTGTTTGTTTGGGAAAAGACATAATTTACAGGTTGCGGCAAAAGTCGCGAAGGGATTTGAAAAATTAAAAACTTTTCTAATTTAATCTTTTCCCCTTTTTCTTTTTAGGACTTGTAAAATTAATCTGGGAGATTAATCATGGAAAGTTACAACGTTATCCATAAACATAGAATATTATTTTGAACATCAATTTGAACGTTTAATTTCCAAAAATGCAGCATTCAATTGGCCGGATTTAACAGGACCTGATTATTTCCTTTGGGGATATTTAATAAACCCAGAACCCTTGAACAGCTGAAGGAGAATATTCGAGCCGAAATGAGAGCGTTGCAGCCAGATACTCTGATTCGTATCGTGGAAAATGAGCGCGGCTGAAAATGGTGGTCACTTACGTGACGTAATCTTTCACATATAAATTTGAAAAATCTACAGCTATTATATTTTATTATTTTGTAAGAAAAATAAATTTAAATTAAAAATTAAATAAATAAATGATTGTAGTAAACCCCTTTGCGACTTTTGCTGCACCCTGTACTTAAATATATATATATATATATATATATATATATATATATATATATATATATATATATATATATATATATATGGAGAGCATAAAAACTGTCTACTTTTTATACCCGACACTACTTCGTGGACTGGGGTATTAGAAGTTAGTTTTGCACCAAATGTTTGTAACACCAAGAAATAATTGAGCTAGACCCACCTTTAAACATACGGATCGGCTTAGAATCACCTGCTGAATCGATTTAACGATGTCTGTCTGTCCGTCTGCTGTCCATCTAAGCTTGTTCGCACTCTACAGGTCGCAATGGTCCGATTGTCATGAAATTTGGCAGAAGTTACTTTTTTTGGGCCAAGCACGATTGGTATTGAATTTGGAGGAAATCGGTACAGGTTTAGATATAGCCTCCATACAAATATCCCTATAATTTACACTATTACTGCTCTAGAATACACATTTTACATGGGCTCATGACTTAATTTTCAGGATCGTGTTATATTTGAACTAGAAACAGCTCACGGGAAAGTGAACCACATGGGTCCATGTTTTGATATAGCCCCCATACAAATGTACCTCCGATTTACAATATTACTGCTTTAAAATGCACTTTTTACATCGGATCTTGATCAGATTTTCCACACAATGTTACATTTTGATTAGAAACTCCTATTCTGAAAGCCAGCTATATAGGTCAATGTTTTGGTATAGCCCCCATACAAATGGGCCCCCAGTTTACACTATTATCGCTCTAGAACCCACATCTTACATTGGATCTTGATACAATTTTGCAGATCATGTTATACTTCAATAAAGAATATCTACTTTAAAAGTGATTTATAAAGGCCACTTTTTAATGTAGCTGCCTTGCAAATGGGCCCCCATTTTAATTATTCCTCTCTAGGACCCACATTTTTCATCGGGAGTTTTTCAAATTTTCCAGATTATATTATATTTCAAATAAGAATACATACTATGAAAGTCAAATATATGGGTCCATATTTTGGTATAACCCCCATACAAATTGGCCCACCATTCTACTCTAATGCAGCTCTAGACCCATATCGTGCATTGGATCTCGATACAATTTTGCATATCATGTCATATTTCAACTAAGAATACCTACTTTGATCTATATGGAACCACTTTTTAATGTAGCGCCCTTACAAATGGCCCCATTTTAATTTTTACCCCTCAAGGACGCAAATTTTACATCGGATTTTTTTTTTCAAATTTTGCGGATTTTATTACATTTCAACTAAGAATACATACCATGAAAGTCAAATATATGTGTCCATACTTTGGAATAACCCAAATGGGCCCATTCTACTCTATTACTCCATGTTGTAATAGACCCCTTTCAAATGTCGATCCGATTCATCCTATTACTACTGTAAAATTTGTACTTGTCTGCCGGAAAATTGGATCAATTATCATATTATTTACCGTATTCGTTAAATATGACTAAAGATGAATTTATAGTATTCTGAATAATTTATATGAACTTCATAAAATTGCTCCCATGAATCACCTGCGTTTAGTAACAAAAGCGAGCTATATACGCAGAGAGTGGAGTAGGATATTATATATTCGGCCCGCCCGACTTTAGCCTTTCCTTACTTGTTTCATTTCGCGATAATTTTGATATGATTGATTTTTGGTTTTTTCCTACATCCACTTCTCATAAATGTATCAAAAAAATGTCATTAATTTATGCCGTTTCTTAAATGATTTTCTAAAAATCTACACATAGCTATTTTTACTACGGAATTTATTTATTGAGATTTCAATATTTCATACACATAGCTATTTTTACTGAAGGAGATTTTGTGAATCTAGGAGATCGTTAAACATGGATGTTTCAACAATTCATTAATAATATCATCAATTAATAATAATAATAGCGTTTAGATGCTGGAATAAAAGTTACTTCAAATGGACAAATATAGTAGTCCAACTAAATATTATCTAGTAAAATAATTTAGGTTAGTTCCATAGTTGTTTAATTTTTATACCCTAACCAGTGCGTGGACTAGGGTATTATAAGTTAGTACCACGCCAATTGTTTGCAACACCAAAAAATAATCAAGCTATACCCTTAAGCTTATGATCGAAGAACAGATGGCTATTGCTGTGCGATCACCGTGAAATTTGGTAGGAGATTTTTTCTGTTAAATTTGGGACCAGATTTATTCTTTCGATTTACTGATTCAGAATCCACATTTTAAATGGGATCTTGATCAAATTACCCATGTCATGTTACTTTTCATATAGCAAAAGTGGAACATACAAGTTTTGATATGAGATAAAATCGTTCCAACGCACAGGTTCCTAATCGATTTTTGGAGTTAATTCCGTAATTTTTAAATGGATAAATATATCTCGACCATATATAACATGTCCGGAGCAGAAGTATTTTACAGATGATTTGCAAAATTTTGGATCTCTAGTGTGTATGGGGGCAACTGGATAACATTCCAAGATTGGTAACCTCGACCATGCCAAATTTTGAAATGAATGTCAAAATTATAATAATGCACCGATTGCAAAGATACACAGAGATCATCACCATCATAATTTTCAATTTGACTCCTTGTGGAGCATAGGCCATCAATGTGCTCGTAAATATATCAAGTTTAAGAGATATAAATGTGAGTTATAGGAGAAAACGTCATATTTTTGGCGAGGTTGGTTTGGTATTTTTAACCTTCCGATCTCATTATTAGCCCTATTGGTCAAATTATATTGTATATATATTATATTATATTGCTTCTAAAATTTTAAATAAACTTGTTAAAAGATGGGTGTCAATGTTTTACTTCATTTAGAATTTACACGCTTCTGAAAACAAAACTTCCAAGAAAGGTACCATTTTAAATCGTTGGTTTCCAAAAAGACGACAACATTTTTTCGCAAGTGCAAATGTATTTCATTTTTAAGTAAAGATAATTATTTAGATATATTTAATGTCCTTCTTAAATCATTCTGTGAGCTGACCTCCCCTGTAGGTCCTCGGTAAAATTTCCAACAAAAAAATATTTGCAAAAATTCTCAAAATGCAAAGCACCGATTAGAATATGAGTACTTACGTTAACGAACGCCGTAATTAGGTCCCAGCTTTTTCATTCAAAATAACTTTTTCGACATCAGTTTTGGTACAAAACTCTAAACTAATGTGTCCTAAAACACCATATAATCGTTCAATGTTATCTTTCGGCTTCATTCCAAATTTCAGCGAGTAAAAAAAATATTTTTTCATTTGAATTTGTGCTGGAGAACACATAGCTACTTTTGATAAAAGTTTTTATACCTGAAACACATAGCTACTTCTGCTACAATCTGAACCAATAAAGATATCGAAAAATGCTTTGGTGGGTAAACGTATCATGGACTTAGATTTCAAATGCAGCAATACAAATTTTTTCGAAAAGTTACACATAGCTACTTTTGTTGCGACGGCGACGATATGTATATTGTTTTGAAGTGGGATATTGGCATGCACTTATATTATCTACTGGGCTGCACACTACATATATCATGATTTCCGGCCTGTGGAAGCCTTCATCAGATGGCTTCGCAGGGACTTTTCAACAAAATACCCGAATTTTTTAAATAAATGATTTGTACATAATTTTGCCTTCTTTAAAATATAAGTAGATGCAATTTGATCTTATGCCAAGACAATACCCCAGTTCAAATCAAATATTAATTACAGACCGAAATAAAGCAAACGAAAGAAAATAAAATATTTTTGTTTTGATTTGTTTTAGACAGACGAATTACACAGCCTTACGCAACACATTGTGGCGTATGAATTATATTTATTAAGAATAATATTACTCATACGCTTAGGTATTCGACTGGCCGTTAATATCAAATTTGGTTTCTAAAGACATTAATTTATTCGACCGATATTAATCGATTTAAGCGGAAAAAAAGAATGAAAAATTCTATTGCAAAAACAAAACATTTCTAAATTTCTTTATGACAATGTCACAATAATTTCTGTTCTATCACATATTTTGAAATGATAACAAAAGCAAAACACGATAAACGTGAATCTCATACATTTACTCGCTCAATTTTGGGAGCCAACCGCCCCTAACTGTTGTTATCTCTAATCAACGTTAAACATTCGCGTGCAAAGTGTTTGCTAATTAAAACCGCATAACCCTCCAGAAATTCGTAGATATTCGAGGGACGTTCATGCTGTAGCAATGTTAGCATTAGTGTCCATTCCATTTAAATGATGACTTTGTTCGCAGACGAATTTCCGTTGAAAATGACTCTACAACTAGAGCATCGAACCAAAGAGGTGTCCTCCAACCACAACATCGCCATTGACGACATTATTTTGTGGCGCCACAACCATTACGTGGCACCATCATGCATCCTGCACGATTTACGAGGGCATTATGATGAATACCGTAAAACATAAGTCAGATTAAATGATACACTTGGGTGTCCGACACTGGCAAAAATATTTACCCTCTCATGTCCGAATGTTCTTTTTAATAAATATATAAAACTTACTATGCTTTTTAATGAGTTATGGGTCTTAATATGATTTCTATAGAGTCTTGGGTTTCTAATTCATACAGGACATGAGTAACAGGATGTTTCTTAAAATCATTATACTGCAGATATCGGTTAAACAAAAAATATTTTTAAATGTTTCTTCATTTTAAAAATCTTTGTTACATATCACTTCGAATAACAAAGACAATTTTTCTTGTACTCGAAGAAATCCAATAAAAATAAGAAGAATTTCTAAACAATTTCGAATTACAAGAAACTCAAACAATCGAAATTTGAGACTTCACTTTTGTTTTCATCTTCCTACGCAGACCCAGAAAGACTTGCGCATGAAAGGATTAAAAAATAAATACTACTTAAATATAAAAATATAAAAATATAAAAATATAAAAATATAAAAATATAAAAATATAAAAATATAAAAATATAAAAATATAAAAATATAAAAATATAAAAATATAAAAATATAAAAATATAAAAATATAAAAATATAAAAATATAAAAATATAAAAATATAAAAATATAAAAATATAAAAATATAAAAATATAAAAATATAAAAATATAAAAATATAAAAATATAAAAATATAAAAATATAAAAATATAAAAATATAAAAATATAAAAATATAAAAATATAAAAATATAAAAATATTAAAATATTAAAATATTAAAATATTAAAATATTAAAATATTAAAATATTAAAATATTAAAATATTAAAATATTAAAATATTAAAATATTAAAATATTAGAATATAAAAATATAAAAATATAAAAATATAAAAATATAAAAATATAAAAATATAAAAATATAAAAATATAAAAATATAAAAATATAAAAATATAAAAATATAAAAATATAAAAATATAAAAATATAAAACTATAAAACTATAAAACTATAAAAATATAAAAATATAAAAATATAAAAATATAAAAATATAAAAATATAAAAATATAAAAATATAAAAATATAAAAATATAAAAATATAAAAATATGAAAATATAAAAATATAAAAATATAAAAATATAAAAATATAAAAATATAAAAATATAAAAATATAAAAATATAAAAATATAAAAATATAAAAATATAAAAATATAAAAATATAAAAATATAAAAATATAAAAATATAAAAATATAAAAATATAAAAATATAAAAATATAAAAATATAAAAATATAAAAATATAAAAATATAAAAATATAAAAATATAAAAATATAAAAATATAAAAATATAAAAATATAAAAATATAAAAATATAAAAATATAAAAATATAAAAATATAAAAATATAAAAATATAAAAATATAAAAATATAAAAATATAAAAATATAAAAATATAAAAATATAAAAATATAAAAATATAAAAATATAAAAATATAAAAATATAAAAATATAAAAATATAAAAATATAAAAATATAAAAATATAAAAATATAAAAATATAAAAATATAAAAATATAAAAATATAAAAATATAAAAATATAAAAATATAAAAATATAAAAATATAAAAATATAAAAATATAAAAATATAAAAATATAAAAATATAAAAATATAAAAATATAAAAATATAAAAATATAAAAATATAAAAATATAAAAATATAAAAATATAAAAATATAAAAATATAAAAATATAAAAATATAAAAATATAAAAATATAAAAATATAAAAATATAAAAATATAAAAATATAAAAATATAAAAATATAAAAATATAAAAATATAAAAATATAAAAATATAAAAATATAAAAATATAAAAATATAAAAATATAAAAATATAAAAATATAAAAATATAAAAATATAAAAATATAAAAATATAAAAATATAAAAATATAAAAATATAAAAATATAAAAATATAAAAATATAAAAATATAAAAATATAAAAATATAAAAATATAAAAATATAAAAATATAAAAATATAAAAATATAAAAATATAAAAATATAAAAATATAAAAATATAAAAATATAAAAATATAAAAATATAAAAATATAAAAATATAAAAATATAAAAATATAAAAATATAAAAATATAAAAATATAAAAATATAAAAATATAAAAATATAAAAATATAAAAATATAAAAATATAAAAATATAAAAATATAAAAATATAAAAATATAAAAATATAAAAATATAAAAATATAAAAATATAAAAATATAAAAATATAAAAATATAAAAATATAAAAATATAAAAATATAAAAATATAAAAATATAAAAATATAAAAATATAAAAATATAAAAATATAAAAATATAAAAATATAAAAATATAAAAATATAAAAATATAAAAATATAAAAATATAAAAATATAAAAATATAAAAATATAAAAATATAAAAATATAAAAATATAAAAATATAAAAATATAAAAATATAAAAATATAAAAATATAAAAATATAAAAATATAAAAATATAAAAATATAAAAATATAAAAATATAAAAATATAAAAATATAAAAATATAAAAATATAAAAATATAAAAATATAAAAATATAAAAATATAAAAATATAAAAATATAAAAATATAAAAATATAAAAATATAAAAATATAAAAATATAAAAATATAAAAATATAAAAATATAAAAATATAAAAATATAAAAATATAAAAATATAAAAATATAAAAATATAAAAATATAAAAATATAAAAATATAAAAATATAAAAATATAAAAATATAAAAATATAAAAATATAAAAATATAAAAATATAAAAATATAAAAATATAAAAATATAAAAATATAAAAATATAAAAATATAAAAATATAAAAATATAAAAATATAAAAATATAAAAATATAAAAATATAAAAATATAAAAATATAAAAATATAAAAATATAAAAATATAAAAATATAAAAATATAAAAATATAAAAATATAAAAATATAAAAATATAAAAATATAAAAATATAAAAATATAAAAATATAAAAATATAAAAATATAAAAATATAAAAATATAAAAATATAAAAATATAAAAATATAAAAATATAAAAATATAAAAATATAAAAATATAAAAATATAAAAATATAAAAATATAAAAATATAAAAATATAAAAATATAAAAATATAAAAATATAAAAATATAAAAATATAAAAATATAAAAATATAAAAATATAAAAATATAAAAATATAAAAATATAAAAATATAAAAATATAAAAATATAAAAATATAAAAATATAAAAATATAAAAATATAAAAATATAAAAATATAAAAATATAAAAATATAAAAATATAAAAATATAAAAATATAAAAATATAAAAATATAAAAATATAAAAATATAAAAATATAAAAATATAAAAATATAAAAATATAAAAATATAAAAATATAAAAATATAAAAATATAAAAATATAAAAATATAAAAATATAAAAATATAAAAATATAAAAATATAAAAATATAAAAATATAAAAATATAAAAATATAAAAATATAAAAATATAAAAATATAAAAATATAAAAATATAAAAATATAAAAATATAAAAATATAAAAATATAAAAATATAAAAATATAAAAATATAAAAATATAAAAATATAAAAATATAAAAATATAAAAATATAAAAATATAAAAATATAAAAATATAAAAATATAAAAATATAAAAATATAAAAATATAAAAATATAAAAATATAAAAATATAAAAATATAAAAATATAAAAATATAAAAATATAAAAATATAAAAATATAAAAATATAAAAATATAAAAATATAAAAATATAAAAATATAAAAATATAAAAATATAAAAATATAAAAATATAAAAATATAAAAATATAAAAATATAAAAATATAAAAATATAAAAATATAAAAATATAAAAATATAAAAATATAAAAATATAAAAATATAAAAATATAAAAATATAAAAATATAAAAATATAAAAATATAAAAATATAAAAATATAAAAATATAAAAATATAAAAATATAAAAATATAAAAATATAAAAATATAAAAATATAAAAATATAAAAATATAAAAATATAAAAATATAAAAATATAAAAATATAAAAATATAAAAATATAAAAATATAAAAATATAAAAATATAAAAATATAAAAATATAAAAATATAAAAATATAAAAATATAAAAATATAAAAATATAAAAATATAAAAATATGAAAATATGAAAATATGAAAATATAAAAATATAAAAATATAAAAATATAAAAATATAAAAATATAAAAATATAAAAATATAAAAATATAAAAATATAAAAATATAAAAATATAAAAATATAAAAATATAAAAATATAAAAATATAAAAATATAAAAATATAAAAATATAAAAATATAAAAATATAAAAATATAAAAATATAAAAATATAAAAATATAAAAATATAAAAATATAAAAATATAAAAATATAAAAATATAAAAATATAAAAATATAAAAATATAAAAATATAAAAATATAAAAATATAAAAATATAAAAATATAAAAATATAAAAATATAAAAATATAAAAATATAAAAATATAAAAATATAAAAATATAAAAATATAAAAATATAAAAATATAAAAATATAAAAATATAAAAATATAAAAATATAAAATATAAAAATATAAAAATATAAAAATATAAAAATATAAAAATATAAAAATATAAAAATATAAAAATATAAAAATATAAAAATATAAAAATATAAAAATATAAAAATATAAAAATATAAAAATATAAAAATATAAAAATATAAAAATATAAAAATATAAAAATATAAAAATATAAAAATATAAAAATATAAAAATATAAAAATATAAAAATATAAAAATATAAAAATATAAAAATATAAAAATATAAAAATATAAAAATATAAAAATATAAAAATATAAAAATATAAAAATATAAAAATATAAAAATATAAAAATATAAAAATATAAAAATATAAAAATATAAAAATATAAAAATATAAAAATATAAAAATATAAAAATATAAAAATATAAAAATATAAAAATATAAAAATATAAAAATATAAAAATATAAAAATATAAAAATACATAAATATGTATATTTCTTACTCAGAAAGAATTACCCCAACCCTGCGGTAATTTTTAAAAATCCCACAATTTTGGAACATATTTCCACACTTTCGGAATTTGGTATTTTGTTTGAAAAAATTAAAAGCTTATTAGCCATTATTTCCAGAGACATTTATTTCTACATAATTCCAAAATATATCTAATTTTTTTCAATATTTCATTTCCATTCAAAAAGTGATGGACTACTACCCTGGTTTCGCTTGGCTTTCGATACCCGTTGACTTTAACCGATATAATTATTTCGCTTAAACAAAACCTAGCCTAATTTATCATATCAATGTCATAATGTAGCAAAATAATTTTAAGGTAACCCCCCAACAAAAAAAACGAGTATTGTCATTGACAAAGCCTTATTGCGCGATATTCGTACCAGTGGAGCACAGCAGGTGATGGGATGACGATGATAATGATGATGGCGATGATGCTAATGTTGAGAACAACATCGGACATTGTTGTCGCCGCACTATTGCAAATAATCCATATCCGTTGAAACTACAGGACAAAATAAGCTTTTAGTTGGGTCGGCCATTCTCGCCGAGCCACTGCAATAAACACATTTTGTTTTGCATACATTTAGGCGCCACTGCCAACACCATTTCAGGCTAACCCTTTGGTCAGAATAACACAAACACAAACATGGTGTTTACTTGTTTGTTTTCATCGAAATGTTGGAATTTTTTTTTCAATGTGATGATGATGAATATGTTCACCGAGCAGGCAACACACACAAGTCACAAGATATTTGCCCAGTTTTTCCAGCTCCGATAAGACTTGTCTTGTCGGTTCTAAAGCACATTAGTCGGTTAGGGTGGCGCGATTAATAAACAAATCAGATACGAAGCAAATTAGCGTCATTAAGTTAAAAATCGTAGATGATTGCAGAATTTGATTTTATTTTCTTTGAACTGGGATATTGTTCTGACTCAAGACCCATTTACATCCATATTTAATAGAATGCAAATTAGTTTATAAATGTCTTTTACGCTTGACGACATACAGTGGGGAAAGTAATTAAACTTTGCAGTATTTAAAATGATTGTTACTCTTTTGTTAAAAACAAGTCAAACAGATATGGTTTAAATTACAGACAAATACTTTCTTAATAATATTACAAATTGAAATTGATTTCTTGGAGTTCATGGTTGTATTGATCGAAAAAGGAAATAACAATGTATATACATTAGGATGGGTCACGGAAATAAATTACTGCACACAAAAAAATTAAATTCTATTAAAAAATTCGCATATTCAATTAAATTTTTAATTGATTTCCTATAAACGAAATTCGCAAATTCAATTGAAAATATTTGCAAAGTTATTATTTTTTTAATTAAAAATAATATTATATTGATTAAAAAACTAATTGAATTTTTTCTGAATTTTAAACAAATTGTTTAATTGAATCAATGAATACATTTGTTTGATTTTAGATTTTTAAATCAAATACAATTTTAATTGAATCAATTAAAAATATAATTGATAAATTGGAAAATATTGAACATTTTTTAATTGAATTAATTAAACAATTTAATTGATTGAATACAGAAAACAAATGACAAAAGCATAGTTACAAAAAATTTCATATGTTTTTCCCTATAAGTGTGCATGATACGTTGTTTATAAACAAATACACTCTCGGCTCTCAATTCAAAATTCAATTTACAAAATAATTGAATCAATTAATTTAAATTTTAAAAGAGTTAATTAATTCATTTTGCAAACAAACAATTTATTTGAAGATATTACGGCAATAATTTTGTGACCGCGCACCTTCAGAATTGAAGATTGGATTGTTTAATGATGATCTGGAAAATATTTCGTTGCTGGGTCAAGCCGTCTGAGAGCTATAAGCCCCTGAACTTTATATACCCTCCACCATGGATTGCATTCCACAGAGGCTTTCGAGTTTCGTAGAAGTGCAGTAATATTACAGGAAAATATTTTTTTTAATATAGGCAAACCAAAACAAATACAAATATTGACAAAATAATTTTATAAATAAATATAATATTTTTATTACTTCAAACCACGATTATAAGGCAAGGCTACCAATACGTTTACATATCGAAATAATACTTCAAGTCAATTCAAAAAGTAAATATTCTTACAAATATTTATATTTTCAAAAATCTTAAATACCACAAATATTGGTAGATAGTTGGTGCTACAGTTGGTTGTATTTCCATTCTATTTTAATTACAAAAGTACAAATTTTGAAAATCCTTTATCTCACATACATAGTGCAAAATAACCTAACTTCATGATTTAACCAATTTTGCCGGAAAAGTTAAAAGTACGAATTTGGAAAAATCTTTTTATTCCGCGTGTCTATGCAGTCAGAGAAATGTATACCCCAAATTCCATGATTCTAGCTGCAGTCATTTGGTTGGTACCGTTTTTATCCAATTTTACCCCCTCATGAGTACGACTTTCTAAAATCTCTTCATTTTACGTGTCTACGCAATTGAAGGAATGTACACATAATTTCACCATTCTAGCTGTAGCCGATTAGTTATTATTATTATTTAGGTACTATTTTTATCCCTCTGCACCCATTATATCACTTGAAAGTATTAATTTGGAAAAAAAAACTTTATTTTTCGTGTCTACGCAGTCAGAGAAATGTATACTCAGAATTTCAGGTGTTATCATTTGGTTGGTACTATTTTTATCCCCTTTTTTCATTTTAAACCCCAAAAAGTAAAAAAATTTAAAATTTTGTTTATTTTACGTGTCTACGCAATCAGACGAATGTATACACCGAATTTCATTATTCTAGATGCAGCCGTTTGGTTGGTACCATTTTTATCCCTCTATTCCCATTTACCCTTAAAAGTACGATTTTGGAAAAAATACTTTTATATTATTTAGCTACTCAATTACGTGTTTCTAGCTGTTATCGTTTAATATGTCCCATTTCGTCCCCTACGAATAAGAATCACTTTATGGTGATTCTATATAAGGGGAATGATCATTCAAGTAAATACAAGCAGACATATACAAAAAACAGGCTGAAATACTGTAAATATTAGGGGTATTTTCAGTCCTTGTGAGGGAAAAATATTTCCCTCAGGGCCGATTTCGCCCACTTTCAATCCCAACCGATCTGCAACCATAAGACACATTTAGGGAAAATTTGAACCTCCTAGTTCATTTCGTTCGGAAGCTAGCGTGCTTTCAACAGACAGACGGACACAGCTATATCGTCTTAGAATTTTACCACGACCCAGAATATATATACTTTATGGGGTCTCCGATGAATATTTCAAGGTGGTACAAACGGAATGACAAAGTGAATATGCCCCCATCCTGGAGGAGGAGGGTATAAAAATCACGTTTTCCCGTGTAATTTGTTTATGAGGCATATTTATCCATTTTTTCTGAATTAATCGACCCTTGGAAGCACTTTTAATATAATTTTTTATTTTTGTCTTAGAATGACTCATTGGTCGTATTATTGGACGTTTAGATTGATTTTTTGTTTTTTTTTTTAATGTAACAGCAAAAACGCATGTTTCTTGGAAACATTTTGTGTGTTATGCAAAATAAACAGAAGGATTGAATACCTTTCGAATGATGCCTAAATAGTGAATATCGGATCAAAAATGATGCGCTTTTCAGAGCCAACATTTTCAAACTGTTTTTACAAAAATTAGCGCTTTGTTGTCAATTTCCTTCCCATGTCCATCATATAAGCATCATTCAAAAGGTATTGACTGCAGCTATTTATTTTTTTATAAAATACTATAGGGTCCGCCATCTAACGTTTTTTTTTTCAACTATTCAACCGCTGGACTATTATTTGTGGCGTGCCCGAGGCAGCCATTTTATTTTCCATTATTAACCGGAAGGATTGTACTTTCAAATAAAAAAAGAAATTTGAGAAAATATTTAGTACTTTTTTTTATAGCATTTTCAAAAAAAAAATTATTTGGCGGACCCTATAGCAGCACCCGCTGCTTCGCACGCGAAAAAGCCAGTTATTTGTTAATTTTATCCGTCTCTGTTTTTGGATATTATTTATTTAATTTTCTTTTACTGTCTAAAATAGTAATTTGGAAACCTCATATTTGATAGCACTCATATACAGTCAAAGGAATTTGCTTGTCGATGTGCACTATTTTTGCTGCCCTCTCTTTGTTTGAACTCACTTCGCATTTTTATCATTTTCTACCCAATTTTGGACAAAAAATTACAACCATTTATAACTGTTTGCACCTATTTCCCAAATAGTACACATTTTGAAAAATCACTATATGTAACATGTGTTTTTGCTTCCGCTAAAAATGTGTACTTTATTTGGTAACACGTTTATCCTTGTCGTCCCTTATCCTCCTTTTAAGTACACATTTTGAAATATAAATTTATGTTCACATACACCATTTTTATCGCTTTTCGTCCCGCGCACCCCTTAAAAGTACAAATTGCGAAAAATCAAATTTTACTGCGTTTCTATATGGTCAGAGGAATTTACACACTAAATTTCACGATTCTAGCTGTAATACTAAAGTTGGTACCATTTTTATCCCTTTTTGTCCCGTACAAGTACAAATTTCGAGAAATACATTTGTGTTGCAAGTATACGTTGTCAGAGAAATTTACACACAAAATTTCACGACTTAACTGAAATATTTTAGTTGGTACTATTTTTATCCCGCTCGCCCTTTATAAGTACAAATTTAGAAAAATGCATATAGATTTGCGCTTCTACGTTGTCAGAGGATTTTACACACCAAATTTCACGACTATCGCTGCAATACGTTTGTTGGTACTATTTTTATCCCTTTTTATCATGCTCACCCATATATGTACAAATGCGAAAAATCCATTTAGAATGCGCTTCTACGTTGTCAGAAGGATTTATACTCCAAATTTCACTGCAATAGTTAAGTTGTACTATTTTTATCCCGCTCACCCCCAATATGTACAAATTTGGAAAAAAATCCTTTTAGATTGCGCTTCTACGTTGCCAGAGGAATCTACACTCCAAATTTCACGACTATAGCTGCAATACTTTAGTTGGTATCCCATTTCTATCCCTTTTGGTCCCGCTCAATCCTTACAAGTACAAATTAAAAAACAAAAATTATATTGATCTTCTTCTTCAAATTTCCCGATTATAGCTGCAATACTTTAGTTGGTACCACTTTTGTCCCTCTCAACCCTTTAAAGTACAAATTTTGACGTAATTTTACTACGCTTATACATGTTAAAGGAATTTACATACCAAATTTCACGATTCTAGCTGTAAAACTTAAGTTGGTACCATTTTTATCCCCTTTTTCCCGCTCACCCCTTAAAAGTACAATATTTTGAAAAATCCATTTTGATTGCGCTTCTACATGGTCGGAGGAATTTACATACCGAATTTCACGATTCTAGCTGTAAAACTTAAGTTGGTACCATTTTTATCCCTTTTTGTCCCGCTCACCCCTTATAGGTACAAATTTCAAAAAAAAATCCTTTAGAGTGCTCTTCTACGTTGTCAAAGAAATATACACACCAAAACTTAAATTAGTACCATTTTCATCCCTTTTGGTCACTTTTGGTCCATCGAAACCCTTAAAAGTACAACATTTGAAAAATCCAATTTTAACATGCTTCTACATGGTCAGAGAAATTTACATACCAAATTTCACGATTCTAGCTACAATACTTTAGTTGGTACCATTTTATTCCTTTTTTCCCGCTCACCCCTTATAAGTACAAATTTCGAAAAATCCATTTATTTATTTATTTATTTATTTATTTATTTATTCATATGTCTATGGAGTAACAATCCTTACAGACAAGCCAAACTTAAAAGTAAATTAAATCTAGAGTTTCTTTAAATCTATTTAAATTATATGACAAATCTATATCATGCTTTATCATGCAAGTCTACGTTGTCAGAGAAATGTAAATAACGATTTTCACGATTCTAGCTGCAATTCTCAAATTGGTACCATTTTTATCTCTTTTTGTCTCTTTCCTCCCCTAAAAGTACAAATTTCGAAAAATCCCTATTTGTAGCTCTTCTGCATTGTTAGTGCAAGGAACACACCGAAATTCATGTTTCTAGCTACAGCCGTTTAGTCAGGACGAAGGTTCGATGTTTATCCCTTTTTGTCCCATTTTACCTACTACCTGAAAATTTCATAAGCCTGGCTGCAGCTGTTTGGGCTGGTCAATGATAAGTCAGTCAGTCAGTAACGCAACTCTTATAGTATATGATCTTTGGACGATATTTCGAGGTGTTACAAGCGGAATGGCAAACTTAGTATAACCTTTCCATGTTATACCATCCAGCTTAGGATGGGGATGAAATATTTAACGAAGACCCCATAAAGTGTATGTATTAGGGCGGGTTGATTTTTATGTTTGAAATCGTATAGCAAAAACATAAACTAGATAAAATCTTAAGAAAATTCTCCGAAGAAACCATGTATCTAAAATAAAAGACTAATCCGCGCCTCTCGACTTGAAAATGTTAGAAAAAATAGCTTTTTCCAAAAAGAAATCGAATTTTCTGAATAAAATTGTTTTGTAAAGTAGTTCTTTTGCTAGAATCGAGTTCAAAGCCTGTCGCATTTCCAAAGAAAAGTTTGAACTTGATATGAGGATATATTGTTTTTCAATATTCCTAAATTTTAGTTCATTTTAACTCGTTGTAGGTTTAATTGTTTTTCTTAGTTATATATCCTTGATGATTGAAGCTATTCGAAGCGTTCATCATGGGCAAAATCTACCGCCAAATCGTGTGGGGTACCCTTATGTTCCACTTCCACAATAGATATTCCTAGGTTAGATATATGTAATACGGTAAAGCAATTCATACAATATCCGGCTCCTCTATAGAGCATCTAGAGCGATGTTACCCATTCTAGTCATAGATCTTTCAAGATAAAATATGAGTGCTACGCCAAATTTGAACTAAATCAGCAAAATGTATATATCTAAACTCGAACCAACATGACCCACTATCACTTCAGATACTTCTGCAGGGTGGGCCATTTTAAATTTGAACTACCCCTTACTTTGACTTTGAAAGGTAGAATAGCATTCGTTTTTATTTTCAGGTTTATGTTTGACATTTACGAAATGGGATGCGTTTTTGTTTGGCAGGAGATGAGGAATTTTACCGAAAAATCATGTTTTCATCTCGGTGGCTGTCAATAAGCAAACTTGCCGCATATGGGGTTCAAAGTGACAATTGAGAAGCCAATACATCTACAAAGAGTCACTGTTTGGTGTGGATTTTGGGCTGGCGGCATCAGTGGGCTAATTATTCTTCGAAAATAAGCAAGGAGCCGCCGTTGCCGTCAACGGCGCTCAACGAATTTTTGTTTCCAAAAATTCAAGAGAATGACATAAACTAACTTTGGTTTCAACAAGACGGGGCCACATTTCACACAGCCAAAGCAACCATCGACATTTTACGCACTGTTTTTGAAAATGGAATAATCAGCCAAAATTGTGATGTTAATTGACCGCTTCGTAGCTGTGATTTGAGCCCTTTGGATTATTTTCTGTGGGAAGCCATTAAGGATAAATGTTACGCAAATCACCCAGAGACAATTAAAGCGTTGAAACATGAAATCGAAGCTGCCATTGAAGAGAAATTGGGTTGCCCGAATGATCAACCGTGGTAGTCACATGAATGACATTGTGTTCCATTATTAAATGACAAAGTTCAACCTTTCCAATAAGACCAGAAATTTGAACAATTAATCAGTACTTTTCCTTTTACAGCCAATTCTAATTTAAAATGTTACATGGCCCACCTTAGAAAATGCAATGAATTTGACTGTGGCCAACAAACGACCGAATGAGCTTTACGATAAGTGTACCCTACTTTAAGTAGTGCACTTTCCAAACTACGACATTTAAATGTCCCCACTTTGTACAAAGACGGGAATAAACAAAAATACACAGATTCGGTTGAAGTTTGAATTTTAAATGTTTTTCGGTTACTTTGTGCGATACTTCACATGCTGAAGTGTTTATTTATTTATTCGGTTCCAGCTTTTTGGCATTCTGCTTCTGCTTCAAGGGCAGAATTGAGAAAGCAGCAACAAAGAGAAATCTGTCACCGACAAAAAAACGGAATGAAAAATTAAGTTTTCTCGAGAATCACTTTACGACGAATTGAAATATTTGCATTTCAAATTACACATACCTTTGTCGGGCTGTAGTAGCTTGTAGTGTTCCCAAAATGAATTTCGCAAATGAAATGGAATAATGTATTCCTGGAAAATGTTATCCAAAGGATATATATATGCACAAGATGTATGTTTATGCATTACGGAATAACACTTACTTCAAAACACATTTGAAGTGTAACAAGAAAGGAAAGGGAGCTGAAGTCGTGCGGAACCATCTACTCGGAATCCCATTACAGGGTTTTTAGTAGCAAAGTTGTAATTTTAATTTTAAATATAATACAACATTGTGTCACTGTTACCGTTATTTCTAAGTGAAATAATTTTGTAGCAAATCTGATGAAAAGTGATTATAAAGAGTGATTTTTTTGAGGTTAGGATTTTCATGCATTAGTATTTGACAGATCACGTGGGATTTGAGACATGGTGTCAAAGAGAAAGATGCTCAGTATGCTTTGACATTTCAGCATGAATCGTCTTACAAACGAACAACGCTTGCAAATTATTGAATTTTATTATCAAAATGCGTGCTCTGTTAAGAAAGTTCATTGCGCGCTTCCATTTTATGGTCAGTTTAATCGACCCACTGAAGCGGATATTCGGGCTATTGTGACTAAATTTCGCACCAAATTTACATTGTTGGACATTAAACCACCAACACGCTTACGTAGAGTGCGAACTGAAGAAAATATCGCAGCTGTATCGGCCAGTGTTAATGATGACCACCAATTTTCGATTCGTCGCCGTTCGCACCAATTGGGTCTCTGTTACTCAAAAACGTGGAAATGCCAAAATTGGACTAAGCGGATGGACCACCTAAGACGCAGCCGCGGTCAACATTTAAATGAAATTATCTTCAAAAAGTAAATGTCATGGACCAATCTAACGTTTCAAATAAAGAACCGATGAGATTTTGCAAATTTTATGCGTTTTTTTTAAAAAAAAAGTTATCAAGCTCTTAAAAAATCACCCTTTAGTATAAATCTTCTAGAGCGCTAATCGATAGGTCACATTTGTACGGGGGCTGTAGCAAATGTCCCTAAGTGGGTGAAATATGGTCAAAATCTGTTGAAGCTCTAAAAAAATTAAATCAATTAAAATATGGGCCAATCCAAATCGATTTTTATACACTCCACGAGAGTATTATGTCTTTGTGCATTTGTTTGTAATACCCAAAAGGAAGGGAGATAGACTCATTGTTAATTCTACCGATCGGCTAAGAATCACTTTTTGAATCGATTTAGCAATGTCCGTCTGTCTGTCTGTCCGTCCATCTATTCTTGTAATCACGATACAGGTCGCAATTGTAGCCAGAACAAAACGTAACTTTGCACAACGAAGTTTTTCGGGACAAGGACGAACGCTATTTAATCGAAGAAAATCGGTTCAGATTTAGAAATAGCCCCCATACGAATTTCACTTCCGATTTGACTCTTTTCACTCTAGATACCACATATTTAAACCGATTTTCTTCAAAATTGGCAAAACAGCTTATATTTCAACTGGAAACACCTGTGGTAAAAATTTATATATAGCTCCCATACAAATTTCGCTCCCAATTTGAGTTTTTCCGCTCTAGAATCCACATATTTTTACAGATTTTCTTCAAAATTCGCAAAACACCTTATATTTCAACTGGAAACACCTGTGGTAAAAATGTGTTAGATCGGTTCAGATTTATATATAGCTCACATAGAAATTTCGCTCCCAATTTGAATTTTTCGCTCTAGAATCCACATATTTTAACAAATTCGCAAAACACCTTATATTTCAACTAGAAACACCTGTGTTGAAAATGTGTTAGATCGGTTCAGATTTATATATAGCTCCCATACAAATTTCGTTCCCAATTTGACTCTTCTCACTCTAGATACCACATATTTTAACAGATTTTCTTCAAAATTTTCAAAATATCTTATATTTCTGCTAGAAACACCCATGCTAAAAATGGGTCAGATCGGTTAAGATTTATATATAGCTCCCATACAAATTTCGCTCCCAATTTGACTTCTTCCGCTCTAGAAACCACATATTTTATCAGATCTTCTTCAAATTTGGCAAAATATCTTATATTTCCACTAGAAATACCCACGGTGAATATGGGTCGGATCGGTTCAGATTTATATATATAGCTCCCATACAAATTTCGCTTCCAATTTGACTTTTTCCGCTCTAGAAACCACATATTTTAACAGATCTTCTTCCAATTTGGCAAAATATCTTATATTTCCTCTATAAATACCCACTGTGAATATGGGTCAGATCGGTTCAGATTTATATATAGCTACCACACAAATTTCACTCCCAATTTTACTTTTTTCGCTCTAGAAACCACATTTTTTAACAAATCTTCTTTAAATCTTATATTTCAATTAAAATATATCTTATATTTCAATTAGAAACACCGATGATGAAAATGGGTCAGATCGGTTCAGATTTGTATATAGCCCAATACAAATTTCGCTACCGGCTTGACTTATCCGCACCAGAAACCACGGATTTCACCGAATTTCTTCAAATTGAGCATAACACGTTATAGTTGAACTGGAAGATTCTATTGTGAATGTGGGTCACTTCATTCCATGTTTGGATATAGCTGCGATACAAATATTCTTCTCGATTTAACAAAATGGGTCAGGTCATATTAGCCTATGATTAGGAAACATACAAAATTCCTTCACGTTTTCACTTTTTACCGAATTGAATTGTATTCGGATAGAAAGTGGAGTGTATCATATAGTCGTCCCCGCCCGACTTTACCCTTTCCTTACTTGTTTTTTTTTGGAAAATCGATCTTTTTCGACAAAAAAATGTGGGCATTTCGGTAGAGCACGGTAGAAAAAAAATACAAATTGGATATTTTTGCAAAATTGTCATTTTCGCGGGAGATATAGCTAAAATGATTTTGTATGCATGACTTTTTTGTTTTGTAATTTTCTCGCGATCTATCCAACGGATCCGGCTGATGTTTTGCATGTGTATTAAGAACCAATGTCGCTTGTAAGATATATGAAGTATGTCGCGAAAAAGCTGCGATTGTTGCAAAAATACAAAATTCGCGGTTGCAATTGCATTTATTTCAACTTTCTCTATCTGGTTTTCTGAAACAATTCTGTCACAAATGTTCCCTATTTAGTCAGCAATCATATGCCAAAAAAAAATCCTAGCATTCTCTATATGATAAAAAGGTACGCTGGTTTTTCTAACGGCACTTTCTACAATTTTTGATTTTACGGCCAACATTTATCCTTTTTCACTCTTATTTTAGCCATATTTAAAAAGTTCCTCAATATAAAGAGTGATTTTTTTGAGGTTAGGATTTTCATGCATTAGTATTTGACAGATCACGTGGGATTTCAGACATGGTGTCAAAGAGAAAGATGCTCAGTATACTTTGACATTTCATCATGAATAGACTTCCTAACGAGCAACGCTTGCAAATCATTGAATTTTATTACCAAAATCAGTGTTCGGTTCGAAATGTGTTCATGTGTTCGAAATGTTCAGCGATGAGGCTCATTTCTGGTTGAATGGCTACGTAAATAAACAAAATTACCGTATTTGGAGTGAAGAGCAACCAGAAGCCGTTCAAGAACTGCCCATGCATCCCGAAAAATGCACTGTTTGGTGTGGTTTGTACGCTGGTGGAATCATTGGACCGTATTTTTTCAAAGATGCTGTTGGACGCAACGTTACGGTGAATGGCGATCGCTATCGTTCGATGCTAACAAACTTTTTGTTGCCAGAAATGGAAGAACTGAACTTGGTTGACATGTGGTTTCAACAAGATGGCGCTACATGCCACACAGCTCGCGATTCTATGGCAATTTTGAGGGAAAACTTCGGAGAACAATTCATCTCAAGAAATGGACCGGTAAGTTGGCCACCAAGATCATGCGATTTGACGCCTTTAGACTATTTTTTGTGGGGCTACGTCAAGTCTAAAGTCTACAGAAATAAGCCAGCAACTATTCCAGCTTTGGAAGACAACATTTCCGAAGAAATTCGGGCTATTCCGGCCGAAATGCTCGAAAAAGTTGCCCAAAATTGGACTTTCCGAATGGACCACCTAAGACGCAGCCGCGGTCAACATTTAAATGAAATTATCTTCAAAAAGTAAATGTCATGGACCAATCTAACGTTTCAAATAAAGAACCGATGAGATTTTGCAAATTTTATGCGTTTTTTTTTTTTTAAAAGTTATCAAGCTCTTAAAAAATCACCTTTTAGTTCTGACAATAAGAATTAGCTCAGACATTTACTTACAACACTTTTTTCGCTTAGTATAATGCTCCCTTCGACAAAAATAATGAAAATTTCGACCCGCGATAAAAAGAAACTCAGACCAGCTGGACAATAAGTTTATTCTACAAAAATGATCTACTCAACAAGCCCTTTCAGAAATATAGGGTCGCTATACTGTTCCATGCAAAAAGTCTTAATTTGTTAGACAGTGTTATTAGTCAGAAATCTTCAAAATGTGTATTAAATATTATTAGGTAGAAACAATTTATTGATTCCAGCTACAGTCTAAATTCGTACCTCTTATTTTCCGCGTATCCGTAGACAGTGTAAATACTGAATATCATGATTCTAGCTACAACCATTTGATTGTAGCTAAATTTAATTCCATTTAGATCCTGAAGTTACGAATATCGGAAGATATATTTATTATTCGAGTCACCGCCGTCAGAGAATTGTACACATCGAATTTCATTATTATAGTTCCAGCAGTTTGTTTGTCTTTTCAAATTGCATCCCTTAAAAGTACGAATTTTGAAAAATCCCTCTATTTTACGTATTTACGCAATTAGACGGATATACATTCCAAATTTCATGTTTCTAGCTGTTCGTATCATTAGTACCATTTTTTTCCCTTTTTGTCCCGCTAATTTTTTTTTGAACTTTTTGATGATTAAGCGTTACTAGAGGAAGGTACGAAACAAATTTCAAGTGTATAAGAATCGGAATTTTTAACAAGTAAAAAAGGCGTTAAGTTCGGCCGAGCCGAACTTTATATACCCTCCACTATGTATTGCATTCCACAGAGCTTTCAATTTTCGTAGAAGTGCAGTAATATTACAGGAAAATATAATTTTGTTAATATAGTCAAAGTAAACCAAATAAAAATATTGAAAAAATAATTTTATAAATAAATATAATATTTTTATTATTTCAAAACACGCTTACAAGGCAAGGCAACCGATGCGTTTACACTATATATATATAATAATACTTCAGGTCAATTTAGAAAATAAATGTTCTTATATTTATATTTTCAAAAAAGCTTAAATACCATAAATAATGGTAGATAGTGGATGCTACAGTTGGTTGTATTTAAATTATATTTTGATTCCAAAAGTACAAATTTTGAAAATCCTTTATCTCAAGTACATACTACAACATATCATAACTTCATGATTCAACCAATTTTTGCCTTGAAAGTAAAAAGTACAAATTTTGAAAAATCTTTTTATTTTGCGTGTCTATGCAGTCAGAACAATGTATATACAAAATTCCATGATTCTAGCTGTGGCCATTTTTTTATCCCCCCTTTCCTATTTTACCCCCTTAAGAGTATGACTTTCTAAAATTTCTTTATTTTACGTGTCTACGCAATTAGAGGGATGTACAAACCGAATTTCATTGTTGTAGCTGTAGCAGTTTAGTTGGTACTATGTTTATCCCTCTGCACCCATTATATCCTTGAAAGTATTAATTTGGAAAAAAACTTTTATTTTTGGTGTATACACAGTCAGAGGAATGTATACTCCGAATTTCACGACTCCAGCTGCGGTCATTTGGTTGGTACTATTTTTATCCCCTTTTCCCATTTTAACCCCAAAAAGTACGAATTCCGAAAAATCCGTTTATTTTACGTGTCTACGCAATCCGAGGAATGTATACAACGAATTTCATTATCCTAGATGCAGCCGTTTGGTTGGTACCATTTTTATCCCTCTATTCCTATTTTACCCCTTAAAATACGAATTTGGAAAAAATATATATATTATGTATCTCCTCAATTAGAGGAATGTTCACACCGAATTTTGTGTTTCTAGCTGTTGTCGTTTGATAGGTACCATTTTTATCCCTTTTTGCCCCATTTCACACCCCTACGAATAAGAATCACTTTATGGTGCGCTTTTATGCTATAAGGGGAATGTACATTCCAAATATCAAGTAAGTACAAGCAACAAGACAAGTCTATCGTCTTAGAATTTTACCACGACCCAGAATATATATACTTTATGGGGTCTCCAATGAATATTTTAAGGTGTTGCAAACGAAATGACAAAGTGAATATACCCCCATCCTGGAGGTGGAGGGTATACAAATAATTGCTTAAATAGTCTAAATATTAGGGTTATTTTGAGTCCTTGTTAGGGAAAAATATTTCCCTCTGGGCCGATTTCGCCCACTTTCAATCTGCACATTTACGGAAAATTGCAACCTCCTACCTCATTTCGTTCGGCCGCTATGACAGATGGACAGGATACAGAATATATATACGTTATGGGGTATTTCAAGGTGTTCTAAGCGGAAAGACAAAGTGAATATACCCCCATCCTGGTGGGGGAGGGTATAAAAAACATGCTTAAATACATTATTAGGGGTTATTATGGGTAGTTTCAGTCCTTGTGAGGGAAAAAGGTTCCCCTTTGGATCGACTTTTTTCGTTTAAATGCTAGCATGCTTTCAACAGACGGACGGACGGATGGACGGACATGGCTAGATCTTCTTAGAATAGGACGAATTTCAAGGCTTTACGAACGGAATAACAAAGTTTTATACCCTCCACCACATCATGGAGGTGGAGGGTATAAAAAATCATATTCAAGGTCAAAATCGCAAAAAATAAATAAAAAATTCGATTTTTTAACCTTTTTCCCCTATTCAGGTCCATAGGTAGCAAACCGCTCAAAATTCAAGAAAACAATCAACTACAAAAAACTAGCTAAGATCTCAATAAACAACTTTCAACAAAATATGTAATTCCTAGGAATAATTCTTAACGCCGTTGTCCACCATGTACTCTTGTCTAGAAATATTTATGTGCCAAGAAATGAACATACATTTCAAATTCTTGTCTTCGCAAATTCAAAGTGGCCAATTGGTACTCTGCTCCATACTCCATGATGGATGGCGTATATAAAGCACGGCCGAACCTAACTCCATTTGCACCTACTTAGCACTTGTTGCTTTTAACATTTTCCCTTTTTTGTGTTCTTTTTTCAAATTGGTTTAAAAACAATTTCCAGTAAGCCAAGCATTAGATCAGAGTAAACATTGCAAGAGGTGTAAGTAAGGCATAAGCTTAAAAGTAAATATTGCCTTTGGCCTTAAAGTGATTCTAGAGACAATTTCAATTTCATTTTCTCTCTGTTTGTCAGACATATCTGCGCTTATTATCAGAGGACTTAAATAAATAAACATGCAGCGGTGAAATGCCCCAGCAAATCCATAAGTATTTAAAATAGCTTCTGGAAGAATTTAAGCACTCGCATTTTTCATTTCATATTTGTTCAATTCTGACAAAGAGCCCTTTCTTGCCACTTTCTCGCACGTACATACATATATGGGTAATTCCAGTACGAATGTGTTAACATGTTAGTATTTTTCTAGCTCATTACATCGTCCTCCATTTTAGTCCTTGTAGTACGGAGTCCCAAGTCGTTCAAAATATACATAATTTTCCCATTCCTATTCATTCCATCTACCCAGCCATATTGGCATAGTTTCCGGGAAATCCTCTCGCGCCACTCTAGCGTAATTCCGGCAACATTAGTTATTCCCGGCTGGTTCCTTCGCGTGAATATTATCCAGGCAATTTCCTGTAATAACCATCATCAAAAATCCAAAATCTCGGTCTCCTCTTGGCACAGAATTGCTCGTATATATGCACACGGGCAGCCCGCTCCACCTAATATAGTATGCATGTACATACAGACAGACCGACAGACAGGCACCTATCTGTAGCATGTGTTCCTAAGAGTAACCTTAAAATCCCTTGGCATTGGCGCGACTGGTGCTGCCCGGTTGTTGTGCGGGAGGAGCCCTGAGATGAGCAACAACTTGCCGCATCTCGACACACGGGCACAATGCACACATTAACAACATGAATTTTTTAATATCCATCCTCGTCTTGAAGGATACTTGGCGGGCGCTCGCACACATGCACTCGCATACCCTTCAGAGGACGTATGGCAGGCACGGCACGAACCATTGTCTGACTTGGCTTATCTACCTCTTTGTTGGTTACAAAGTTAAAATGTGTTCATCTGTCATACTTATGTATATGTGTGTGTGTACATTCACATTCGCAATTCGTTTGAATGCTGAACATCCTTTTTGTTTTATGGAAGAACTAACAAAAAATATGGGCATGAAATGCCCTTCGCCTTTTCGTAAGTGCTTTTCGTCTTTTTTCTCCTTTCTACTCAAATATATGAAATGTATAAACAATTTGAAATTTATTGAAGCGCATAGAGATACTTATGATGCCATAGGTAGGAACAGTGGGCAAGTATGGAAAATCTATATATATATATAGGGTCCGGCATCTAACGTTTTTTTTCAACTATTCAACCGTTGGACTATTATTTGTGGGGTGCCTTCAGCAGCCATTTGAATGAAATTATTTTCCATTATTAACCGGAAGGATTGTACTTCCAAATAAAAAAAGAAATTTGAGAAAATATTTAGTTTTATTCAGTTATTATAGCATTTTCAAAAAAAAGTTATTTGGCGGACCCTATATATATTGTGTTACTGACTGACTTATCACTGACCAGCCCCCAGACTAAACGGCTGAAGCCAGGGTCAGAAAATTTTCAGGGTAGTTTCCAAATATGACGTAGACGTCGACTAAAAAGCGTTTTACAAAATTCGTACTTTTAGGGGTTAAAATGGGACAAACATGGATAAACATCGAACCTTCGTCCTGACTAAACGGCAGTAGCTAGAAACATGAAATTCGGTGTGTTCCTTGCAATTGACCATGCAGACGAGCTACAAATTTCGATTTTTCGAAATTTGTACTTTTAATGAAGGAAAGACAAAAAGGCATAAAAATGGTACCAATATAAATATTGCAGCTATATTCGTGAAAATCGGTATTTACATTTCTCTGACAATGTAAACTTGTAACATAAATGGATTTTTCAAAAAATGTACTTTTAAGGACAAATAGGGATAAAAATGGTAACAACTGAAGTATTACAGCTAGAATCGTATAATTTGGCATGTAAATTCCTCTGACCATGTATAAGCGTATTAAAATTGGATTTTTTAAAATTAGTACTTTTAAAGGCTGCGATATTAAATATTGCAGCATTAGTCGTGAAATTTGGTGTGTAAATTCCCCTGACAACGTAGAAACGCAAATTTAAATGAATTTTTCGAAATGTGTACTTATAAAGGGTGAGCGAGATAAAAATGGTATCAACACAACTATTGCAGCTATATTCGTGAAATTTGTTGTGTAAATTCCTCTAACAACGTAGACTTGCAGCATAAATAGATTTTTCGAAACTTGTACTTTTAAGGGCCAAGCGAAAAAAGGGATAAAAATTACAGCTAGAATCGAGAAATTCGGAATATTAATTCCACTTACTACGTAGAAGCGCATAATAAGCGCATTTTTGTACTTTTAAGGTATGAGCGGCACGAAAAGGGATACAAATAGTACCAACTAAGGCAGCTATAGTCGTGAAGTTTGGTGTGAAAATTCCTCTGACAACGTAGAAGCGCAATCTAAATGGATTTTTTGGAAATTAGCACTTATAAAGGTTGGGCGGGACAAAAAGGGATAAAAATGGTACCAACTAAAGTAATGCAGTTAGAACAGTGAAATTTACTATGTAAAATTTGATTTGTCGAAATTTGTACCCTTAAAGGGTGCGAGGAACAAAGGAGTAAAAATGATCCATAAAAGGATATTTCAAAATTTATAATTACAAGGAGGATGCTGGACGAAAAGGGTTAAACATGTTACATAATAAAGTACATGTTTTTAGGGGAGAAGCGAGAAAACATAGTACCTATAGTGATTTGTATACCCTACACCACTTCGCGGACTAGGGTATTATAAGTTAGTTTGCCGCTAAATGTTTGTAACACCAAGAGCTAAACCTACCTTTAAGTATACGGATCGGCTTAAAATCACCAGCTGAATCAATTTAATATTATTTACAGTATTACTGCTCTAGAATACACATTTTACATGGGATCATAACAACATAATCAGGATCGTGTTACATTAGAACCAGAAACAGCCAACGGGAAGTGGACCACATGGGTCCATGTTTACAAATGTACCTCCGATTTACACTATTTCTGCTCTAGAACCCACATCTTACATTGGATCTTGATAACATTTTGCAGATCATATTATATTTCAATAAAGAATACCTTCTTTGAAAGTGATCTATAAAGGTCCACTTTTCAAATTTTGCAGATTATATTATATTGCAACAAAGAATACATACTATGAAGGTCAAATGTAGGGGTCCATTTGCTGGTATAACCCCGTAAAATTGGGCCACCATTCTACTCTATTACAGACCCCAAGAGTTGTTATATGTCCCTTTAAATGTCCGTCCGAATTTTCGCTGTATAATCTGCATTTGCCATTGCATCTAGATCAAATTTTCCAGATCATGTTATTTTTACGTTACTCAAAATATCTGCCGGAAAAGTGGATCGATTGCCATATTATTTACATTATTCGTTAAATTTTACTAAAGATGAATTTATAGTAGTACTGAATAATTTAAATTAATTACATAAAATTACTCCCATGAAACACCTGGGTTTATTAATCAAAGCGCCGTATATACGCAGGGAATGGTGTAGGGTATTATATAGTCGGCCCTGGCCGACTTTAGCCTTTCCTTACTTCTTCAAATTTTTTTGGGAAAAATTTGCAAAAAGATACAAAATGGCCGGCTGATCTAGAAATATGATATTGTGGACATAAAATACACTGCGGCTGTAATTTTTTGTTCGAAATTGAGTACAAAATGATAAAAACAAGTAAGGAAAGGCTGAAGTAGGGCGGGGCCGACTATATAATACCATACACCACTCCCTGCGTATGTACCTCGCTTTGATTACTAAACCAAGGTATTTCATGGGAGCAATTTTATGTAGTTCATATAAATTATACAGTTACTATAAATGCATCTTCTAGAACTGTAATAGGTCAGAATGGGGCCCCATTTGGGTTATACCAAAGTATGGACATATGGGCATATCCCAAACAAGTAAGGAAAGGTTAAAGACGGACGGACTTTCTATCTCATTACAATTCAATTCGGTAAAAAAGTGAAATCGGGAACGATTTTTGTATCCTGTAAATGAATGTGTTTGACAAAAAATTTTAAATCTGAAAGGACATTTGTATGGTGTTATATTGAAACCTGGAACGATGTGACCCGCTTTCACCATGTATGTTTATTGGTGAAATATAATATGTAAAGTTTCGCCCAAATCGGTTTAACATTCGTGAGGAATATTTGTATGAGGGCTGTATCTAAATCTGAACCGATCTTACCCACTTTCACCATAGGTGTTTTTAGTTGGATTATAAGAAGTTGTGCCAATTTTAAAGAAAATCAGGTACAATATGTGGTTTCTAAAGCGGAAAAAGTGAAATCGGGAGCGACATTTGTATGGGGGCTATATCTAAATCTGAACCGATCTAACCCGTTTTCGCCACAGGCATTTCGAGTTTGATGGTAAGGTGTTAAGCTAAATTTGAAGAAAATCGGGTACTATATATGCTTTATGGGCGGAAAAAGTCAAGTCGGGAGCCACATTTGTATGGGGGCTATATCTAAATCTGAACCAAATTCAATACAGATGGTCTTTGGCCAGAAAAAAATAACTTCTGCCAAGTTTCATGACAATAGGACAACAATTGCGATCTGTAGAGTGCGAACAAGCTAGATGGACAGCAGATGCACGGACGGACGGACAGACAGACATCGTTAAATCGACTCAGCCGGTGATTCTAAGCCGATCGGTATACTTAAACATATACTTACAAACATTTGGCGCGAAACTAACTTATAATACCCTAGTCCACGAAGTGGTGTAGGGTATAAAAATGGAAAGATACACGCTTCAACAACGCATTGAAATTATTAAAATTCACTACAAAAATGGTGAAAATCTTGCAGACACAGTTCGCAAAACTAAAGCGTTTTTGGGTGGTCGTGAAGCACCTTGTCGGACCCCAATGCAGAAATTGGAGGAAAAATTCGAGCATGTGGGGCTCGGAAAACCCAAGAGTTATTGTTGAGAAGCCTCTCCATCCTCATCGTGTGACTGTTTGGTGCGGTTTATTGTCCGGCGGTGTCATTGGGCCTTACTTTTTCGAAAATGAGGTTAGATCAACAGTTACGGAGAATGGATTGCGCTATCGAGAGATGATTAATGCTTTTTTATGGACGGAGCTACGTGCCACACAAGCAACGAAACCATTGCTCTTTTACGGGAAAAGTTTCCGGACCGTGTTATCTCCCGAAGAGCTGATTACAATGGGCCACCAAGAGCTTGTGATTTAACACCTTGCGACTTCTTCCTTTGGGGCCACGTGAAAGATAAGATCTACGCCAACAGCCCAGCGTCGATTTAAGCCCTCAAAGATAGAATTCGTGAGGCTATCTAGGACATAGGGCAGCCACTTTGCGATTTGGTTATGGACAATTTCATGAAAAGGATATGTAAGCGTGGTCGTGGTGGCCATTTGGCTGATGTTGTTTGTTTTCCATTATTAACTGCACACCTTCCTCTTTATTATGAAATAAACATCCGATCATTTATCTCAAAAAATGAAATTTTTCTTTGAATACCAAAATAACACCTCTTGTTGGAAAACCCTGTATTATAAGATGTGTCACGAAAATAAATTGCTGCGGTCACTCCCTTTGGTCAAGCCATTAGTGAGCTAAACGCTCCTAAAAATACCTCTAAAAATGTTTCCCGTGTAATTATACCTTCCGCTAGGATTGTGCATTTGTTTGTAACACCCAAAAGAATACGAGATAGACCCATCGTTTATTACACAGATCGGCTTAGAATCACTTTCTGAGTCGATTTAGTCTGTCCGTCCATCTATTGTTGTAATCAAATTACAGGTCGCAATTATAGTCCGATCTTAACAAAAATTGGCACAAGTATGTTTTGTTGATCACGGACGAACGCTATTTAATTTGAGGCAATTGAACGTGGTATAATGTATTGGAGCTATATATAAATCTGAACCGATTTGACCCACTTTCGCCACAGATGTTTGCAGTTGAAATATGAGCTGATTTGCCAAATTTTAAGCAAATCTCTTCAAATATTCTATTTCTAGAGCGGAAATAACCAATTCAGTGGCGAAATTTGTATTGGAGCTAGATATATATATATATCTGAACCTATCTTGCCCATTTAACCATTTAACAGTGTTGTTTCTAGTTGAAATATAAGTAGTTTAGCCACATTTGAAGAAAATCTGCTAAAATATGTGGATTATAGAGCGGAAAGAGTCAAACCATATGAGACATTTGTATGGGAGCTATATATAAATCTGACCCGATCTGAGCTATTTTACCAGACCTATTTCTAGTTAAAATATATGACGTTTTGCTAAATTTGAAGAAAATCTGCTGAATTATGTGGTTTCTAGAGCGAAAAAAGTAAAATCGGAAGCAAAATTTGTATGGGAGCTAAATTTAAATCTGAACCTATTTGCTTCAAATTTGATAGCGTTCGTCCTTATCCCATAAAACTTCGTTGTGCAAAGTTTCGTTTTGTTCTAACAACAATTGCGACCTGGACTTCGATTACAAGAATAGATGGACAGACGGACATCGCTAAATCGACTCAGAAAGTGATTCTAAGTCTAAGTATTCTAAGTATATGGTTATATTTCCATGATTTAAAAAAATACACACAATGTAACCTAACTTCATGATTCAATCAATATTTGCCATAAAGTAAAAATCGTTTTATTTTGCGTGTCTATGCAGTCAGAGGAATGCATACACCGAATTCCATGATTCTAGCTGCTGCCTTTTTTGCTGCATTTTTATCCCCTTTTCCCCATAAAAGAACAACGAAGTAGGAATGTTTGAGAATAGTCGATCATAAAGAACTTGGTTTTGAAAAAAAATCGCGCCATGTCCTGTCACAAAATCAAAGCGATGACAAAATTTTACTTAAATCGATAAAAATATATCTCTCATATTAATTTCATAATAATTTAAGAATATTTTTCAAAAAATAGTAATAGCGAAATATTGCGGGTACACTAGTGGAGTATAATTGAGTTGAGGGTATCATCTAGCTTTTCCTTACATGATTTTTTCATTGTAAAATCAATAAAATAGCTATAATTTAATTAAAATTAGAAAAGAGGCTTTTCTTCTTTTACATAGTATATCCGTTTCCAATATTCACTGCACTTTCATTTTGAATTGGCAACAATTCAATTTGCCTGCCACATTTGCAACAATAAACCACATCCCAACTTTGTAATGTTCATAATGTAATTGTGTTCCTAATTTCTTCATCTTCCTATCCAAAATTGTGGCCATACATTGCGTAGATTAAATTTGGGACTGTGTTGGTCGGTCTTCCGCCTAATGTGTGTGACTAAACACTGGAATAATCTAATTTTTGAAACACTTTCTGCTGCGAACAGAAAGTGTTCGAACAAACTTTTCCCCTACACTTATGGCTCACTTTTAAAAATGTTTTCGAAAATTAGATTAATTTTGCTTTTGCAGCCACCAAAACAGGCGGACAGACAACGTCCAACGACCAGTGACAGCCGACAAGTAAACACGATAAATACACTAATTCCAACTCTCTAAACTCGCATAATGAACCTGATAAAATATCCCTAAAAGCACGGCGTCATCTGACATTATTTGCCATGGCTACAAAACAGAAAGTTTCTTCGGGATGCGGGTGGCTGGGCAATTCAACTTGGAGTAACTTGGCTATATGAGACCATAACTTAAGGTTGCACAGCAAACAGTGTTGTTTGCTGGAGGTGTGGGCGGTGGTGTTGGCGGTGGTCACGGAGGGATACTGACTGAGTGAATGGGTGTCACAGCAGCAAGTTAACGTACCCATAAATTAAGATATCCCAGCAATTTATGTTTATATCAACCGACCAACAACAGCAACAACAACAACAAGAGCAGCTTGGCAGGAGCGGCAACATAAACAACTGACTCTTATGTACACATCACACCACACACATACGTATGTAAATATATGGGGCATCTGTGTAGAATCTGACCACATAACATCCGGTTTTGCCCGAAAATTAAAATACAAATCAGACCAAATGTGTGGAAGGAATCGGGGATTTTATAACAAAATTTCAAAATTGTAAAAGCTCACAATGGATGGAGTGATAAAGCCAAAATATTTTGGGACAAGATCTAACTTTTTTTCATTTCGACTGCAATCACGTTTATAGAGTAAGTACCAGAAACTCGATCATGAAAGTTCACTATCTGTCAATCGAAATGTATTTAAACAAATTTTAAGGGCCGATGTTGATTTTGAATAAAACATAAATTATTTAGTAAATTATTATGATAATACTGGTATGGTAAATTTTATTATGATAATATTGGTATGGTTCAATTATGCATGGATCAAAATATCGGTCAAATGGCCGTCGCGAGCTCGGCGGCACACCTCCATCCGATGGTTCAAATTTTCGATAACGCTGAGGCATAATTAAGGTTCTAGGCCGTTAATGTGACGAATTATCTCATCCTTTAGATCTTGAATTGTTGCTGGCTTATCGACGCACTGTGGGTCCTCTGCCAGTAATCAGTGGCAAAAGTCGAAAATTTGATAAAAGACTTTGGTAAAACTGAAAACACCAATTGATAGAGAACTTATTAGCGATCAAAAATCCGAAAACCGATTCAAAATCGGACAAAAATTGTGATTTATATAGCCGCTCAAAGTTAATTCATTTCTTCAGAACTCAAGAAAAAAAGTGAAAAAAATTGTAAGATTCACAATTGAGTTACAGACAAACTATCTACCCAATTTTTACCCAATTTTTTGGTCTCGTTTGAAAGGTACGTTAAATGAAATGGAATAAAACAAAAATTGGTGGTTTCTGAGACTTAGTTACCCAAAAATCGCGGCAGTAAAAAACCAGTAAGGAAAGGCTAAAGTCGGGCGGGGCCGACTCTACGATACACTCCACTTTCAATCAGAATACAATTCGGTGAAAAAGTGAAAACGGGAAGGTTTTTTGTATCCTGTAAATGTATGTGTTTGACAAAAAATTTTAAATCGGAAAGGACATTTGTATGAGGATATATTGAAACCTGGAACGAAATAGGTGAAATATAAAATGTATAGTTTGGCCAAAATCGGTTAAACTTATGGGAGCAACATTTGAATTTGGGCTATATCTAAATCTGAACCGATTTTCACCATAGATGTTCTTAGTTTAAATATAAGATGTTTTGCCAAATCTGAAGACAATCTGATACAATATGTGGTTTCTAGAGCGGAAAAAGTCAAATCGGGTGCGAAATTTGTATGGGAGCTATATATAAATCTGAACCGATCTGACCGATATTCACAATGGGTGTTTCTAGCGGAAATATAAGATGTTTTACCAAATCTGAAGACAATCTGATGATACATTATGTGGTCTCTAGAGCGGAAAAAGTCAAATCGGGAGCGAAATTTGTATGGGAGCTATATATAAATCTGAATCGATCTGTCCGATATTCACCATGGGAGTTTCTAGTGGGAATATAAGATGTTTTACCAAATCTGAAGACAATCTGATACATTATGTGGTCTCTAGAGCGGAAAAAGTCAAATCGGGAGAGAAATTTGTATGGGAGCTATATATAAATCTGAACCGATCTAACACATTTTTCCCACAGGTGTTTCTAGTTACAATATAAGATGTTTTGCCAATTTTAAAGAAAATCTGTTGTAATATGTGGTATCTAGAGTGAAAAGAGTCAAATCGGGAGTGAAATTCGTATGGGGGCTATATCTAAATCTGAACCGATTTTCTTCAAATTAAATAGCGTTCGTCCTTATCCCGAAAAACATCGTTGTGCAAAATCTCATTTGGTTCTGTCTACAATTGCGACCTGTATCGTGATTACAAGAATAGATGGACGGACAGACAGACAGACAGACAGACGGACATTGCTAAATCGACTCAGAAAGTGATTCTAAGACGATCGGTATAATTAACAATGGGTCTATCTCGTTTCCTTTTGGGTGTTACAAACAAATGCACAAAGACATAATACTCTCGTGGAGTGTATAAAAAGTGAAAAAAATTGTAAGATTCACAATTGAGTTACAGACAAACTATCTACCCAATTTTTACCCAATTTTTTGGTCTCGTTTGAAAGGTACGTTAAATGAAATGGAATAAAACAAATATTGGTGGTTTCTGAGACTTAGTTACCCAAAAATCGCGGCAGTAAAAAACACTATATTTTGATCGTTTTTCAACTTTGGTGGAATAGAACTAACAAAATTTTGATACGTTTTGGAAGACATTACTTTTAGGTAATTTAGTGCACATTACTCTGCCGTATTCAATTTAAGTTGTCTGCCGATACTTGCCTATTCACATGTTGTTACAATAAAAGTGTGGCACCTCCAACACAAATTTATTTTTTTTCACATTTTAAAAAGCAACATATTTGAAGTACTATGACTGTCATGGTCATGAAATTTTTTTAGAGTTCATTACTAATTTGGACAGTTGTGCAAAAAATGGGCGGAATTGGAAAAGGGGCATGGTACCTCCCATACGAAATTAAAATCAATTATCAAATATATTTTCTATGACACTGAGAATGAATCCATTCATTATTGATCTGGGTAGTTGGGAGAAAATGGGCGGTATTGTTGAAGGGGGCATGGTACATCCCATAAGAAAAAAAAAACAGTTATAGAGCATTTTTTCTTACATGATACCAAGATTCCTGAAAATATGTGTGAGTTCATTAAGTTTTCACTTACGTAGGCAAGATACAAATGGGCGGGATTTGATAGATGGGCGTGGCACCTTCTCTATAAATTTGAACTCAATATATATTCCGTTATATGGCAACAAGAATCTTGAAATTTTGTGTGAGTTCATTGAGTATTAATGTGCAAATTTGTGGAAAAAGTGGGCGGTACGGAAAAAGTGGGTGTGGCACCTCCCACATAAAGTAAATATGTATCCCTATTAATATTATAAAACCTTTTGTCTCTTTTTGGAACTTCACACAGATAGTATCTATAGGCTATAAAACTAGCACTGGGGGCAGACTAGCAGAGGGGCATTGCAAAATTGTTTCTGAGAAGAATTTTATAAAAATTAGTACATATACATATATTACTGAGCCCGATAAAACAATATAAACCCGAATTTTGATTTTTCGGTACGTGTTTTTATACACTCCACGAGAGAATTATGTCTTTGTGCATTTGTTTGTAACACCCAAAAGGAAGGGAGATAGACCCATTGTTAATTATACCGATCGTCTTGGAATCACTTTCTGAGTCGATTTAGCAATGTCCGTCTGTCTGTCCGTCTGTCCATCTATTGTTGTAATCACGATACAGGTCGCAATTGTAGCCAGAACCAAACGAAACTTTGCACCACGAAGTATTTTGGGACAAGGACGAACGCTATTTAATTTGAAGAATATCGGTTCAGATTTAGATATAGCCCCATACGAATTTCACTCCCGATTTTACCCTTTTCACTCTAGATACCACATATTTCAACAGATTGTCTTCAAAATTGGCAAAACACCTTATATTTCAACTGGATACACCTATGGTAAAAATGTGTTAGATCGGTTCAGATTTATATATAGCTCCCATACAAAATTCGGTCCCAATGTGAATTTTTCCGCTCCAGAATCCACATATTTTAACAGATTTTCATCAAAATTGGCAAAACATCATATATTTAAACTAGGAACACCTATGGTGAAAATGTGTTAGATCGGTTCAGATTTATATATAGCTCCCATACAAATTTCGCTCCCAATGTGAATTTTTCCGCTCTAGAATCCACATATTTTAACAGATTTTCATCAAAATTGGCAAAACATCATATATTTAAACTAGGAACACCTATGGTGAAAATGGGTCAAATCGGTTCAGATTTACACCGTGAATTTTCAGAGAATTTCTTAAAATTGAGCATAACACGTTATACTTCAACTAGAAGAACTTATTGTGAAAGTTAGTCACTTCATTCCATGTTTGGATATAGCCCCTATACAAATATTATTCTCGATTTGACAAATTGGACCAGGTCATATTAGCCTGTAATTAGGAAACATACAAAAAATTTTCCAATTTCACTTTTTTACTGAATTGAATTGTATTCCGATAGAAAGTGGAGAGTATCATATAGTCGGCCCCGCCCGACTTTAGCCTTTCCTTACTTGTTTTGTCTGGAGAAGCGGCCTGGGTTCAGTTAGTTAACTATAACTATATTAATAAATATGTGAAAAATGAGTAGTTTGGTAACAAAAAAGTAAATGTAAAATAACACGAAATATAATGTTTTAGAAAAGAAAGAAAATCCGTATCCAACGTATGATTTTAAAGGTCCCAATAAGTATAGGATGAAATTGGTGGTTTCAATTTAAAGCCTATGGTGTCTTCTTTACAACAAAAATTTACTTTTGGATTTATGTTCCCTATTTCAGAAGTTATGATTTTTGCAACGACAAAAGTCAAAAGGCCCCACTGTGCGACGTACACCTTTTCTTTGAAATAACCCCAAAGAAAGAAGTCCAACGGTGTCAAATCACATGATCTTGGCGGCCAATTGACATCGCCACTACGTGAGATAACACGATCATTGGATTAGTTGCGCGAAAGAGACATTGTTTCGTTAGCTGTGTGACAAGTGGCACCGTCCTGTTGAAATCACATATCGTCCACATCCATATCTTCCAATTCGGGCCATAAAAGTTCGTTATCATCGCACGATAGCGAAGACCGTTCACAGTAACTGCCTGACCGGCCTCATTTTGGAAAAAAATACGGGCCGATGATGCCGCCAGCCCATAAACCGCACCAAACAGTCACTCTTTGTGGGTGCATTGGTTTTTCGACAATCACTCTTGGATTATCATTCGCCCAAATGCAGCAATGTTGCTTATTGACGAATCCACTGAGATTAAAATATACCTCATCACTGAAGATGATTTTCATCGAAGTGCACGATATGCATTTTGATTTGAACGCCCATTTTCATAATAAGCCTGAATAACTTTAACGCGTTGCTTGATTGTGTATCTTTCCATGGTTCAAATTGAGTTAGTCTGAAATTGAGAACTGTCAAATGAAATGCAGAAATAATCTTGACGTTTAGGCGTGGTTCACATTCAACAACGGACCTTACAATTTAACCACCCTTTATAAAATTTTAATTATTTTAAACGACGCTTATAACGTAAGGCTACTAATACAGTCGTTTGGTTTGTTGTATTTCCATCCTATTTTAATTTCAAAAGTATAAATTTTTAAAATACCTTATCTCTCACTCTCGCAGTATAAGACAACTTCATTATTCTACCATTTTTTGTCGTAAAAGTAATAAAATAAAGTACGATTTTGAAAAAAAAAATATTTTACGTGGCTATGCAGTCAGAGGAATGTATACATCGAATTCCATGATTCTATTAGCGGCCATTTTGTTGGTACCATTTTTATCCCCTTTTTCCAATTTTGCCCCCTCAAGAGTATGACTATCTAAAATCTCTTTATTTTACGTATCTACACAATTAAAGGGATGTACAGGGAAAGGGATGTTGGTACTATTTTTATCCCCTGTAGCCATTGTATCCCTTGATAGTACGAATTTGGAAAAAACGTTTTATTTTTCGTGTCTACGCAGTCAGAGGAATGTATACCCCGAATTTCATGATTCTAGCTGCGGTCATTTGGTAGGTACTATTTTTATCCCCTTTTTTCCATTTTAACCCCAAAAAGTACGAATTTGGAAAATTCTTTTATATTACGTGTCTATGCAATCAGAGTAATGTATACATCGAATTTCATTATTCTAGGTGTTACAAAGGTGTTACAAAGGGAATGACCAAGTGAATATACCCCCATCCTTAGGTGGAGGCCCAGCCAAACTTCATGTGTAATGGCCCATATGTATCTATGGTTGTAGGCACCCAGCTCGGGCTATGCATATGACCTTTGTGTGTGAGATTTTAGTTTTGTATGCTAGCGTGTGGGTGCTCTTTTGTGTTGCGATTGTAGTTGCCATTCAAGAGATTACAAGCATCTCAACCACGGCTGTGAGGAGCAGTTAGTTGTTGTGTCAAGTTAGAATGCCAGAAAGCATTGTGACAGGAACGACAAACGGATACTCGCATGAAAGACAGACAGCCAGAAGCGAATGAATGCCATTTTGAGGAGGCATTAAAGATTTCGTTTTAAACAAATTGAGACGGATTAGATGAAAGTCAGAAATCGCCCATTTATGTTAATGCAAATTGAAGGCGGCGAGGATTGTTTGGCTAAACGAGAACAACAACAATGGAATAATTCGTTAAATGACTTCAATCTTTTAGGATCACAATTCTGGCATTGTATTCTATACATGTATGCATACGTATGTGTGTGGCTTAAATGCTACCCCATATAATGCTATGCTCTTATGACCGGAATGATAATGTCACATACATATGAGTCATAAAGAAGTGTGTGTGTATGTGTATATCTTCACTAGTTTGACGCATAAAATAGGAATTTTCGGATTTCTTGACGTAACGTCACTGCAATGACGAGCATAGTAATCCAGCATAAAATATGATATTTTTTTAATTCTAACACGATCCAATAATGGCCATTCGTCAGTGAGATGAGAGCATTCGAACAGTTAAACCAAAGGGGTTTTCATGTTTGAATTTCACAGATGTATAACAGTTGTTAATCGGTTGGAATTGCAAGTAGGCAAAATTCCTCAACGAATTTCTCCTCACATAGAATGTGAAATTAATTAGAATTTTATGAGTGTTTATACCCGCCACCATTTATTCACTTTGTCATTCCGTTTGTAACACCTTGAAATATTCATCGGAGACTCCATAACGTATATATATTCTGGGTCGTGTCTGTTGAAAGCACGCCAGCTTCGGAAAGGAAAGAGTTAGGACGTTCAAAATTTCTCTAAATGTGTATTATGGATGCAGATCGGTTGGGATTGTGGAAAGTGTGCGAAATCGAAATCGAAGAAGTATATATATATATATATATATACATATATATATATATATATATATTTTGGGTCGTGGTAAAATTCTAAGACGATAGCCATACCCGTCTGTCTGTTGAAAACACGCTAGCCGCCGAACGAAAGAGCTAGGAGGTTGTACTTGTACTTCGGAAATTCGTGATCTTATACCGCCCGTGAGAACGTTCGGTAGAGATACGCGACTCTCCAGGAACGCTCACCCATTTGTTGTCGATTGGACAACCGGCCGCACTACACATTGCAGAATAAATTCGTTCTTCGCCCGTACTATCCACATGTGGAATCGACTTCCGCCAAATATCTTTCCCTCCAAATACGACATTCAGAGATTCAAAACATGTCAACAGACACTACTCCCTCTTTCCTCCTTCCAATACCAGATCTTCCTTCTGCCAACGGAATGCACTGCATTCCCTGAGTGTTGGTCCAGTGAAATAAATATACAGGGCGCAATTATAGTCCGGTTTTAATAAAATAATTTTTAATAAAAACTGGCACAAGTAAGTTTATTGGATCAAGAACGACCGCCATTTAATTTGAAGCAAATCGGTTCAGATTTAGATATAGCAACCATACAAATGATGCTTCCGCTCTAGAAACCACATATTGTACTCGATTTTCTTCAAGTTTGGTACAACACCTTATAATCTAAATAAAAACACCTGTGGTAAAAGCGGGTAAGATCGGTCCAGATTCCAAATCCAGATCCAGACCAAATGTAGCCCCATACAAATTTCTCTCCCGATTTGACTTTTTTCGCTCTAGAAACCACATATTTTACCCGATTTTCTTCAAATTTGGCTCAACACCATATATTCCAACTAGAAACACCTGACAAGAAAGTGGACAAGATCGGTTTAGATTTAGATATAGCTCCATACAAATGTCGCTCCCGATTTCACTTTTTCCAATCTAGAAACCACATATTGTTACCAATTTTCTTTAAATTTCGCACAACATCTTATAATCCAATTAAAAAGACCTGTGTTTAAAGTGGATAAGATCGGTTCCGATTTAGATATAGCCGCCATACAGTCTAGAAACCACATATTGTACCCGATTTTCTTTAAATTTTACACAACATCTTATAATCCATCTAAAAATACCTATGGTGAAAGTGGGTAAGATCGGTTCAAATTTAGATATAGCTACCGTACAAAGCGGGTCACATTGTTCCGGGTTTTAATAAACCCCCATACAAATGTCCATTCCGATGTAACATTTTTTGTCAAACACAATGATTAGACGCGGTATATTTTACTTGAAACAATTATTATTAAAAGGGGTCACAATGATCCATGATTAGGCCCCATACAAAAAATACTTTTTACGAAGACAGACGAGTGTAACCACTGAATTTCATTTCATCTAAAAGTACAATTTTCCAATAAGTCCTTTCCGCAGCGCGTTCACACAATCACAGGAATGTACATTTGTCGGCACCAAATTTATCCCCTTTTGTCCATTTTGAACCCAAAAGAATTGAGTATCGAAAGACCGCATAATATTTCGAGTCTACGTATGCAGAGTGTATATCGCTGATTTTCATTATTCTGCTCTAGCAGTTTGATTGGTACCAATTTTATCCCTTTTCTCCCCCATTCCGCATAAAAGAACAAATTGCTTGCACGTTTATACAGTCATACGAATGTCTATAACGAATTTCTTTACTCTAGCTGCAGCCATTTGGTCGGTACCAATTTTATCCCTTTTTTCACATATCCACCCTTAAAAGTACGAATTTCGAAAGTCACATTATTTTACATGTACATGCGACTAGAGGGATGAACACACTGAATGACTGTTTACTAGCTATTGCCGTTTCACTGGTACCATTTTTATCCCTTTTTGCTCCATTTCACCGCCTAAAAGTATAGATCACTCTATGGTGCGCAGTTCATGCCATAAAAAGGTTGAATTTGCCAAGTACCAGGTAAATACACAGCTGCAATTATTAATCCAGTCGTAGCTGATTGGTTGGTACTATTTTTATCCCTTAAAAGTACGAAATTGGAAAAAATATTTTACGTCTGTATTATATTAGAGGAATATAAAGACCGAATTTCGTGTTATAAAAGCCCCTACCTGTAAAGGAAATATATTTATAAGTATGTTTTTTTTTAGCAATTATTTTCAGGGTCTAGCTCATTTGCTATGTTGTTACAATCACCCTACACCCCATCATGGTGTAGGGTATAATTAAAGGTCTTCCCCACGTTCCAAGTTAATTTCAAATATGTGCGTGCACAATGTGGTCGACTTCAACTACAATTTCTAATTATAATCCTTGGCTTATCAAATGTTTATTATTATTTTTTTGCCAACTTACTGGCGCATTAAAGTATTTTCTCAAATAAGCTTTTCGCTGGATATTTATTTACGTCATTTCATCAGCGAAATATGGTGACTACAGTACATTTATCCTTCTTTAGTGTCCCCATACGAACTTCGAGGCTACATTTAGTTTTATTAGTTTTTTTTTGTTCGTTTTGTTTTTACGACCGCACTGTGGCATTAACTTTTCTTCCTTGACTCACTCTCTCTCTCTCAGCCACTCACTCACCCGAGTGGAGCGTGTAGAGCAAATTATTTTAATGTGCAGGGGACTTTCACTACACATTTTCAGTTAATTATTTAAATTACAATGACATTAGCCACAACCAAGAGAAAAAGAACAACGACAAAACATGAAATACACAATTCACCCGCCGCCATTAAGAAATTACGATTAAATTGAAAAACAGAATTCTTTGTTGTTTTTTTGTTGTTCTCCTTCAAGAATGTTATAAATTTTTGAGTACCACGTTTGTCAAGCTTGTTACGTAGGACACGAATGACACATTGAACATGGGCCTACTTCGGTCATTCCTTGTGAACGCCATCACCTGGTTTGTGTAGGATTCCGGAAATCATGGCCCCACCACTCTTTACACAACTGGTGCCGTGCAGAAGGACTTGACTGTGGCTGTGTATAAGCATAAACCAAAAAAAGCTTATGGCTTCTAAGCTAATGAATTGAATGAAAAACAGTTTGTCAATGGACAACAATATGCAGTGGTTTTTCAGACGATTCGGCCATGTCATTTCCCTTGATAGAATTTTAATGAAATTGTGTCAGGACGTCCAAATTTCCTAAGAATAAGTCTAACAGTTGTAGAGCGATTGATATTGAAAATGGACTTACTCGGTATAGAGGGAAAAATGTATCCCTAAAAACGACATGAAATAACCCTAATATCTGCTAATGTTTCCTGTATTTACAAATGTTTTTCGAATATGTCTGCTTATGTTTACATGATATTTGGTATTGTATAAATGAAACGAAAGCGAGTCTTATTTGTAAGGGGTGAAATGGGCCAAAATGGGATAAAAATGGTACCTATTAAACGACAACAGCTAAAACACAAAATTCGGTGTGTACGTTCCTTTAATTGAGTAGACACGTAAAATAACTGTTTTTTTCCAAATTAGCACATTTAACGAGCAAAATTGGAATAGAGGGATAAAAATGGTACCAACCAAATGACTGCATCTAGAATAAAGAAATTCGATGTGTACATTCCTCTGATTGCGTAGACACGTAAAATAGACGGATTTTTCGAAATATGTACTTTTAGGGGAGTAAAATGGAAAAAGGGGATAAAAATAGTACCAACCAAATTACCGCAGCTAGAGTTATCCTTTGATATTTGGTAAGTTCAATCTTTTTATAGTGTGAACGAACACCATAAAGTGGTCCATACTTTTAGGGGGTGAAATGGGACAAAACGGGATAAAAATGGTACTAGTGAAACGAATAGCACATTGAAATTCGGTGTGTACATCTCTCTAACCGCATAAAAACATAAAAATTTTCGAAATTCGGATTTTTCGAAATATGTTCGGTGTGTACATCTCTCTAACCGCGAAAAAAAACATAAAAATTTTCGAAATTCGTACATTTAAGCGGGGGAAATGTGGAAAAAGGGATAAAATTAGTACCGACCCGACTATAAGGCTGTAACTAAAATAACGAAATTCGCTATGTACAATTGTGTGACTGTAAAGATGTGCAAGGTCAAGGAAATTTTAGAAATTTCTACTTTTATAGGGACACGGGGAGAAAGGGGGGATACAATTGGTACAAATCAAACCGTTGCACAGTGGTTCTGCCTAGGGTATCCAAACGATTAGATTTTGTTCGATTAATCGAATAATTGGTTTTCAAATATTTGTTCGAATAATGAGAAAATCATGATTTCCAAATAACAAATAATTCGAATAAATTGACCAAAATAATCGATTAATCGATACTAAAAGTTTGTATTAAAATACTGAAATTAATATTATAAATTGATTTAGAATAATCCGTTGGCATTATTTTGCGATGTTCTACGAGTCCACGGAATAGCGGAAAAACTGCTTTGAATAGGTCCAACCACGATATAAACACTCTAAAAGAATTAAATCATAAATTTGTGCGAAATCCAGAATACATCATGAAGGTATTATGCGCTTGGATTGTTATTTCCATCGACTACATGCTTTCAATTTATTCTGAACTTCAAATTTAAACCGAAGTATATTCTTCTTCATATAAGAAAAAAATATATAGCAGAATCGTTACGAAATATTACATCACATAGATGTAGATAGAGACAGCATAGGAAGGGACTGACCGAAAGTCTTGTTTTTGCAGATTTTATTTCGAAACGAATTTACACATAATTATGGAACAGTTGAATTGCATTTTTCTTGACGATTTAGCTCTTGTTTATTATGTTTTAATAAGTTGAACAATTATTCGTTTAATCGGTTAATCGAATAACTATTGAGTTCTTTATTCGATGTATTGGAAATTCTTTGTTTTCGAATAAACGATTAATCGAATATATTAAAAGTTCGAATAATTGGATATCCCAGTGCCGCTCATAAGACAAAAATAAACAAGTAGTCAGTATACCCTGTGGTGTAGAGTGTAAGAAGGTCGTTACATTTGAATCTGGTATATATATACTACAAATTGCATGCTTTTATTGTATTTGTAAGAAAATTTGAACACAAAGTTTGAATGGGAGCTATATTTAGAGCGGAAGTAATCAATTCATTGTCGAAATTTGTATTGGAGATATATATAAATATATATATATATACTTTTGGGTGTTACAAACAAATGGACAAAGACATTATGCCCTGTGGTGTAGGGTATACAAATATCATAACTTTCCTAATATTTTACTGCACTCGACAATACATGGTGAAGGGTATTTAACAATGTCCCATAAATATACAGGGACAATGTGAAACCATGGACCCATAATGTCGACGTTTATATTAGGCATTTCTATGTGAAATAAGCCATTGACAATTTAATCAAGATCCGATATAATTCGATGCATATTTTTTGGGACTCTATGGTCGCCATTCTCTAATTTTATTATTGGTATTCCGGGGTAAAATATGAGTAAAGTATTCTTAGTTGATATATAACATGCTCTGGAAAATATGATCAAGATCACATGTCAAATGTGGATTCCAGAGCAGGTTTAGAGTAAATCGGATGGATATTTGTATGGCTGCTATATTTGGTTAATCCCATGTGAAATGGAACAGCAATATTCCTTGTGTTCTTCGATTTAATACAAATAAATTTGTTCAGTTCATTTTCCGTGTCTACACAGTCAGAGAAATGTATACACCAAATTTCATTATTCTAGGTACAGTCGTTTGGTTGGTACAATTTGTATCCCTCTATTCCCATTGTACCCCTTAAAAGTAAAAGTTAACGGGGCCGATTTCGCCCCGTTTCAATCCCAACCGATCTACGTCAATAAGACGCATTTATGGAAAATTTGAACGATCTAGCTCAATTCGTTTAGATGCTAGCATGCTTTCAACAGACGGACAGATGGACGGACGGACATGGCTAGATCGTCTTAGAATTTTATGACGATCAATAATATATATACTTTATAGGGTCTCAGGTCGACATTTCAAGGTGTTACAAACGGAATGACAAAGTTAGTATACCCCCATCCTGGAGGTGGAGGGTATAAAAACTGTGTATATAACAGTGATATGTTGGATCTCAATTTTAATAAAAATGTAGATGTTTTGGTGATCAGCAATAAATTCTATGATATGTACTTTTAAGGAATGCACAGTAGGATGTGGTGTAGGGTATACAAAATAGATAAATAATGAAAATCGTTAGCAAATTGACGCCGTAGAGCTCATTTTTGTACAAAGAGTTTGAACATTTTGGCTCTGAAAAGCCGTCTCCCGTATTAAACTATTTCACAAAACTAGAGTCAGTGACTTTATTTTCGCCTGAAATTCCGCATTATTATTATTTTTTTATTATTATTTTTCATTAAATAATTTACAAAATGTTTCCAAAAGCCAAGGCTTGACCCAACGACGAAATATTTTGCAAACATCATTAATACATCAATTCAGTTTTCATTTCTAGGGCGTGACCGCAGAAATTTACTTTCGTGACCTCTCCTAATATACAGCCTTCAGCAACTATATAAGATAGCTCTAAAAACTTAACTGTTAGATGTGTAATTTCATGTGAAACGATCATACACAGAAATTGTTGACACTAGGGTGAACCGGAAATAATGTATTTTTGTTATAAGATATTTAAAAAATGGATCTTTTTTGTTGTAAAAGATACAAAAATAATTTTTTTCTAAGCCAATATCTTCCAGATAAACCGAAAATTGTAAAAAACTTAAAAAAATATTGCTTTTTCCTTTCCATAATATTACTCTATGGAGAGATGATATTTGAGTGTGTATGCTGTACATTAGAGTGGCTTCAAAATAAAAGTTGTGGATGTTCCCGCCTAAAATTAAAGACTGGTTTGTTTTATGTGTTCTCCCAAAATATTTCGCTTTTATCATTGTCCGTTCGTGAGCTGGACGCTTTCAAAATAACCTCAATAAATCCAGTTTTTCTTGAATAAAATTCACGGTGAGAATGGTATTTAGATAAAACCTGCTAGAAATTAAAATCTGGTCCGAGCCTTATCAAACCAGATCATTTTAACCCAGAAAAGAGGGTGAAATTTTATTATTTTTGTGCAATTTTTGTTGCATTTTTTATAAAAACCACAGTAACTTCCATATTTTTCAGCTCGATTTGTGTTTTTGTTGGATCGTTGAAGACGTATTGATCACCAATTGCAATTTTTAGAACCCATTAAAGGCCGAAAATTTTTTTCTTACCGTTGGTTCTCAGTGTTATGTAAAAATTGAAATATGGGGTTATTTGCACCGTAAACACATTCTAGTCTTACAAAAACCTAATTTTTGAAAAAAAAAACCATCTGAAATTACGGTCTCTCAATGGATAAATTGGAAGGAAAACTTCACATATGATGTTACAATAAAACTGTGCGACATGATTTCCCTTCCAAGAACGAGATTATATAGAAGTGAAACTATAGGTCACTAATAGGAAAACTCATACTCAGTTTTTTATTTCGTGGTCGTTTGACTTTTTTACAGGACTTTTAATTTCCAAAGGATGTAAATGTTTCACTTATCTAGTTTCGTACTTTTGCGTATCATACAATGGCAATATGGATATCAAATGAAATAGAAGAAAATCTGCTAAATACACTTTTAATTACATTCGTCTATCTATGTTAATTTAAGATTAACAATCATTTCAATTTTTCCCCTTTATAAAGTTTATGTAGATTATTCACGTATTAATTTTTAAGGGGGGGGAATTTGAAATGGTTGATTTTCATTCCAAAAATTAGCTTTATATAAGATTAGAATGTGTTTACTGTGCAAATAACCCCATATTTCAGTTTTTACTTCACATTTAACCCACTGAGTATTAACAGTACGAACAAAATTCGCGGCCCTTAATGGGTTAGAAACCTCTGCAACGAGCCCCTAAAAAAATAAATCGAACTAAAAATGTGGATGTTATTGCGGTTTTTATAAAAAATGCATTAAAAATTGCACTAAAATAGAATAAATCTGTTCTTTATACTGGGTCATAATGCAAGTTTTTAATATGGTTTGATAAGGCTCGGGTCGGATTTTGGTTTCTAGCGGTTTTTTTCTCAATACCATTCCCATCGTGAATTTTATTCAAGAAAACCTGATTTATTGAGGTTATTTTGAACGCGTTCAGCTCACGAACGGACAGTGATAAAGGCGAAATATTTTGGGAGAACACATTAAACAAACCAATCCTTCATTTTAGCCGGGAATATCAACAACATTTTTTCCTTCCTCACAAAAGTAGCCACTCTACTGTACATACATTCAGATTTGCTTTAAATTGAATAATTACAATATCCCTCAAATTAAGACTTATTGAATGGAATAGAATAGCGAACCTATAATTCTGAAAGAACAAACTTATAGTCAAGCTGGTCAAAGTTTCTTTTTACAGTGGGTTAAAGTTTTTATTTCTTGGTCGAAGGGAGCATTATACTAAGTGAAAATGTTGTAAGTTAATGTCTGAGATAATTCTTATTGTCAGAATTATATTGTGGAATTTTATGAGGATCATTTTTGAGGAATATCTTAACCTTCTAGCTCCTCTCTCTATGGGTCAAGTTCACCCTTTTTCGAGAAAATCAAAAAAGATTCTTTCGAAAAGGACATTAAAGGATTAAAATGTTCTACGAAAAAAAATTCAGTAGGGGCTATCGAAGATATCAATGTTGTTAATAAAACTTTTCACGCTTAAATTGCAAAATTACACCAACTTACACAACAAAATTACTAGGATTAAAATGGGCCCAAGTTTTTTTTGGAGGATCGACCTTTATCGGCAAACAAATGCGGGGTTTTCGTTAGAGCTTGGTAAACATAAAATACAGATTGAATATTTTTGCAAAATTTTAATTTTCGCGGGAGGTATTGCTAAAACGATTGACATTTTTGTTTTGTAATTTTCTCGCGATATGATACGCGAGTTTTTCTAAAAGTGTTTTTTACAATTTTTGACTTTACAGCCAACATTTATCCTAATTTTCTATTATTTTAGTCGTGTTTAAAAAGTTTTCTAGATTTAGGGTATATCATTTTATCAAATTCATATTCATATTTATTCAATTTATTCAATTTTAAAGGATATTTTTTCGACCGTTTTGTTTCACTTCCTAAAACCAAAAAAATCAGTACTGTAGTACTGGAAGAAAAACTACAAAAAAATATTGAATAATTATACAGGGTTTTCCAACAAAAGGTGTTATTTTGTTATTCAAATAAAATCCCATTTTTTGAGATAAATGATCGTATGTTTATTTCATAATAAAGAGGAAGGTATGCCGATAATAATGAAAAACAACATCAGCCAAATGCCATCAGCCACCACGACCACGCTTACAGGACCATATCCTTTTCATTAAATTTTCCATAACCAAATCCCAAAGTGGCTGCTGTATGTCCTCGATAGCCTCACGAGTTTATCTTTGAGGTCTTGAATCGACGCTGGTCTGTTGGGGCAGACCTTATCTTTCACGTGGCCCCAAAGGAAGAAGTCGCAAGGTGTTAAATCACAAGATCTCGGTGGCCAATTGTGATCAACTCTTCGAGAGATAACACGGTCCGGAAACTTTTTCCGGACCGTGTTTTGTTGCTTGTGTGGGACGTAGCGCCAAAGTAAACTTTTTCCAGATCAATACCATCCAACTCCGACCATAAAAAATCATTAATCATCTCTCGATAGCGCAATCCATTCACCGTAACTGTTGATCCAACCTCATTTCCGAAAAAGTAAGGTCCAATGACCCCGCCGGACCATAAACCGCGCCAAACAGTCACACGATGAGGATGGAGAGGCTTCTCAACAATAACTCATGGGTTTTTCGAGCCCCAGATGCGACAATTTTGTTGTTGACGTAGCCACCGAGGTGGAAATGGGCCTCATCAGTCAAGATGATTTTCCGGATGGAATTCCGGATCATTTTCATTCATGAATTTTAATAATTTCAATGCGTTGTTGAAGCGTGTATCGTTCCATTTTTAGTAATGGCGTAGTTTCTACTTGTCCAATGTCAAAGAATAAGAGCTTCAAAAGTGACAGTTACCGAAATACCGGGTGATTCAAAATAACACCTCTTGTTGGCAAACCCTGTATTCTTCAAAAATGTTAAGTCCTTTTAAACCCAATCTCCATCGGACTATGAAAAACTTAGTATTTAGTTCTGTTATGTTTTGTGTCACCTTTCAGAATTATATATGGAGATTTCCATGACCCAAGCCATCTTTTTTTACTCTCGCATGACAAAAATCAAAATATTTTGTTTCATTTATTCAATGGTGGCACTGAACTACACGACTAATACGATCAGATTTTGACAACAAATTCAATTAAACTCCACAACTGCTAATAAATAAGGTCGGGGTAAAGTCGAGCATAGCCAGTTATTTGATATCTGCATATATACAGGCTCTATATCGTCGAATCACATACAAATGTACGTAAATGCCGCCAATGATCTGCTTTCCTGGGTGTATGAGTCAGATTGGAGTATGGCGTGAGAAACAGTTTATTTGTTGTTTTTGTTTTGCTTTTCTTCGTTTTCCAAGTTCCAAGAAAATGCCTGAAATATTCGATGGTTGTACAAATCATTCCATTCGTATTTCAGGCACGTCCATTGGAAAGTGGGAGTAGAGCGAAGGATAGAAATTTAAGGATGTCTTTGCATTGCATCTTGTTAACAGTTTCCATTAGAGTGCTGTTGCTCATGCTGAGTCTGCCGTTTGTTTGTGTTTTTTTTGCTTGCACGCACACACACACACACTCTGCTCGAACATGTGTACGGAGAACGTGCGTTAAGCAAAATATCTATGGTATGTCTGTCTGTGTTTGAACTTTAACACTGCTCGACACACTCTTGCTTTCGTACTACCCGTCCATGGATGGAATGGCAACCATGTTCCATGTTCCACTTCAAATGTATTCTCGTTGCAGTCACCGCAGCAGCATCAGAATTTTGCACACACAACCCTATCGTTTGGCGCTGCTTTGGCATGGTGTTGACTTTCATTTCCTCATCTTCAGATGGTCTGTTTATCTGTTTCCTTTTTGCTCAGATTGAGTATTGGATGCGAGGACTATGACACAAGTTTTCGAATGGTATGAAGAGGTGTAGATGACATTGTTTTTCCATACATTTTCCATAAATACGTCTTAGTCGTAGATCGGTGGGGATTGAAACTGGGCGAAATCGACCCAAAGGGCAAAAATATTTCCCTCACAAGGACTAAAAATACCCATAATAACCCCTAATATTTTTGAGTGTTTAAGCATGTTTTTTTAATATGCCTGCTTGTACTTACTTGTATATATTTATTTTATTTTTATACCCTTCGCCTCCAGGATGGGGGTATATTAACTTTGTCATTCCGTTTGTAACAGCTTAAAATATTCATCGGAGACCCCATAAAGTATATATATTCTGGGTCGTGGTAAAATTCTAAGACGATATAGCCATGTCCGTCTGTCCGTCTGTCCGTCTCTCTGTCTGTTGAAAGCACGATAGCGGCCGAACGAATTGAGCTAGGAGGTTCAAGTTTTGCCTAAATGTGTCTTATGGTTGCAGATCGGTTGGGATTGAAAGTGAGCGAAATCGGCCCAGAGGGAAAATTTTTTCCCTCACAAGGACTGAAAATACCCCTAATATTTAGAGTATTTCAGCATGTTTTTTGATCATATTATCTTGTATGTACTTGATATTTGCTATTCGCATTCCATTTATAGCATAAAAGGGCACCATAGAGTGATTTTTATTTGTTGGGGGTGAAATGGGACGAAAAGGGATAAAAATAGTACATATCAAACGACAACAGATAGAAACACGAAATTTGGCGTGTACATACCTCTAATAGAGTAGATACATAATATAAAAGTATTTTTTCAAAATTCGTACTTTTAAGGGGTTAAATGGGGATAGAGGGATAAAAATAGTACCAACCAAACGGCTGCACCTAGAATAATGAAATTCGGTGTATATATTCCTCTCATTGCATACACACATAAAATAAAGGAAATTTTCGAAATTCGTACTTTTAGGGTGAAAAATGGAAAAAGGGGATAACAATTGTACCAAACAAATGGATGCAGCTAGAACCATGAAATTCGCGGTATACATTCCTCTGACTGAGTGACACGAAAAAGAAACTTTTTTCCAAATTCGTACTTTCAAGGGATTCAATGGTAGAAGAGGGATAAAAATGGTACCAACTAAAAGGCCACAGCTAGAATGATGAAATTTTCGAAAGTCGTACTTTTAAGGAGTAAAATGCGAAAAAGGGAATAAAAATGGTACCAACAAAATGGCCGCAGATAGTATCATGGAATTGGATATATACATTCCTCTGAGTGCATAGCCACGTAAAATATATATATTTTTTTTCCAAATTCGTACTTTATTTTGTTGCTTTTACGACAAAAAATAGTAGAATCTTGAAGCTCTCTTATACTGTGTACGTGAGAGATAAGGTATTTTCAAAATGTATTTGAATTTAAAATAGATGGAAATACAACCAAACAAAGGACTGCAGCTGAAAATACACTCTCTATCCCCCAATATTAAGGGTATTTTTATGCCTTATATTTACTTTATAAATTGAAGTATTATTTCCATTATATATATACATAGTATACAAATATTGGTAGCCTTGGCTTATTAATTAAATTTCTGATTTTCATACAGTTAAAATTTGTTACCTTGAGTCAGCTAGCTGTACGTAGCACCTTGGACATAGAGCACTTGGTGTCCACCGCTCATCTATGTTTGAGACCTTTAAATTGAAGCTCTCTTCAAATGAATCTCTCAATTTAGGTGAAAAACAACGCTTGTTTTTTTTTTCAGAAACGTATTCTCCGCACATGTAACAAAAATTACTTGGATTGGTATTGCATTCAAATCCTCGCGAACGTTTGCTCATTTTAACTATCGCGTTCGTCGACACTTGTTGAATGAGTAAAATCGATCAATGAAGACCTATTTATACTGTGTATTGTTTAGTATTTTACTGACAGGTACTTATAAATGGGTGTATATTTTTTTACGGTGGCTACATACCTGTTTCACCATGTGTGAGTCTTAAATTTTCCGAATAATGACCACCCTTAAATGTGGGTTGCATTTCTGTAAAAAAATCGTACAGGTAGCCAACGGAAAACCCAAATAATTAAAAAAGTCCCCTTTCCTTTTTTCCTTTTAATTGTTCACGCACATTTATTAGCGTTTATTACTTTGCTAACGCAATCATAAAAATTAAATAACCCTTTGTTTATTCCGTTTTGTTAATTCTGAGAATCAAAAAAAAAAGAAAAAACCTTACCATAGACAAAGTTGTGCATATGTCGAGCAAATTTTTGAAATTCATACCTTTACTCAATTGCGAATAAAAGCGAAACGCGTGCATCGATTTTCATGATCTTTGTCTCATTTTGCTCATAGGTTATGTGACTTTACGTAAAAGTAATAAGATTTGACATTTTTTTTCATTTTGGATTTTTTATGGATTTTTAAAAAAAAAATTTTAAATCTTTAGGCAAAAAATAAGTTTTTTCCTTTATATATTCATTTTTAACTTGGAAACTGTTGCTTGTATAGGAAAACAATATATGAACAGATTAAGGGAATTGTAATTTTAAATTTTTTAAAATTTAATTCAATTAAATCGGGCTAGTGGTTCCCGAGTTATGCCGGACGAAACAAATTAACAAAAAAAAAAATTTTTTAAATTTAAAAAAAAAATAAAAAAAAAAACCAAACGAAAAAAAATTTTTTATTGCGTTTTTCGAGCTCATGTCAAGGTTATCTACACAGAAAAAATTATCGCATCCGGAGTACATGAAATTTTTTTCATTTTGTTGAGTAGTGTAATAATAATATAATAATTCGTAGACACGTAAAATAGAGAGATTTTTCGAAATTCGTACTTTAAAGGATATAATTGAAAAAGAGGGATAAAAATGGGACCTACCAAACTGCTGAAGTTGAAATCATTAAATTCGCTGTATACATTCTGACTAAGAAGACTCGAAAAAAGGTTTATATATATATAACATAACATTATGAACCAAATGTAACAGTAATAATAGAAACAACACAGATAGCTTCCCATCTGGTTAATTTTTAGGAAAATTTGGTTTGAGAATTTAGAATTTATAAAAAAGAGAGATTACAAAAAAATGAAAAAAAAAAACAAAGTTTTAAATATTTGCAGTAAGAGTTATTTTAGTCCAGTTTCAATTCCTTTTCATTAATTTGGTTTTTGAAATGACAATTTTCTTGCGATATTTAGACTTATATTTTTTAAACGATTCTACTGATGTATGTACATTCAGATTTGCTTCGGATTGGATAACTATTATTTCAATTAAATCGTTATTGTAATTAATTCTTATGTTTTTTTTTCATGAATGATACTGGCGTTTTTCCGAATATTTTATGGCTTCACGCCTTCTTCGAGAGGGATTCCATTTACATTTATTGAATTTCTTATTAAATCTGAATCGTGAATTAATATCATATTTATTGTGTAGCCACTTGGAATAGTTACATTTTCTATTAATTTCGGGTCAGTTTCCAGTAATGTCGGTGAATTGTCCATATTGGCAAACAAATCTTCTAGTCGTAATCAAGGCATTACTCCAACCATATCCAGTCTTCACAATGTCGACATATAACCCCATTTCGTTTTATATTGGTGTTTCCTTACCCCTTTTACATGTAATTTGTTCACATTGTTGTAAGCATGATGTAGCTTCAATCATATATACCGTGGTTCTAATACACATTTTTGTTATGGGCTTGTGAACAAAAACAAAAATTATACACACTTCATTAGCTTCTTCATTAGGTATTAGCAGCTGAAGTTGACATTTTTTGATTCGAAATACGTGCATTCTTATTCAAAATAAAATTTGGAGATATAAAACAATATATATATATATTTTTTTTACAAGCTGCGAAAGTCGGAAATTCTATTATAGTATTACTTTTAATGATGCCTTAGATGTTTACAAAGTACTTGCTTATACAATATAATATATAATTAAACAAGTATTTTTTCTTCATTAAAATGAGTCGTACGAACTATACTAAGAAGGTTTTTATTATATGTGAAACAAATTATTAGTTCTGTTACTATTTTATTCGACACACATGTATGAATGTATAATTCCAAACCACTTGTTGATATTTACATTCGTACAACCTGTTAATATTCATTATGCCACATGTTGATATTTACTCTACATGTTCAATTTTGTAAGCTACTAGATTATTTCTATCTAAATGTGTGTATAAAAGGCAGAGCAGTTGCTCTGGAAAATAAATTCACATCGAACAATAGAAGCGAGCATTTGTAGTTAAAAGCGACGGTGCCTTCTAAATAAAGAGTGAAAAGTATTTTATAAAACCATTTCATGAAAACTTACAATCTTAGAAACAAGATTGTTTCATATGTTTAATACTTCGTTATAACTAAGTCGTTTTAATATTGACTATTTTGTTATAGAATTATTGCTTTTAAAATACGTAACTAAAAGTCGAACTTTGACCTATCATAGCTCCCACAAAAAAAGTTATTTTCAAAACTCATTTGAAGTTTTCTTGTCCAGACTGTTTTCTACTAAATTGCACTAAATGATTTGTAAAATTCTTAAAAAAAATTGTCCTCGATTTTGGCCGCAGCCGTGCCTATGTGAGACATATCGTTAATCCAGCAAATACGTATATCACGTATACGTAATATTCATATGTTAGAAATAATATTAATCATTCGCATAATTATTCAACGGACTAGGATGGAAAATCATCCTTGGCGAATTCGTAATACACATATATTAGAGATAATATTAATCATTCACTCAGTTATAGCTAACTGGGAAGGCAAATCATTCTAAAGGGTGATTTTTTAGCTATTATATTTTTGGCAACACTGGTTTAAACAGCTGACGCACGTTTCGTGTTTTGTTTCACTGTCAAACATCTTCAGTTTGTTCTATAATTTAACCATGAATCAAATCAAACTATTGAATTTTATTATCAAAATGCGTGCTTTGTTAAGAAAGTTCATCGCGCGCTTCCATTTTATGGTCATTTTAATCGACCCACTGAAGCGGCTATTCGGGCTATTGTGACTAAATTTCGCACCAAATTTACATTGTTCGACATTAAACCACCAACACGCTTACGTAGAGTGCGAACTGAAGAAAATATCGCAGCTGCATCGGCCAGTGTTAATGATGACCATCAATTATCGATTCGTCGCCGTTCGCTGCATTTGGGCCTCTGCTACTCAAAAACGTGGAAATGCCAAAATTGGACTAAGCGGATGGACCATTTGAGGCGCAGTCAAGGTCAACATTTGCATGAAATAATCTTCAAACATTAAATTATATGGACCGTACTATCGATTCAAATAAATATTTCATGCATTTTTCTGAATTTTATGTGTTTTGTTTTTGAAAAACTTTTCTATAGCTTTTATAAAATCAATTCAATGTGTTTAGAGCAGACTATACAAAAAGAATTCTTATTGTGCGGCAATTATATATATAGACTTTTGACACTTTGGATAGTTAAACCCTTGCTGGTTCATGTTTCCTCCGTTAGGCATCAAACAAATTGTTTTCCTATTCAGAAATGTTGTATCTATTGTCCATCTAAGGTCTATGATATGGGTGTTCCAAGAAATGGTCGGTCTACGTGTAAGGAAAAACTTGCTAAATGTAAAGCTCACCTCGAGACAAAGTCGTATGATGACACTTTCAACCATTTTAGCATTTATGATATTTAATTGGCTCCACAGTTAAATTTCGCCGCGATATCGACAAAATCTTTTAGAATATGCTTAATAGGAATATTATTTGCAAAATTCAATCAGTAACGTCAAGATTAGAGCGCATGAAATTTGGCAGTTTTTGCCACTGTTCTCCCGGTTCTCGGATTTAAATTTAATTGTTTTAAATATAGATATAATAAGGTGGAGGCTATAAAAATGTTGTTTTTTCTTCAAATATTATATTTTCCTCCGACAATGTTAAATACGTGAACTTTGTCTGCAGTCCCCACCCCCATTCCTTTGTGTACTTGATATCATTTTCTTTAATTTGATTGAAGTTTTACGACACGACAGAGGTTAAATACTTAAATATCTTAAGGGTGTTGATCCTTTTAGCGTTATTTATTAGGTTTTCTCTTTTCATTATTTTGGTTTTTGTAGATGCTGCAGTTCGAAATTAATCAAGATTTTAGTGTTTCTATTGAAAATATTGAATTAACTTTGATCTGTTATTCAAGGAAATTATTTTTGTTTTATTTTTTCATGCTAAAGAAAAGCGGAATAATTTAAAAATTTGTACATATTCGATATAGGAGACTTGACTTCTACTTGACTACTAATCGCAGTTTCAAGTTCGTGTCAAAATCGAAAGAACTCGAGATGCCACATGACAAAAGTACAATTACTGAACACTCCCCTCAAATGTCCTGGATTTAAAATAAAAGCCTGGACGAATACAAATTAAATTTTAGTTGCATTATCATTTTAAGTGGATAAAAATAGTACAAATAAAACGGGTGTCGCTAGAATAATGGAAATATGTGTATACTTCGCTCTAGCAGCGTAGAATCGAAAAATAAAGTCATTTTTCTACATTTCTACCTTTTGGGGCAAGAAGGGATAAAATTGGTATCATGCAAATTACCGCAGGCAAAATAAAAGAAGTAAGGAAAGGCGGGCGGGGCCGACTATATGATACACTCCACTTTCTGTCCGAATACAATTCAACTCGGTAAAAAAGTGAAAACGGGAAGAATGTTTGTATGTTTCCTAATCATAGGCTAATTTTACCTGGTCCAATTTGTCAAATCGGAAATATTTATATCGGTGCTATATCCAAACATGGAATATATTGACTAACTTTCACAATAAGTTCATCCAGTTCAAATATAACGTGTTAAGCTCATTTTGTGAAAATTCGTGCTTTCTGGTGCGTGAAAAGTGAAATCGGGAGTGAAATTTGTGTGGGAGCTATATATAAAACTGAACCGATCTAACACATTTTTTACCACAGGTGTTTCCAGTTGAAATATAAGATGTTTTACCAAATCTGAAGACAATCTGATACATTATGTGGTCTCTAGAGCGGAAAAAGTCAAATCGGGAGAGAAATTTGTATGGGAGCTATATATAAAACTGAACCGATCTAACACATTTTTTACCACAGGTGTTTCCAGTTGAAATATAAGATGTTTTGCCAATTTGTAATATGTGGTACCTAGAGTGAAAAGAGTCAAATTGGGAGTGAAATTCGTATGGGAGCTATATCTAAATCAGAACCGATTGTCTTCAAATTAAATAGCGTTTGTCGTTGTATCGAAAAACTTCGTTGTGCAAAGTTTCATTTGGTTCTGTCTACAATTGCGACCTGTATCGTGATTACAAGAATAGATAGACAGACGGACGGTCGGACATTGATAAATCGACTCAAAAAGTGATTCTAAGTCGATCGGTATAATTAACAATGGGTCTATCTCACTTCCATTTGGGTTTTACAAACAAATGCACAAAGACATACTACTCTCGTGGAGTTAAAAGTTATAAACCATTTAAGCCGTATAGCTCATTCTGTGCCACCCTGTACTTTCCATACTTTTTCTATCTGCTCTGTTTTCCAGAAAAGAAAAAAGCTGCAAAAAAGTGAGTGTACTATGGGCTTAATCAGGTTGCTCTAAAAGATATGAAAAGAAAATTATTATTTCCGGCCTCATTCATTAACAGTACATTGTCTTATACGTTTGCAGTCAAATCTTTCTCTGACTTCTGCATTTGTTACTCGTTTATTTGTATTTGGTATACCTATGCAATTCAACTCAATATGTTTACTAATTTCATATGATTACTATTATTAACTCACCAATTCAAACGAACTTTGTATCCTGCAAATAGACAATGGAATGGAAATGGAATTAATTGAATAATTGTATAATTGCACATGCTTAATAGAGATTCAATGAAAACGCACTAAATCTCATTGTGTGAATAACAATAAGATCGACCGTAAGATATTTACACACTACACAGCAATAGCCTAATCAATAGAGCAGTTGAGGCCAGACCAGTCCAGTTGAGTCCAGTCCAATCAGATAAACAGCTGTCATGGGCACAAACTCCTCAAAACAATTCAACAGCGAACCGATGAACAGCATGTGACCAACTAAATGAATTTCGAGATATGAACAATGCATGTTCATAGATACACATGAGTGTATCTTTATACACTCAGAGAAAAAAATGAAAAAAAAAAAATATTAACTGATCAAATTTTAACTAAAACTAAGAAATATTTAAGTTCCTATGGGTTAGATTTATACTAAACATAACAAAAAAATATTGAAAGAACTTTACCTGGGACGGCTCATAAATTTTAAATCAAATGGTGAACAAATTATTTAAAAAATCGTATTTTTATTGATAAAAAAAACATAAAGAAACGAAAAATTTTATTTAGTTTTATTAAGATTTTAACAAAGATAACAATTGCTACATGTAAAAGATCAAAGGATTCTTTGTTGACGCAATCTTTTTAAATCGTGATTTTTTGAATATTTGCTTAAATAGCTCGAAATTAGATAACAAAATATTTTATTTATTTTACATTTTTATATTATTTTAAATTATTTTATAATAGTTGTGGTCTTAACGATGAAAACAAGGTATAACTGAAAAAATCTATGGATTAATGTACAAGTTATGGCCCTTATTCTTGCAATTTACAGAAAAATCAAAAACTCATGATTTTTTTTAATTCTTTGACGTCTACCAAGATTGTCATAACTTCTACATTTACACAATGATCTCTTACATAAAGACAATGTTTTCTTCGTTGGAATGTTTGCTATTAAAAAATAAAACCAACTATGTTTTCCTATATTTTTCTAATTTGTATGGATTTTTTCATGCCACGTTTTTTTAGGATTTTTTTTCTCAAAAATGCCCTTTACAAATTAGGTAACAAAATATTTTATTTATTTTATATTGTTTTATTTTATAATAGTTGTGGTCTTAACGATGAAAACAAGGTATAATTGAAAAAAATCTCTGGATTAATGTACAAGTTATGGCCCTTGTTCTTCCTATTTACAGAAAAAATCAAAAACTCATGATTTTATTCAATTCTTTGACGTCTACCAAAAGTGCCATAACTTCTACATTTACACATAGATCTTTTACATATAGAAAATATTTTCTTCGTTGGAATGTTAACTATTAAAAAATAAAACCAAATATTTTTTTGCGATTTTTTTCTAATTTTTATGGATTTTTTTTCGTGACAAGATTTTTTTTAATATAAATTTTTCTCAATTTTTTGGAAACCACTTCTTCTGTGTGAAAGTGACTTTCTTAACATTTGTAGCCTAGGTACTAACGGGTGTTATCGGTCTTATATTTCCAAAATGAGAGTACAAATACTAATGGTATCTTCCGAAAAAAATTAATTTTGGTTCCGAGCAAAAATTGGAATTTTAGCAAAAAATATTTTTCAAACACAAACAATTTTTGATAAAAAACACAGCAAAACATTTCTCGCAATTTCAAGTTATTGCAACTTCATTATATTTCAAAAATGTGTATGGTAAACAACCATATCTCGGCAAGCGAACGTATACACAAAACATACAGTTTTGTTGTCGTAACAAAAGGTACGGAACAATAAGAAGAATGGGAAATGTATTTTCCATTTTTCTTATTGTTGTTGTTGTGTTCTTAAGGGAATATTATAATACTATTTTAGCAATAAAATAAAACATTTTTTTTAAATTCCAATATTGTTCTACCAGTTAACTTTATGACTCTGCAAAGAAATAACTCGCATTCCGCGTAACATTTGATTTGATTTCGATTGACAAGAAGCAACTAAATTTTCTTCACGAATCGAAAATATCTTCGAGTGACGGTCGCGGCAACATCGAAATGACTGGTTGACAAAGCTACACACAACTCTATGTGTAGCAAAACATGGATGTGTTGTTAACAATAACTACTTTTTTAAGCCATTATAAGGAGTCCATTATTTCATACTTCAAAATAATGCAGGGCGTAATGGGCTGTCATTACTAGGTAATGCAAATAATAATGAGGTGGCATTATCGAGTTTTTGTTGGGTTACAAATATCTCCAAGTATTTTAAATAGCTCTCAAGGCTATTAAACTCCCAATAATACAGTTGATCCATGGCTATTAATTTTGATAAAATAAATTAAATTTTTACTAAACAAAGCACGGCTAAATTTTCTCGAGTGTACGCAACTATTGGCTAATCTGGATGTTGTCGGTACAGTTCAACTCAAATTGAATGCAATTAATACACACACAAACATACACACAAGTTAGTATAAGTCAAAGGAACATGTAGTTGATTCATCTCACATCTAAGGATGTGCCACCACAGTGTGCGGTAGTATGGACGATGAGACGACGGACGATAGCCCCCCAAGCAAAATATCCTTGTTCGAAAATATAATGTGATTTGAGAGGTAATAATTATCTTAATGAGAACATGTCTTCGCTTGTATAGCCCAACGTAGTAGCAGCAAAAACAAGGATGTTTGGATGTTGCTGCCTTGGCTACAACAGCAAGGAATGTTTGTCAATGTAATGGCGAAGTAATGTTCATTAACTTACTTAGAATTAACTGGAAATTTCGAGTATATAATTGCATTAACGCAATCCAAACGTTGAAAGGACTCTGCGAGGATTTTGTGAATATTAACTACGACGATGGTAGATTATCGACCGGGGGCATTTTGTGCAAAGGATATGTTGAATGTTGCTTTTGAAGTTTGCAACAACATTGTGGTATTTGTGTAATTGTTTCGCAACCAAAAAAGAGCATCTGAAAGAGCATAAAATATCCTACATCACGAATCATGAATTTAAAATGGAGTCGTCATAATTTGAAATATCAAAAGTTAATTTTCAACATTCATTACTTTTCAACTCAATTTTTATTTATTAAAATAAACTATAATTGTGTAGTTTCTCGATAATCATACCCTTGGTTGTAAATGGTGATTTCTAACACAGTGATATAACAAGTAAGGAAGGTTAAAGTCGGGCGTGGCCGACTATATGATACCCTACACCTAGTCAATATAACCTGTGATGTAGGTATAGAAATATCGTTACATTTGAACCGGGTATATATATAATTTCATACTTCTGTCTGTATTTGTAAGAAAATTTTAACACATACTTTGAATGAGAGCTATATATAAATCTGAACCGATCTGACACATTTTTAGCATAGGTTTTCTGAAATATAAGACGCTTTCCCAATATATGGAAATGGAAATCTATTAAATATGTGGTTTTTAGAGCTGAAAGAAGCTATATATAAATCTGAACTGATTTGACCCACTTTTGCAATGGATGTTTGTAGTTGAAATATGAGCTGATTTGCCAAATTTTAGGCAAATCAGTTCAAATATGATATTTCTAGAGCGGAAATAATCAATTCAGTGACGAAATTTGTATTGGAGCTATATACATATCTGACCCGATCTGGCCCATTTGTACCGGAGCTGTTTCTAGTTGAAATATAATTCGTTTTGCCAAATTTGAAGAAAATCTCTTAAAATATGTGGTTTCTAGAGCGGAATTAATCAAATCGGGGGAGACAATTGTGTGGGAGCTATATATAAATCTGAACCGATATGACCCACTTTCGGCATAGATGTTTATAGTTGACATATGATCTGATTTGCCAAATTTTAAGAAAATCTGTTAAATTATGTGGTTTATATTATATTTTATATTTATATTTTTTTTCTACTTGAAATATAATTTGTTTTGAAAAATTTGAAGAAGTTAAAATATGTGGTTTATAGAGCGGAAATAATCAAATCGGGGGAGACATTTGTGTGGGAGCTTTATATATATATCTGAACCGATCAGGCCCATTTTTACCAGAGTTGTTTCTAGCTAAAATATAAGTTGTTTTGCAAAATTTGAAGAAAATCTGTTAAAATATGTGGTTTCTAGAGCGGAAAAAGATCGGTTCAGATTTAGATATAGCCCCCATACGAATTTCACTCCCGATTTGACTCTTTTCACGCTAGATACCACATATTACAACAGATTTTCTTCAAATTTGGCAAAATATCTTATATTTGCATGAGAAACACCCAGGATGAAAATGAGTCAGATCGTTTCAGATTTATATATAGCTCCTATACACATTTCGCTCCCGGCTTGATTTTTCCGCCCCAGAAACCACGTATTTTCATCGAATTACTTCAAATTGAGAACTGGAAGAACCTATTGTGAAATGGGTCACTTCATTCCATGTTTGGATATAGCCCTGATACAAATATTCTTCTCGATTTGACAAATTGAACCAGGACATATTATCCTATGATTAGGAAACATACAAAATCCTTCCCGATTTCACTTTTTTACCAAATTGAATTGTAATAGGATAGAAAGTGGAGTGTATCATATAGTCGGCCCCGCCCGACTTTAGCCTTTCCTTACTGGTTAAACCTTCAGGATGGGGTTATAATAAGTTTGTCATAAGACCGTCCACAGCTAGAGTCATGAAATTCGGAGTATACATTCCTCTGGCTGCGTAGACACGAACAATAAAAGGTGTTTTCCAAATTCGTACTTTCAAGCGATACAATGGGCACAGAGGGATAATCGTAGCACCAACTAAACAGACACACAAAATAAAGAGATTTTTGAAGGTCGTACTTTTAAGGGGGTAAAATGGGGATAAAAATGGTACCAACCAAATGACCGCAGCTAGAATTATGGAATTCGGTGTATACATTTCTCTGACTGCATAAACACGCAAAATAAAAAGATTTTTTTAAATTCGTACTTTTTACTTTTACGGCAAAAATTGGTTGAATTATGTAGTTAGGTTATTTTGCACTACGTACGTGAGATAATGGATTTTCAAAATTCGTACTTTTGGAATTAAAATAGAATGGAAATACAACCAACTGTAGCGCCCACTATCTACCAATATTTATGGTATTTAAGCTTTTTTGAAAATATAAATATAAGAATATTTATTTTTTAATTGACTTGAAGTACTATTTCGATATATATATAGTGTAAACGTACTGGTAGCCTTGCCTTAAAAGCGTGGTTTCAAATAATAAGAATATTATATTTATTTATTTTTTCAATATTTGCATTTGTTTTTATTTGGCTATATTAAAATAAAAATTATATTTTCCTATATTACTATTGCACTTCTACAAAAATCGACAGCCTCTGTGGAATGCCATCCATGGTGGAGGGTATATAAAGTTCAACCCGACCGAACTTAACGCCGTTTTTTGCGGTCCACTAAAAACGGTGCCTTATCGAATTGTCATAATGTAAGGCTCCAAACCTTTCCAGGCGTAGATAATTGAACTTTGAAATGGGCAACTGCAGACCAAAGGATATCTTGAGACTCCTCCACGATGGGCGGTGCAACAAATGATAGTGAAAATATAGGCTGGACCAATTAAATTTTTCAATTCGAAAGGAAATTCATTTTTATACCCCCACTCTACAGAGTAGGAGGGCATATATCATTTCGGACAGAAAAAAAGTGTAACGCATTGAAGGACTGACTTTCGCGACTTTTTAACTTGTTTGAGCCATGTCCGTCCGTCCGTCCGTCTGGATGACTGGTGTACACGATAACTCTCGAAAGGATTTAAGAAATCAATTCACACTTTACACATGGTAATATTTTTTCCAAAATTAGTTTAAGTTCGAAGATGGGCGAAATTGTCGCGCCCCATTCTGGTACCTCCCCCGCAAATGGTCCATATTTCTATGTTAAACTAAAGCCAATGTAACTTCCACAGAGATATGCGGAATCAGCTATATTTTTATACCCTCCACCTCCAGGATAGGGGTATACTAACTTTTTCATTCCGTTTGTAACACCTTGAAATATCGACCTGAGAGTAAAGTATCTCAGCCATTTTCCCTCACAAGGACTAAAAATACCCATAATAATCCCTAATATTTTAGCATATTTAAGCATGTTTTTTGAATATGTCTGTTTATATATGGTATGTGCATTCTCCTTATAGCAAAAACGTGCACCATAAAGTGATTCTTATTTGCACGTTTCTTTCGTACTTTTTGGGGTTAAAATGAAAAAAGGGGATAAAAATAGTACCAATCAAATGACCGCAACTAGAGTCAAGAAATTCGGAGTATACATTCCTCTGAGTGTGTAGACACGGAAAATAGACGAATTTTTCGCAATTCGTACTTTTTGGGGTTAAAATGGAAAAAGGGGATACAAATAGTACCAACCAAATGACCACAGCTAGAATCATGCAATTCGGTGTATACATTCCTCTGACTGCGTAGACACGGGAAATAAACGGATTTTTCGAAATTCGTACTTTCAAGGGATACAATGGTACAGAGGGATAAAAATAGTACCAACTAAATGACTACAGCTAGAGTGATGAATTTCTAGTTGCGTAGAAACGTCAATGGTACCGACCAAATGGGCGCAGCTGGAATCATGGAATTCGGTGTATACATTCCTCTGACTGCATTGACACGCAAAATAAAAAGTTTTTATTCAAATTCGTACTTTGTCTTTTACGGCAAAAATTGTTTGAGTCATGAAGTTAGGCTATTTTGCACTATGTACGTCTGATAATGGATTTTCAAAATTTGTACGTTTGGCATTAAAATAGAAGGGAAATACAACCAACTGTAGCACTCACTATCTACCAATATTTATGGTATTTAAGCTTTTTGAAAATATAAATAGAAGAATATTTATTTTTTGATTTGAAATAAATAATGGTTTGAAATAATTAAAATATATTTATTTATAAAATTATTTTTTCATTATTTGTATTTGTTTTGGTTTGGCTATATTAAAAAATTTATATTTTCCTCTAATATTACTGCACTTGTACGAAAACCGACAATCACTGTGGAATGCAATCCATGGTGGAGGGTATATAAAGTTCGGCCCGCCGGACTTAACGTCGTTTTTACTTACGTTTTTACTGATAAAGCTTTTATGGTGGGTTTTGGAACGCCTCTTCCTGTACCTCCCCACAAATCACCCTAAAGTACGTAAATGAAAATAACTTATATACGGATGATCGGAATACTGTGATTTTTTTTTTCATATGGACGATATTGCCACACCCGTTCTGGTACCTCCCACACAAAGTGACATAAACTTTGTTTGAAATAAAAAATCGTTTGCAATTTTATATTTGAAAATGTTTTTATAATCACTTTAAATCTAAAAAATATTTATTCTTTAGCTACGCCCCTTCAAATGCCTCTCACACAATTGTCTATATCCTAGGTAGAATTAACTTCTTCATATCTTCTATACTGGGATCGGATAAAAATTACCACCAGTGATTTGACTCTTTCCTTTTGGGTGTTACGAACAAATGCACACACATATTATTGTGGAGGGTATATATATTGTGAAGATCGAGCTCACAGAAATGTAGTCCAAATGTTAACGTAATCTTGAGTAAATATAAACGATTTGAGTACATTCAAACAAAAGATAAATTTAATTCATACTGGCTGCCAAACAATTATGAATTTTCATAATTTCAGTCCGAATTTACTTGGATTTATTGCACTTTGTCGTGTGCAATCAAGAAATATGAAATAATCTGTGGCACAGCATGAAATTCATTGGAAAAGTGGTTTCTTTAATTATTGACCCAGACAGCATTAAATCCAGTGAAATATGCTGGCCTAATCTGACCCAGACCGCATGAAATTCATGGACACTCCTTTCATCCAGCCACACTTAAGATCAGGTGGCACACATCTGTGTGCGTATGTGTTTCAATGCATTTTACTAATGATACAGGCCAGACCTCCTTCTCAGATCTATTGATTTTAGATTTTTGAGAAATTAAGCGAATTAGAAGACACCTTCTCCACCATTACTCTTAACCTACCCACTACCTTTAATTGATGTAGATAAACGATAAAGTATTTATTATTTGGAATTTTTTCTCCAAAAAACAAACCTAATAAATACTCAACTAATTTGTTAGCAATTTCACAAGGCATTGCCACCAATGATTGTGATTAATTGCCGAAAATGTTCGCAGGAATTGTTCATACGTTGGCTGACTTTTCTTCGGGTCTTTTCACTTTTCTTGGCAGCGCTTTATCCCTCTCCCACAGTGTGCTGCGCTGTGCTGTGTCGTGCTTCAATGCTAATTGTATTCATTTGTACATCCTCCCACATTTTTGTCGGTTCAACGTGTTGTGTATTTGCCTTTGGGCCAATGCCACAAATCCTCCAGCCTGCCGGTCTGCTACCCGTGACGCCGACAACAATACCGGCAACATTCAAACATTTTGTTGTATGACAGAGTCATAGACATCATAAAGTACCTACCCTCCATCCGCATGCAGCGAGAGTGGGCTGGAGTAAAAACAATCTTTTCGTGTGGTTGGTTGGGGCGCTGAAAATATAATAAACTTTTTCTATTTATAAAATTTCTATGTAATTATTTTATTGAAAATCTTTCGTCTTAGGCTTCGAGCGCCAGTGTTGTTGTTGCACAATGGGTCGGGCAATGACGTGACGGGAAATAATATGTATTTAAAAATAAGGTTACAAAATGTTTTTCTTTCTGCCGAATACATTGCGACAGATTTCATAACGAAACATGTGTGTGAAGATAAATTCGAATTTAACTAGCAAAGACACAAACCACTTCTTTTTTCAGCGCGCTGTTATGGAGTTAACAGAGCAATGTTAAATTGTTACCAGAGGCAATAAATTAATATAAACGCGATATTTGACCCGATCTGATAAAGATCTATAGCTGAAAATAATAAAATAAATATAACATATAATGAAATTACTATATTTAAATGCGATAATAAAATTAACCACTACATAAGGCATATTCTTACACAAAACAAATTCAGTTTTCTGGTTCGGATTTTCGTCCACTGTGGCCAAACGGATGAGGGTGCGTCCACTTTGTGGGTACCCAGGTGTAGCTCTCGTCGGGATATCCCCCTGAAAAGATTGAGTAGCCTACTTATCTAAGGGTAGGCACAATGGACTCAGGAGGTCTCTGAGTGGTAGCGGCGAGTCCTAACTCGATAACAAGTCTTTCAAACCTACCCGACCCAGCAAAAACTCATGCTCCGTTTTCAGCAGATTACTATCGTGCAGATTAAGCGCTGGCTCAGTCCGGCCAGCTCAGGCTGGCCAGCTCAGTCTGGCCAGCTCAGTCTGGCCAGCTCAGTCTGGCCAGCTCAGTCTGGCCAGCTCAGTCTGGCCAGCTCAGTCTGGCCAGCTCAGTCTGGCCAGCTCAGTCTGGCCAGCTCAGTCTGGCCAGCTCAGTCTGGCCAGCTCAGTCTGGCCAGCTCAGTCTGGCCAGCTCAGTCTGGCCAGCTCAGTCTGGCCAGCTCAGTCTGGCCAGCTCAGTCTGGCCAGCTCAGTCTGGCCAGCTCAGTCTGGCCAGCTCAGTCTGGCCAGCTCAGTCTGGCCAGCTCAGTCTGGCCAGCTCAGTCTGGCCAGCTCAGTCTGGCCAGCTCAGTCTGGCCAGCTCAGTCTGGCCAGCTCAGTCTGGCCAGCTCTGTCTGGCCAGCTCAGTTTGGCCAGGTCATCAATACAATGACCTAAAAATGCTCTGTCTGGCCAGCTCAGTTTGACCAGGTCATCAATACAATGACCTAAAAATGAAGAGCAGCTTGACTGTCTACAAAGGTTCCCATGAGGCACGTTGTGTCTAAAGCGGAAAGTCGCTTCCTTAATTTCAAAGACTTAGTCTGACACTGCTTCTGTCAGGAAGTCGGAATGAACATGCTTTTTCTGAGAAGACACCGAAACCAACTCCACAATATACACTAAATCTCGAAAACTTTTTAAACACGGCTAAAATAAGATAAATTGAGTCTGTAAAGTCAAAAATTGTGAAATGTACCTTTAGAAAAACCGCGTATCTTTCTATCATTTGAAGAATACCAATATTTGTCATATGATTATAGTCATTAATCAATAGGGAATATTTGTGACAGAATAGTTTCTGACACCCAACTAGAGAAAGTTGAAATAAATACAATTGCAACTACGAATTTTGGATTTTTTCAACAGCATTTTTCACGACTGACTACATACATGCGACATTGGTTCATGATACACATACACAAAATCAGTCGGATCCTACAGGAATAGATCGTGAGAAAATTAGAAAACAAAAAAGTCATTCATGCAAATCATTTTAGCCATATCTCTCGCGAAAATTAAAATTTAGCAAAAATATTCAATTGTCATAGAATTTATGAAGCATTTCTTAGAAACTATGAAATGCAGTTCTTCATTCGAAGAACATTTGTCATAAAAAATCATTATTTTTCGTAATATGATTTATGAAAATTTTCACAGATTTTATGAAGAAACTTCATTAAATTTATGAAAGAGTTTCATAAATAGTATATAAAGAAGTTACCATTATAAACAAAAAATCAAAAAAAGGTCTGACTCGTGGACTAACCAATCAACACACAACACCATTGAATATGTCTTTGACCTAAATCAGGGTACAGACTTATGTCAGAGTTAACAGAGTACATGTGAGAATTGCTAGCATTCAACGAATAAAGTCGACACACTAAAAATTTAGTTGTAAGTTATGAAAAATTTCATAAAAACTATGAAATCCTTCATTATATTTATGAAGGCATTACATAACACAAATATTTTATTGGTTATGTCATATTTCATAATATTTAAGAATTATTTCATTAATACTATGACATTTTTCTTGGATCATATGAAACTAAGTTTCACTAAATTAACAATTTTGTTTAATGAAATATGAAATGTTTGTGAAAAATTGTATGAAACATTTCATGTTATTTATGCATCTTTTATACATATTAAGAAAAAATGCACTAAATTTATGAAAAATCTTTTATGAAATAACTTCGTAAATATTACGAAGGAAAATTCTTTCAGTCTACCCTTTCAGAATTATAGAGTCGCTATCAAAATGCTATTAACGCGAAATTATGGAATTTGATAGTACGATATGCCCTAAATCTAGAAAAATGTTTTAAACAATATCGTTGTAGCGAATTATAACCTTCGGTTTTATGCTGCTCCATTGCTGAACTGTTTTATTTCTGTTATTTTTATGTTCATAGCCACTTATGCAGTCATAAACTAACGTGCGAGGAGATAGCCAAATCAGAAAATTAAAAAAAATGGCTTTAGAAAAAATCTTTTCCAAATTTATATGACAGATGACATCCAAATCTGAGAATAGTTTGTCATCAAAAACTCATTTTCGAGAAAATGGTTCATAGCCTCTTTTGAATATAAGCCCTCGATATATATTTTGAAGAAATATTACACAAAAAGGGATCAAATTCCTCGGCGATAAACCCTTCAGTTCCGCATCTAATATAAATGCAGAAAATTGGATATTCTTTTTGACAAAGTATGGGTTTAAATAGGATGTCTAAAGAGTTTTGGGGTTTTTAATTTATATAGGACATGACATATGTACAAAAAATACTAACTCTGAAAAATATTTGACATACATAAGTGATTAATATAACAAAAATTTTAGTAAGTTAAAACTCATTTCTTATTGTTTCTCAACTTTAAAGTAGATTGTAAAATGTTATGTATATCAAACAGTGTTCTTCGTTTGGCGAAATGGCTTTGTATTAAAATTGCAAACTCCCAAAATATTGGAAGTAGCAGAAACCATCGTTGTTGCATCTGTGATGAAAATAGGACACATCGGTTCAGATTTAGTTACAGCTCCATAAAAATGTCCAATCGCAAATGCTACATCTTAGCGCTCTACAAGCAAATTATTTGCTTTTATTAAGAATATTTTAGATTTCATTATGATATCATAATTATTCTTACCTACACTTTTTTAAAATTACTAAACGATTTTGTTATTAAATTTCCAAACTTTAATTGCAGTACACAATTAAAAGTTCATAAGATATTGCTCTAGTCGAATGTCAAGAAGTGGTATCGGTTAATGAAAATTTTCCGAACAATATGGTGTCCATTAGCGAAATTAGCACTACACAATCTTGAAATTGGCACAATTCGTTTAGTTTGTTTGTATTTTTCATAAACTTTGTCCGAAATTCAAGAAAGTGTCTACGATTTTTTATGTAAAAAAATTTTTACTGCAAAATTACCATTTCAGACGAGTTATTTTAAAAAGACCTTAAAAATTCTATATTTTATTGCTTCAGAAAGTCTAGAAGGTTTTAAAAAGTATATGTTCGAAACCTCTCTGGGGGTTTGAACCCCCACCCCCCCCCCCTGCGCACGGCCCTGGCAAGGTATTAAATAACAAGATCTCGGTTTCCAATTGTGATCACCTCTTCGAGATATAACATGGTCCGGAAACTTTTCCAGTAAAAGAGCAATGGTTTCGTTGCTTGTGAGGCACATAGCGTCGTCTTGTTGAAAGTAAACGTTGTCCATACCACCCAATTACGACCATAAAAAATCATTAATCATCTCTCGATAGCACAATCCATTTACCGTAATTGTTGATCCAACCTCATTTTCGAAAAAGTAAGGTCCAATGATCCCGCCGGACCATAAACCGCACCAAACAGTCACACAATGAGGATGGAGAGGCTTCTCAATAATCTTGGGTGGGTTGGGTTTTCCGAGCCCCAGATGCGACAATGTTGCTTGTTGACGTAGCCACCGAGGTGGAAATGGGCCTCATCAGTCAAGATGATTTTCCGGATCATTTTCATTCATGAATTTTAATAATTTCAATGCGTTGTTGAAGCGTGTATCGTTCCATTTTTAGTAATGGCGTAGTTTCTACTTGTCAAATGTCAAAGAATAAGAGCTTCAAAAGTGTCAGCTACCGAAATACCGGCTGATTCAAAATAACACCTCCTGTTGGAAAACCCTGTATATTATTTCATATCAGCCAAGTCTACCCTTTCAAACTTTACAATTAAAAAGTCTTAATTTGCTGGACAGTGTTGTTAAGGAAAATTTACTTTTTGTGTATACCCACCCACTGTGCTCTGCTACCACGTAGACTTTCAGCTTTTCTTTTCGTCCCGCTGTCTTGGATTTTGTTCTCTTCCCTTTATCGGCCTGGTAATAAGACCTGACTGACTGAATGACAGTGGGTGGTGTGATGGGCTGTGCAGCGCTTCCCCTGAGATATCCGCATATAAGTAATTTTTGTATTCGGTGATATTTAGTCAACGTAATTTTTATTGTTGACACCACGTTGGAAAATCATTTCAAAAAGATCAGGAGACATCAATCATTTCTTCAGAAATTAATTGAAGCGTTTTCCAAAATGTCCTTGGGACTACAGAGCGATGTGAAGGGACGAATACACAATAACAATAGTGAGTGATTTTTCTTATTTGTTCTTTTATGATAATATAATTTGAGGTTTTCGTTGCTAATATCTATAAATAATTTTCCATGAGATGTCGAATGTCACCAAAAACAATTCAATTGACTTTGGAGATAAAAGCTATTTTCTATTTGCTACATCAATTTGGCATTGTACTGATGCAAGAGAATGTTAAGATAATATCATATTCTTCTTGAAGTTTTTTGAACATATTAAAGGTTATAAGAGTTTGGAATAATGAACTGGGATGGGTAGTAATTTGGAATTGCCCATTCTATTTAAAACAGAACAAAATATTGTGTTCTTGTTATTTTAAAAATTATTTTTGGTGGATTATAATAATTCTCCGAACTCGGTTACCCAGAAAAAAAAAACAAACGAACAAACAGGATTTCGTGCAGCTACTGGCTAGGCTTTTGCCATGCCATAGAACAAACATTCATGGCACCCTACATCATCATGTTGGCATAGAGCGGAATAATAAATTTGCTTCCAGCCATCTTATCCACTATGTATGTAAAGTATACTAATTTTCCTGGCAAGTCATTTCATTTCGTTTCAATGACCTCGGGATTAATGGACATAAATATGTAATTCCCCACCGGCCGGAACAAAAGATGCATGTGCCTATTTTACAGAATAAGTTTCAACAATAATTAATTATTCAATAATAACGAGATATTTCAAATGTACTGAAAACATAATTAGAGCGTCCAATAAGTCGCAACCTTTACCTGGCTGCAGCTCTACGGCTGGTACGAAAGCGCCAAGAGTGGAAGAGGGAGAGTGAGAGTCATTTCGTAATTTGCAATGGAGATAGATGAGATAAACAATTAATATGACGCAGACACGCCGATCTGAGACTATAAATCATTGATAGAAATAATTGAAGGACGTGACAGGGGCGAATGACATGACAGAGCCTCCAAAGAGGCCTTAATGTTAAGATAACAACATTAGTTGACAGGAATCACGGTGGCTCGAAATGTGGAGACTTATTACGATCTTCGTGGCCAAACTAATTATCAAAGGTGAAGTGAATATTTGTGTTATAAACCTTCGGTAAATTACACTGTCCAACAAATTACGACTTTTTGATTGGAACAGAATAGCGACCCTATAATTCTGAAAAGCCATGCTGAGTAGAGCATTTTTGCGGAATAAACTCAACTTGATTTGAGTTTTTTTCATAGTGATTCACAATTTTAATTTTTTGGTCGAAGGGAGCATTTTACTAAGCGAAAGAAGTGTTGTAAGTTAATGTCTGAGAAAATTCTTATTGTCAGAAGTATATTGTGGAATTTTATGAGTATCATTTTTGTGGAAGATCTTAACTCTCTAGCTCCACTCCATATGGGTCAATTTGACCCTTGTTTCGAGAAAATCTAAAACAAGTCCTTTGAAAAAGGACATTTAAAAATTAAAATGTTCTACGAAAAAAAGTGCCGAAAAATGTCATTTGGGGATCACTAAAGTTGTAAATAAAGCTCTTCACGTTTAATTGGAAAAAAATACACGCCAACTAAAAAGAACAATAAAAATACTAGGGTTAAAATCCGTCCATATTGTCCATGGTTGAAATTATTTTTAACAAGTAAAAACGGCGTTAAGTTAAGCCGGGCCGAACTTTACATACCCTCCACCATTGATTGCATTCCACAGAGGATGTCGATTTTCGTTGAAGTCCAGTAATATTACAGGAAAATATAATTTTTTATATAGCCAAATCAAAACAAATACAAATATTAAACAAGTAAGGAAAGGCTAAAGTCGGGCGGGGCCGACTATATAATACCCTACACCACTCCCTGCGTATGTACCTCGCTTTTATTACTAAACCCAGTTATTTCATGGGAGCAATTTTATGTAGTTCATATAAATTATACAGTTACTATAAATTCATCTTTAGTCATATTTAACGAATATGGTTAATAATATGGTAATTGATCAAATTATCCGACCGACAAATAGAAATTATACAGTAGTAATAGGATGAATCGGACCGACATTTCAACATTGGGCCTGGTCCAAAACATAGGTCTATATATTTCTCATTTACGGTAGGTATTCCTAGTTTAAAAATATCATGATCTGCAAAAATTGATGAAGATCCGATGTAAGATATAGTTTCTAGAGCTGTAATAGATCAGTATGGGGCACCATTTGGGTTATACCAAAGCATGGACATATGGGCATCTGCCAAACAAGGAAGGAAAGGCTAAAGACGGACGGACATTCTATCTCATTACAATTCAATTCCGTAAAAAAGTGAAATCGGGAAGGATTTTTGCATTATGTAAATGTATGTGTTTGACAAAAAATGTTAAGTCGGAAAGGACATTTGTATGTATTTGTATACATTTGTATATTGAAACCTGGAATGATGTTACCCCCTTTCACCATGTATGTTTATTGGTGAAATATAATATGTAAAGTTTGGCCAAAATCGGTTAAACATTCGGGGGCAACATTTGTATGAGGGCTATATCTAAAACTTAACCGATCTTACCCACTTTCAGCATAGGTTTTTTAGTTGGATTATAAGATGTTGTGCCAATTTTAAAGAAAAGCGGGTACAATATATGGATTTTAGAGCGGAAAAAGTCAAATCGGGAGCGACATTTGTATGGGGGCTATATCTAACTCTGAACCGATCTTACCCAATTTCACCACAGGTGTTTCTAGTTCAATTATAAAATGTAGTTTCTAAAGCGGAAAAGTGAAATTGGGAGCGACATTTGTATGGGGGCTATATCTAAATCTGAACCGATCTTACCCACTTTCAGCACAGGTGTTATTAGTTCGATTATAAAATGTTGTGCCAATTTTAAAGAAAATCGGGTACAAGATGTGGTTTCTAAAGCGGAAAAAGTGAAATCGGGAGCGACATTTGTATAGGGGCTATATCTAAATCTGAACCGATCCCACCCACTTTCAGCACAGGTGTTATTAGTTCGATTATAAAATGTTGTGCCAATTTTAAAGAAAATCGGGTACAAGATGTGGTTTCTAAAGCGGAAAAAGTGAAATCGGGAGCGACATTTGTATGGGGGCTATATCTAACTCTGAACCGATCTTACCCAATTTCACCACAGGTGTTTCTAGTTCAATTATAAAATGTAGTACCAAATTTAAAGGAAATCGGGTACAATATGTGGTTTCTAAAGCGGAAAAGTGAAATTGGGAGCGACATTTGTATGGGGGCTATATCTAAATCTGAACCGATCCCACCCACTTTCAGCACAGGTGTTTCTAATTCGAGTATAAAATGTTGTGCCAATTTTAAAGAAAATCGGGTACAAGATGTGGTTTCTAGAGCGGAAAAAGTGAAATCGGGAGCAACATTTGTATGGGGGCTATATCTAAATCTGAACCGATTTCCTCCAAATTCAATACCTTGGATGGTCCTTGGCCAGAAAATATAACTTCTGCCAAGTTTCATGACAATCGGACAACAATTACAACCTGTAGAGTGCGAACAAGCTTAGATGGACAGCAGACGGACGGACGGAGAGACATACATCGTTAAATCGGCTCAGCTGGAGATTCTAAGCCGATCCGTATACTTAAAGGTGGGTTTAGCTCATTTATTTCTTGGTGTTACAAACATTTGGCGCGAAACTAACTTATAATACCCTAGTCCACGAAGTGGTGTCAAGTCAATTTTTGATTTTATGGAAATTCTATAAGAAGGGATAAACAGCGAACCTTTGTCCTTGTCTAAATGACAGTAGCTAGAAACATGCAATTTGGTGTGTGCCTTTCTTTCCCTTACCATGCAGACACGTGGGAAAATTTGAAATTTGTACTTTAAAGGGGGAAAGAGGCAAAAATGGAAAAGTATTTCAAGTACAGCCTTCCACATAGAATCATAAAAATTTGTGTGTAAATTATTTGGGCCACGTAGAAACGCAATATAAATGGATTTGTCGAAATTTTTCCTTTTAAGGAGATAAAAATTGTACCAATCAAAATATTACAGCTAGAATCGTAAAATTCTCCGTATACATAATATTTATGATTTTGTCCTAACCTCAGTTATGACTTTTTTAAATAGTCCCTTAAAGAAACATTTCATAAAATGTATGAAACATGTTTCATAAAGCACAAATCAAAGAAAATTGTCATAGTTCTTCTGAAACATTTCATAGAATCTATGAAATGCTCTTCTTCCTTCAATGAATTCTGTCAATGAATTATCATTTATAACGAAACTTAATTATTTTTATGAAAAAGTTTCATAAATATTAATAATTTTTGCTAAAAGACTAAAGTCGGCCAGGGCCGACTATATGATATACACCACTCCCTGCGTATATTCCTGGTTTTGATTACTAAACAAAAGTGTTTATCGATCATTCCATGTCAAACCGAACACCTTTTTTACATCACCATTTCCGATTTCGTTGAAACTTTGTACGATAACTAAACTTTATAAAATATTTAAAAAAAAACAGATTTTTTTTTCCAAAATATATTACCAATTGAAAATTGGGAAAATCAAGGTATAAACATTGAAAACGGTGCAGTGAGAAAACGCGTGGGCACAATTCAAAGAATGAAGGCTTATTGTAAAGGTAATTATAAGTACTATTCGCCGGCGATTTTGGCTATTGACTGCTTCTGACAACAATTTTGTGTATTTCTGAATTTTCTTCTTCTTTTGTATTTATCACTATGAAAACATCTACTTAAAAATTCAGAAAAAATATAGACATATTCCCTGCTCGATTCTAAACAAACCCTGAAAATTTTAGCTTGGAGAAATAACGGGTTGTATTAAAAAAAAAAACTAAATATATTCGCCCGAAAAAAGTATTTTCTGAACGATTGTTCATATGTTATTACTAGACAGCGGATTTTTATGCAAATTCCATTTTTAATACTCAAATATATAAAATATGCATATACTGAAATAAAATTGGTTATATCGGTTTATTTAAATGTTTTACAAGTAAAATCATTTGTGTGAAGACGTCATTCAATTATAACCATCCGTTCAAAATACGATTTTGCATAAAAATCCGCTGTCTAGTTATTACACACACACTTAGTTTGTGTATGCTTAGCTAACGGGAGCACATTTGATACACGCACATTCGTTCAAAAATAGTGCTTGGTGTTGGTAAAACTGGGAAAATTAAGTTTTATTGATGGCTTGAAGAAATAACTGGTGTCAACAAAAAATATGTTTATTTACGTTTTGGTGTATACTGCCGTCCTAAGAAAGAAAGTCACAAGTGCCAAAATACCAAAATTGATATAAGGGCAGATTCGGAACCGTGAATGAGTTTCTGATATTTGTGTTAAACTCATAAAACACATTTTCAAATTTAATTGACTGAAAAGCGTTAAACAAAACGGCTATATCTACAATTTCTTAACTAGATAAAAAACTTAAAAACGAAATATCTCATAACTACTAAAGAGTGATTTTTTTGAGGTTAGGATTTTCATGCATTAGTATTTGACAGATCACGTGGGATTTCAGACATGGTGTCAAAGAGAAAGATGCTCAGTATGCTTTGACATTTCATCGTGAATAGACTTACTAACGAGCAACGCTTGCAAATCATTGAATTTTATTATCAAAATGCGTGCTCTGTTAAGAAAGTTCAGAAAGAAAGAAATTGTGTTCAGCGACGAAGCTCATTTTTGGCTCAATGGGTACGTAAATAGGCAGAATTGTCGATTTTGGAGTGAATATCAGCCAGAAGCATTGCAAGAGCTACCAATGCATCCAGAAAAAGTCACAGTTTGGTGCGGTTTATGGGCTGGTGGCATCATTGGACCGTACTTCTTCAAAGATGATGCGAATCGTAACGTAACTGTGAATGGTGAGCGCTACCGTGAGATGATATCCAACTTTTTTTTGCCCAAAATGGAAGAACTGAACTTGGTTGACATGTGGTTTCAACAAGATGGCGCTACATGCCACACAGCTCGCGATTCTATGGCCATTTTGAGGGAAAACTTCGGAGAACAATTCATCTCAAGAAATGGACCGGTAAATTGGCCACCAAGATCATGCGATTTGACGCCTTTAGACTATTTTTTGTGTGGCTACGTCAAGTCTAAAGTCTACAGAAATAAGCCAGCAACTATTCCAGCTTTGGAAGACAACATTTCCGAAGAAATTCGGGCTATTCCGGCCGAAATGCTCGAAAAAGTTGCCCAAAATTGGACTTTCCGAATGGACCACCTAAGACGCAGCCGCGGTCAACATTTAAATGAAATTATCTTCAAAAAGTAAATGTCATGGACCAATCTAACGTTTCAAATAAAGAACTGATGAGATTTTGCAAATTTTATGCGCTTTTTTAAAAAAAAAGTTATCAAGCTCTTAAAAAATCACCATTTATAATAATGGAGATGTGACTTTATTTCATAGGAGGGCAGTGTACAGTAGAGCGTACCAGGTTACAAGTAAAAAAAAAAAAGTTCGCCGTACACCTTCGAATATGAAGTATTATTGAAAGGTAGTTTCAAAAAAATTTTTTTTATTTTTTTATGCCGAACGTAGGGGTCGCGCTTTTACATTTTTCTATATAACTTCTGCATTTATAAACGGATTTTAAAGTGTGATACATCGATGTTTTTGTCCGATTTTTTTGTCTTTGAAGTCATTGAGATCAAACATGATTCATGATTTTATGCGAGCTTTAATTTTCGATTATTAGAGTGGTACATTAGGGTAGTAGCAACTGAGAAATGATGGGTAAGTACCAGAAGGGGGTGCTTGAGCTCAATGACTTCAAAGACAAAAAAATCGGCCTCGTCGAGACAAAAACATCGATGTATCACACTTTAAAATCCGTTTATAAATACAAGTTATATAGAAAAATGTAAAAGCGCGACCCCTACGTTCGGCATAAAAAAATAAAAATTTTTTTTTTGAAACTACCTTTCAATAATACTTCATATTCGAAGGTGTACGGCGAACTTTTTTTTTGAGGTACGCCCTAGTGTACAGCACACACAAACGGAATTGGTTCCTGTAGTTCCCGGTATTTCGGTCGCAATTCCGCGAACTTAGAGAATTGTATTTTCGCCTCTGGGTGTTTTTCTTTGAATAATACATGGACTTCCTTTAAGATGCACAGTACAAGTCCTTATAACCTACACCACACCGTGGACTAGGGTATTATAAGTTAGTTTCGCGCCAAGTGTTTGTAACGCCAAGAAATAATTGAGCTAGGCCCACCTTTAAGTATACCGATCGGCTTAGAATCACCAGCTGATTCAATTTAACGATGTCTGTCTGTCCGTCCGTCTGCTGTCCATCAAAGCTTGTTCGCACTCTACAGGTCGCAATTGTGGTCCGATTGTCATGAAATTTGGCAGGAGTTACTTTTTTTGGCCAACGACGATTGGTATTGAATTTGGAGAAAATCGGTTCAGATTTAGATATAGCCTCCGTACAAATATCCCTATAATTTACGCTATTACTGCTCTAGAATACACATTTTACATGGGATCACGACCAAATTTTCAGGATCGAGTTATATTTGAACTAGAAACAGCTCACGGTGGACCACATGGGCCTATGTTTTGATATAGCCCCATACAAATGTACATCCGATTTACAATATTTCTGCTCTAAAATGCACATTTTACATCGGATTTTGATCAAATTTTCCACACAATGTTATATTTATAAAAGCAACACGTATTTTGATAGCCAGCTATATAGGTCAATGTTTTGGTATAGCCCCCATACAAATGGGCCCCCAGTTTACACTATTATCGCTTTAGAACCCACATCTTATATTGGATCCTGATAAAATTTTGCAGATCATGTTATATTTCAATAAAGAACACCTGCTTTGAAAGTGATCTATAATGGCCCATTTTTTAATGTAGCGTCTTACAAGTGGCCCCGTTTGAATTATTACCTTTCTAGGACCCACATTTTACATCGGAAGTTTTTCAAATTTTGCAGATTATATTATATTCATATTTCATACTATGAATACCTACTTTGAAAGTGATCTATATGGAACCACTTTTTAATGTAGAATCCTTACAAATGGTAATTTGTACCTCTCAAGAACGCAAATTTTACATCGTTTTTTTTTCAAATTTTGCAGATTATATTTCAACTAAGAACACAAAGTCTATGTGTCCATACTTTGGAATAACCCAAATCGGCTCATTCTACTCTAATATAGCTCTAGAAACTACGTCTTACATCGGATCATGATCTATTTCAACTAGGAATACCCACCGTGAATGAGAAATATATAGGCCCATGTTTTGGACCAGGCCCCAAGTGTTGTTATAGGCCTCCTTTCAAATGTCGGTCCGATTCATCCTATTACTACTGTATAATTTGTATTTGTCTGCCGGAAAATTGGATCAATTATTTACCATATTTGTTAAATATGACTAAAGATGAATTTATAATATACTGTATAATTTATATGAACTACATAAAATTGGTCCCATGAAACACCTGGGTTTAGTAATAAAAGCGAGGTATATACGCAGGAAGTGGTGTAGGGTATTATGTAGTCGGCCCCCACGTACTATATCCTATAGGGAATAAAATGGAGCTGACGGAGAAGAAATCGATTGATATTCAAATGAAGGCCCTTCTCGCATGGCCTTCTTAAAACAGTCATTGAAATTACACACACACACCTACTCATCTACATACATACTCTCGAAATGGAAGGAAAAGAGCTGGTGGCCGACCAGCAACAAAAGCCATAAATAAACAGCACATTATGGAATAAACATTTAATTAATGATGAATACAATAAATAAATTATGCAAACACTGAGAATAAATTAAAATACAACAGAACAAAGTTCAACACAAGCTCACTCACACACACAAACACACACTCTTAAACATACTTCAAGTCCCTACACCCAAAAAGGACTAGGCTAGGCGTAGTCGCCAAACTTGACATTGTTCGGCGGAAGTGGTTTGTTGAGTGTATGTGTGTGTGTGTTTGTAGGCGTCTGTATACACAACCTAAGTAAACAAACGTGGTCAAGTGCCACTGATAGTTATCAGCCAATATATCCTCATTCACGTCGATACTAAATACGAATAAATATACAATGTTGCCAGCGCAGCAAGCCACAGCAATCACTTTAATCTGTACATTAGCATAGCATAGCGTGACGTTGTCGTTGTTGCTACCACTGTTGTTCTATGGGCTGACCTATTTTTTTGTTTGTTTGAAAAAAATCAGAAATGTAATTTAAGTAGATTGGTGGTATTTTTCCATAAAGTCGCATGTAAAAAAGCGCTAATGTTGCCGTATCGTATTGACGATAATAATTCAAAAAATCCAAGTATAGAAATGAAGTGAAGTGCGTGTGGACTGACTTATTCAAACCAAACACGTAACAAGTGGGAAAGGATTAACCCTCAAAGGTCCAAGGAGATTAATATATTAATTATAAAATATACTAATTTCTGATTTATTCCTATTTACCATTATATTGTTGGTGATTGATGGTTGAGAAAATAGTGGCATGTCCAACCAAAAAATTATTGTCTCATTCCTTTCAATTTCTATTCCATGTAGTTTAGATTTTATGCCCAAAAGAAGGAATCAATGCCTTTCGAATGATGCCTAAGTTATGACATCAGATAGAAATTGACCCCGCAGCGCTCATTTTTGTAAAAAGAGTTTGAAAATTTTGTTATTGAATATCCCTCTTAAAATTAAAAAAAAAAAATATTTCACAAAAATGAACTCAGTGACGACATTTTTCGTCCGATATTCATCATTTAGGCATCCTTCGAAAGGTATTGATTCCTATTGTTTATTTGTGTATTCTCACTCTACAGAGTAGGAGGGTATGTATCACTTGGGACAGACAGAGAGTGTAACGCATTGAAGGAGTCACTTAAGACGAAGAAGTATGTTTGGACCAAATCCGTTGAATGACTTTTTTAGCTGTTTGAGGTTTGTCCGTCTGTCAATCTGGCCGGTGTACACGAGAACACTCGAAAGGAGTTAAGGAATCAATTTAAACTTTGCAAATGGTAATATTTTTTTCCAAGCTTAAGAAGGCGTTATGAATTTTAGAAAAAGAATTTTAGCGAAAAATTTTCAGATAAAGGTCATTTTCAGCTCGGTGGCTATGTCAATAAGCAAAATTGCCACATATGGGGTTCAGAGATACCACACGTGAATATTGAAAGGCGAATGCATCCACTACTAGTCACTGTTTGGTGTGGATTGTGGGCTGGCGGCATCATTGGGTCATTTTTCTTTGAAAATGAGCCCTTGCCGTCAACGCAGAGCGTTATCGTGCCAGTCAACGCAACCATCGATACTGTTGTGCTGATTTAATAGATGACTGTAACAATGTCCAGGTCCGTGACATTTTGTACATTAAAATTTTATACAAGTTTTGCTTTTGTATGGGAGCCCCCTTAAGCATTATAGGAAGTTTATCAAAATTTTCCCTTAAGGAGTGGTGATAGATGATGGCGATGTTTGCTGAAAATGTTGAGGAGGGAAAATTAGTGAGGGTCAGTCTTACACTTCTCCCCTCTAGTGTCTACTGCGGGACAGTTTTGGGCCTTTCTTTCATAAAAACAAGTAAGGAAAGGCTAAAGTCGGCCGTGGCCGGCTCTATGATAAACTCCACTTTCTATCCGTATACAATTTAATTCGGTCAAAAAGCGAAAACGGGACAAAAAATGTTATATCGGAAAGGACATTTGTATGGGGTATATTGAAATCTGGAACGAAATAAGTGAAATATAATATGTATAGTTTGGCCAAAATCGGTTAAACATTTGGGAGCAACATATGTATTTGGGCTATATCTAAATCTGAACCGATCTTACCCACTTTCACCATAGGTTTTTTACTTGGATTATAAGCTGCTATGCCAAATTTAAAGAAAATCGAGAACAATATATGGTTTATAAAGCGGCAAAAGTCAAATCGGGAGCGACATTTGTATGGCGGTTATATCTAAATCTGAACCGATTTGCCTCAAATTAAATAGCGTTCGTCCTTGATCCACAAAACTTATTTGTGCCAATTTTTGTTAAGATCGAACTATAATTGCGACCTGTAATTTGATCACAACAATAGATGGACAGACATACGGACAGACGGACATTGCTAAATCGACTCAGAAAGTGATACTTAACAATGGGTCTATCTCGCTTCCTTTTGGACGTTACAAACAAATGCACAAAGACATAATACTCTCGTGGAGTGTATAAATATAAAAAATAGGCAAATGTATGGGGGCCACCTTAAGGATGGCAGATGGAGAGTTGGTGTGTTCTGAGAAAATATTGGGGCTGAAAAAATATCGTGGCTATTTGACTCAAGCAGGATCCTCCTTGGGCCCGTTAGAGCGGTTGGAGCAAATTTTATAAAAATGTATTTTTTGTATGGGAGCCCCATTATTGAGTGGAGATAGGGCACAAGTATGTTGTGGGAAAATTTTGGGGTGAGAAAATTAATGGGGGCTAGTCTTACATGTCTTCCCTTTAGGGGTGACTAGGGTGTAGTATTGGGTCATTCCATCATAAAAATTAAAGAAATGTGTGGGGGGGGGACTGAAGGTTGAATATGAAGAAGAAGTACGTTCTGAGAAAATATTGAGGCTGAAAAAAATATTGGCGGTTGCTCATACATTTGACTCCCCTTGGGGCCTTCTTGTGGTGGGAACATATTTTATAAAAATTTAGTTTTTGTGTGGGAGCCCACCTAAGGAATGACGATAGGGAATAGGTTTGTTGGGAAAAATGTTGGGGAGGGGAAATAAATTGAGGTCGGTCTTACATTTATCCCAGCTAGGGGCGACTACGGGGCAGTTTTTGGCCTCACTGTCATTACACAAATTTTTAAAAATAAAAAATTCGTATGGGGACCACATTAAGGGTTGAAGATAGGAGTTAGGCATGTTTATAGAATATGCGGGGGTTGAAAGAATGTTGGGACTCGGTCATAGATTTGACTCCCTTGGGGCAATTAGAATGGTAGGAACAAATTTTATGTCAAAAAATAATATTTGTATGGGAAACCCCTTAACGAGTAGTGATAGTGGGTATGAGTGTCCGAGAAAAATGTTGAGGAGGGAAAATTAGTGGGGGTCTCCCCTCTGGGGGAGACTCCGAACCTTTTTATGTATTTTTACCCCTTTTCTGCCAACGTTGACCACGACGAGCGCCCATTTGCTCATTTTTTCCGAAATGATGATGATGATTTTTTCCGATCCTCACAAAATAGGGAATTCTAACGTATCGAAATCGAACTCCTAAAATTCCCAGACAACACTATCCCTCCCCTAGTGTGCAATTAACAAACACAAAACACAAACCTCGGCGGACACAAATTATGTCACCTCTGGAATATTTTCCCCAGAATTTTCATAAATTAATTTGCAATAAATCTCATTGCATAAATGAGCGTGCATTTGTAGATACACTCATGCTATGAATGTCGAAGATATTTATTGTTATTTATTTAATACAAGGATATACTTACATGTGTTCAAGTGAATATTGCATGAAGTGCTTATTTATTTATTTATCATTCTTATTTAATTAATGCGAAAAGAAATACTGAATGTAGTTCTCGTGAAATGCAGTTGAATGAATGAATATCCTACGAAATGTTACAAATTAAATAATAAAATCAACTATCATTATAAACTCAGTCGCAGGGTGGATCACGATAAATAAATGTTGAATTTGATCAACTTTTGGATATGGACGAAATTCATTTTTGGTGTCTCTCGTTAACATAATTTAAAAATGGCGTTTGTTTTGAGATCACGTTTTAACATATTAAAATGAGATTTAAGTCGGAATATTTAAAAACGCGTTTTCATTTCAAGTAAAGGGTGATTTTTTAAAAGCTATAGGAAAGTTTTTCAAAAAAACACATAAAATTCAGAAAAATTTATGAAATCTTTATTTGAATCGATAGTACGGTCCATATAATTTAAAGTTTGAAGATTATTTCATGCAAATGTTGACCTTGACTGTGCCTCAAATGATCCATTCGCTTAGTCCAATTTTGGCATTTCCACGTTTTTGAGTAACAGAGGCCCAATCGATAATGGCGACGAATCGATAATTGATGGTCATCATTAACACTGGCCGATACAGCTGCGATATTTTCTTCAGTTCGCACTCTACGTAAGCGTATTGGTGGTTTAATGTCCAACAATGTAAATTTGGTGCGAAATTTAGTCACAATAGCCCGAATAGCAGCTTCAGTGGGTGAACTTTCTCAACAAAGCACGCATTTTGCTAATAAAATTCAATAATTTGCAAGCGTTGTAAGACGATTCATGGTTAAATTATAGACCAAACTGAAGAAGCTTGGCAGTGAAACAAAACACGAAACGTGCGTCAGCTGCTTAAACCAGTGTTGCCAAAAAGATTAGCTAAAAAATCACCCTTTATATATATTCTGCCTCGTGGTAAAATTCTAAAACGATAGAAAGCAATCAATAATTGTTTCCCTAACAAGGAATGTAAGCGGTATTTGTTCTAGTATTTAGGTACATTTATTGAAAAATTTTCCCTTTTATTCACATGCAATTTGGTACTTAATTTCGTCCAATTTAGGCTTTTTAAAACTATGTAAGAAATATTTCACACCCTCTGATCTTCTCAATATCTACACTACCTTCATCAGACCAAAGATGGAATACAACTCCCTTATATGGTCGGGTGCACCAGCTTCATCACTGGAGCTACTTGACCGTGTCCAGAGAAGGGCGATGGTGGTGATAGGTGCCGGTAGGATATCCAATTCTATTGTCTCTCTTGAACACCGTCGTAATGTTGGTTGTGCGTCATTTTTCTATCGATACTTTCATGGTGTTTGTTCTTGGGAAATTCGTGATTCGTGACCGCCCGTGAGAACGTTCGGTAGGGATACGCGACTCTCCAGGAACGCTCACCCATTTGTTGTCTATTGGACAACCGGCCGCACTACACATTACACAATAAATTCGTTCTTCGCCCGAACTATCCGTATGTGGAATCGACTTCCGGCAAATATCTTTCCCTCCAATAACGACATTCAGAGATTCAAAACAGATGTCAACAGACACTTCTCCCTCTTTTCTCCTTCCAATACCTGATCTTCTTTCCGCCAACGCAATGTACTGCATTTATAGGGGAAATTCCCTGAGTGTTGGTTCACTAAAAAAATCTCTTTATTTTATATGTTTTCACAATTAGAGGGATGTACACTAGAGCGTACCAGGTTACAAGTAAAAAAAAAAAGTTCGCCGTACACCTTCGAATATGAAGTATTATTGAAAGGTAGTTTAAAAAAAATTTTTTTTATTTTTTTATGCCGAACGTAGGGGTCGCGCTTTTACATTTTTCTATATAACTTCTGCATTTATAAACGGATTTTAAAGTGTGATACATCGATGTTTTTGTCTCGACGAGGCCGATTTTTTTGTCTTTGAAGTCATTGAGCTCAAGCACCCCGTTCTGGTACTTACCCATCATATCTCAGTTGCTACTACCCTAATGTACCACTCTAATATCAGAAAATTAAAGCTCGCATAAAACCATGAAACTCTTCCTAACGAAGTATGTCGATTTTCCCAGCAGAAAAAGTGTTAAACTAGTTTTTTTCTTATTTTACCGAGAGCATTGCATGTATTTATAAGTTGTTCTTTGTATCTTCGATGTTTACAGTCGGTTGTCAAAGTGTAATACATATATTGGTGTTTTTTTATTGTAACAATAAAAATTAGTTCAGTAATAAGGCGTTGGTGGCTCAACAAAGCATTATTAAATATTTCAATTTCCATTATACAACGGTAAAAAAACTAAAAAAATGTCTTTTACGATCAGTGTATTAAACAACACTATGTTACCGACTAAGTACGATGTTATTAATTATTTCTTGTATCTGCGGCATAACACTAATCCCAATAGAAAATTGAGTGCTTTTAAACAAGAAGCTTTCAGAAGCATTACCCTTTTATGGGAGCGGGCAGGTATTCCAATTATATCGGTATCAGGTGTTCGTAAACGGTTGGATAAACTTCTAGACGATTACTATAAATTGGTTAAAAGTCCATTGAAATGCAATGTAAATGAGTGGAATAAATTGTTCTCAATTTCGCGTTGTAAGTGTGGCATAGAAAGAAATGTTCCATGCAGTTGCACCGCCTCTGATAAAATCCCAGACGATGCGAAAGACTTTTTCATCGATCAATGGGGTCCACGGCTGATGACTTTGGATAATGTTTATCATATGATGTCGATGAAAAATTGCGGTGTTCAAACGTGCTCAATTGTTGCACCATCAAAAGCGGTATATACCGAGTTCAACAGTATTGGGTATCAACCAGGCAGCGATGAAGAGCTAGAATTTGAAGAAAATGTTGGCGATTCCTCAGAGAAGATTAAAACAACATTTACGGTGGCGGACATTTCTTTGCGTAATTTTAGTTCGGCTTTGGATCGCAGCGATACTTCAGTTCGCTACGGTGCCTATATATATGTCAGTTCTTTGAAGGGCTTATCATCAATAAAAATAAAATATTTCGAGAACGTGTGAAGTTCCGTAAGGAAGCAAAAGCGGCGCCCAAATGCCATCAATTATTAAAGTGTATCTCTTTCGATGGCAAGAAAGAGCCAACTTTGAAAAAAGTAACCGAGGCAAATGTGACGCGAAATATTGTTTTAAATGAAGAACACATCACCATTGTAAAAGAGCCTGACTCCAAATTCATTGGTTATGCTACGCCCACTGATAGCTCTGCTTTGGGGATCCAGAGGAGCATCGTGGATTACTTGAGTCGTGAAAACTTCAATTTGGATGACTTAGTTGCCATAAGTTGCGATGGAACTGCTACCAACACTGGGTACAAAAGTGGAGTCATTGTGAGAATGGAACGCCATTTACAGAGACCGCTGCAGTGGTTCGTGTGCCTTTTCCACTTCAACGAGTTACCATTTAATGCGCTGTTAAGATCATTGCTTGGAAAACAGAAAGGACCTGGAATCTGGCCCGGAAGTATCGGAGAAGGCATTCAAAATTGCATACACTACCCTGTAAGTTTAATATATTAATAGTGTTTCGTGTCCGTGTGTTCCGTATACTTTACTTGTGAGCATTTTATTAATTAATAATTCGCATATTTTGTTGCTTATTCCGTTTGGTCAGGTCAAACAAAATTTCGAACGCATTACAATGGGAGAAATGCCAGCGAACATAGATGGGTGGAATATTCGAGGCGACCAGCTTTACTTGTATCGTATGGTTCGAGCCGTTCATATCGGAGAATGCGATGAAAAATTAGCCAGCGAGAAGCCCGGCGCTATTTGCAAAGCGCGCTGGCTAACAACAGCCTCTCGAATTCTGCGCTTTTATATGACGTGTACGCAACCCTCGATGGTATTGAGAAAACTGGCTCAGTTCGTTGTGAAAGTGTATGCACCATTCTGGTTTCTTGTAAAAAGCCAACCACTGGCAATTCACGGAAGTCGGAATGTTTTCCTTTATATATGTTGGATTCGTCAGTTGCCAAAAGATATTCAAGAGGTCATCCGTCCGTTCATTGAAAATAACGGATATTATTTTCATCCTGAAAATATTTTGTTATCGATGATAACAGACCCAGATCAACTAGTGCGTTCAGATGCCTATGATAAGAGTTTATCAGCCCGCAATGAAGCCACGGGAAGCATTCGACAAATGTTCGGTCCACCAGTTCATAATTTTATCAATTTTGATAGTGACTCATATTTCAATATGATCGATTGGAAACAATTTGAATTGACTGAGCCGCCATGCTTGCAGTTTTTTTCGCAAGAACAGTTAGAAGCATTCCAATTTTCAGAAGAAATTATCGATTTACCAGGTTAGCACAAGAAAAACTTAATTTGATTGCTTTCTTTGCTGAACTCATTTATTTTCACAGATTATCCATGCCATTCTCAAAACACCGAGCGTTTTGTTCATGTTGTGCATGAATCAGCTATGGCGGTCACCGATGAGCAACGCATTTGCCACATCTTTTCTAAACTTGAGAGCCGCCAAAAATACACCCAACTTGAATCGCGTCGAAATATGGTTGATTAAAATTTTAATTGTACCTTAATTTTTATATTTATTGTTCTAAGAATTGAAATATGATGCATAAATAGTAGAAGGGGGTTGTTGAGGTCAACGACTTTAAAAACTGAAAATCTGGTATGTGCGGGATAAAAACACCAATATATGTATTACACTTTGACAACCGACTGTAAACATCGAAGATACAAAGAACAACTTATAAATACATGCAATGCTCTCGGTAAAATAAGAAAAAAACTAGTTTAACACTTTTTCTGCTGGGAAAATCGACATACTTCGTTAGGAAGAGTTTCATGGTTTTATGCGAGCTTTAATTTTCTGATATTAGAGTGGTACATTAGGGTAGTAGCAACTGAGATATGATGGGCAAGTACCAGAAGGGGGTGCTTGAGCTCAATGACTTCAAAGACAAAAAAATCGGCCTCGTCGAGACAAAAACATCGATGTATCACACTTTAAAATCCGTTTATAAATGCAGAAGTTATATAGAAAAATGTAAAAGCGCGACCCCTACGTTCGGCATAAAAAAATAAAAAAATTTTTTTTGAAACTACCTTTCAATAATACTTCATATTTGAAGGTGTACGGCGAACTTTTTTTTGAGGTACGCCCTAATGTACACACCGATTTTCATAATTATAGCTGTAGCCGTTTAGTTGGTACCATTTTTATCCCTCCGTTTCCATTGTATCCCTTGCTCGCGAAAGGAGCTAAAAAATCAATTCACACTGAACGCCCCGGTAGTCGAGTTGTGGGTTCGATTCCCGCCAGAGGCTCTGGTCTGTCGCTGCAATAACTAGCTACAATGGTCTCAGTCACCCCGGCTCAATCCCTGGACCCAAAATTAGAATATAAATTTACTTTGTATTGTAATTCATAATAAATAAATAAATAAAAATCAATTCACACTTTGCATATGGTAATATTTTTCCCAAACTTAGTTTAAGTTTGAAGTTGAGCGAAATTGCCACGCCCCTTATGGTACCTCTAACACAAATGACCCATATTCCTATATCGATTTAAAACTAATCTAACTGCCACACGGATCTTCGGATTCAGCTCTATTATGGTATTTTATAATGTTTTCATAATCGCTTGAAGTATGGCGGGTTTTTCAACGCCCCTTACAGAACCTCCCACACAAATCACCCTAAACTACGTAAAATTAAAGCTGTTATAATTTCTATACGGATGATCGGAATACTGTGAAATTTGATATTTGGCAATGCTTTTATAGAGGCTTTTATATGGGCGATATTGCCACACCCTTTCTGATACCTCCCACACAAAGTGGCAAACTTTGGTTACAATAAAACCGACATAACATTCCTACGGATAGTCAAAATTATTTCCAGTTTGAGATTTGAAAATGATTTTATAATCAATTTAAACCTAAAAAAGTAAAAACGGCGTTATGTTCGGCCGGGCCGAACTTTATATACCCTCCACCATGGCATTTCATAGACACTGTCGATTTTCGTAGAAGGGTAGTAATATAGGGTCCGCCATCTAACGTTTTTTTTTTCAACTATTCAACCGTTGGACTATTATTTGTGGGGTGCCCTCAGCAGATATTTGAATGAAATTATTTTCCATTATTAACCGGAAGGATTGTACTTTCAAATAAAAAAAGAAATTTGAGAAAATATTCAGTAGTTTTTTTTGTATTTTCAAAAAAAAGTTATTTGGTTGACCCTATATTACAGGAAAAAATATATATTTTTTGAATATAACCAAACAAATACAAATTTTGAAAATCCAGTATCTCAAGTGCAAAAAAAACTACCTTCATGATTCAATAAATTTTTGCCGTAAAAATAATAAAAAGTACGATTTTGGAAAAATCTTTTTATTTTGCGTGTCTATGCAGTCAGAGGAATGTCTATACCGAATTCCATGCTCTAGCTGCGGTCATTTGGTTGGTACCATTTTTATCCCCTTTTTCCTATTTTACCACCTTAATAGTACGAATTTCGAAAAATCCGTTTATTTTACGTGTCTACGCAATCAGAGAAATGTATACACCAATTGCATTACTCTAGCTGCGCACATTTAGTTGGTACTATTTTTATCCCCTTTTACCAATTTAAACCCCAAAAAGTACGAATTTCGCAAAATCCTTCTATCTTACGTGTCTACGCAATCAGAGGAATGTATACACCGAATTTCATTATTCTAGATGCAGCCTTTGGTTGGTACCATTTTTATCCCTCTATTCCCATTTTATCCCTTAAAAGTACGAATTTGGAAAAAAAAAATTCATATTATATACCTACTCAATTAGAGCAATGTACACAGCGAATTGCGTGTTTCTAGCTGTTGTCGTTTGAATGTACCATTTTTATCCCTTTTTTGTCCCATTTCACCCCCTGCACGTTTTTGTTATCGGGGGAATGCGCATACCCAATATCAAGTAAGTACAAGCAGACATATTGAAAAAAATATTCTTAAATACTGTAAAATATAGGGGTTATTATTGTTTTTTTTTAGTGCTTGTGAGGGAACAATTTTTCCTTTTTGCCGATTTCGTCCAGTTTCAATCCCAACCGATCTACGACTATAAGACGTATTTATGCAAAATTTGGACCTCCTAGCTCCTTTCGTTTAGATGCTAGCGTGCTTTCAACAGACGGACGGACATGGCTAGATCATTTTAGACTTTTATGACGATCAAAAATATATATAATTTATAGGGTCTCAGTTCGAAATTTCAAGGTGTTACAAACGGAATGACAAAGTTAGTATACCCCCCCCCCCCCCATCCTGGAGGTGGAGGGTATAAAAATGTTTACGCTTTAGCCAGGCCGCATCTGGTACCTCCCACACAATTGTCTCTATCCTAGGTAATATTAAATCCTTCATAACTACTATACTGGAGTATGGAATCCACCATGACTTCATATTTGATAATTTTCTCCAAAATAAAAATAATTGTTTCTCAAATTGTTGTAGACTATTCTTAAACCTCTGTCTCTATATAATAAAGTTTAGTTTGTAATATTTGTAGCAACCATCAGTACCTGTAATTTAACATATAACCGAGTGTTAACGGACTTATATTTCCAAAATAAGAGTACAAATATTTAAGGTACCTTCGCCGGAAGTTTTTGAATATGTCTGTTTATATTTGCTTGATATTTGGTATGCGCATTCCCCTTATAGCAAAAACGTGCACCATATACTGATTCTTATGTGGGGGTGAAATGGGGCAAAAAATGGATAAAAATGGTACATATTAAACGACAACAGCTAGAAACTCGAAATTCGGTGTGTACATTCCTCTAATTGAGTATATACATAATATAAAAGTATTTTTTCCAAATTCGTACTTTTAAGGGGTAAATGGGGATAGAGGGATAAAAATGGTACCAACCAAACGGCTGTACTTAGAATAATGTGTATACATTCCTCTGATTGCATAGACTAGTAAAATATACGGATTTTTCAAAATTCGTACTTTTTGGGGTTAAAATGAAAAAAGGGGAGAAAAATAGTACCAATCAAATGACCGCGGCTAGAGTCATGAAATTCGGAGTATACATTCCTCTGACTGTGTAGACACGGAAAATAAACTGATATTTCGAAATTCGTACTTTTTGGCGAGAAAATAGAAAAAGGGTATAAAAATAGTACCAACCAAATGACCGCAGCTAGAGTCATGAAATTCGGAGTATACATTCCTATGACTACGTAGACATGAACAATAAAAGGTTTTTTCCAAATTCGTACTTTCAATGGATACAATGGGTACAGAGGGATAAAAATGGTACCAACCAAACGGCTACACCTAGAATAATGAAATTCAGTGTATACATTCCTCTGATTGCGTAGACACTTAAAATAAACAGATTTTGCGAAATTCGTACTTTTTGGGGTTAAAATGAAAAAAGGGGATAAAAAAAGTACCAATCAAATGACCGCAGCTAGAGTCATGAAATTCGGAGTATACATTCCTCTGACTGTGTAGATAAGGAAAATAAACGGATTTTTCGAAATTCGTACTTTTAAGGGATACAATGGTACAGAGGGATAAAAATAGTACCATCTAAACAACTACAGCTAGAATGAAAATAAAAAAATAAAATAAAAAGTTTTTTCCAAAAAAAAAAAAATAAAAAGTTTTTTCCAAATTCCATCCATTGTGGAGGGTATATAAAGTTCGGCCCGGCCGAACTTAACGCCGTTTTTACTTGTTATTTTTTCATTTTGACCTTTAAAGTACGAATTTGTCGCAGCATTGGCACCCTTTTTGCCCAATTTTACCCGCTTAATCTTTTTTGTACTTTTTGGTGTTTTCACGTTGCTAGAGGAATGTACGCAACAAATTTCAAATGTGCTTAAATGCATAAATAATCTAAATATTAGAGAGTATTTTCAGTCCTTGATAGGGAAAATTTTTCCCTCTGGGCCGATATTACCCATACATTTACTGAAAATTTGTACCTGAATTCGTTCGGCAGCTAGCGTGCTTTCAACAGACAGACGGACATGGCTAGATCGTCTTAGAATTTTACCACGACCCAGAATATATATATTTTATGGGGTCATCGATGAATATTTCCTTAGGTGGAGAGTATAAACATGTTGTACATGACCCTTCGATAAAATTTATTTATTTATCTATGTGTCTACATTCATATTAATTAATTATTAAAGTTTGCTCCCCATGCCACGCGCAAAGAAATTCACAAGAAATGATGAAGAAACATTTTTCATTTCCTGATCCACCTACCCTAATGTACATACTTAATAAATATCACTTTACTTGGTAGATGGAATTGTATAATATTAAATATGAAATCGTAGTTAAATTGTGGCCAGCAGTAGTAGTACTTGCTGATAATAACATATTTACCCAAAAGGATACTTCAATTATATGCGTATACACGTGTCGTGCAAGTAATAACTCTATAGGTACGTAACTGAGGACTGTGTTTTTCATAATTATATGAAATATGTTTTTTTTTAATACCAAACAAGGGAAGGTATTTGCTGCTTTAATTGGAAGTGAAATTGGAAATGGAGTGGAGTAAAAGGAAGAGGAGGGTCCTTGCTATTTTGAAGAATGTCTGTCGTATATGATGTGGTGTACAAATATTTGTCTATTTAAATCAAAGGAAATAATAAAACTGAGAACAAGTATACGATTGTTGATAGTTTTAAACGCCAAACCTAGCAATATTATAATATTATATTATATACCGGGGTTATACTAAGTTTGTTATTCCGTTTATAACACCTTGAAATATCGACCCGAGACCCTATAAAGTATATATATTCTTGATCGTCATAAAATTCTAAGGCAATCTAGCCATGTCCGTCCGTCCGTCTGTTAAAAGCACACTAGCATCTAAATAAAAAGAGCTAGGAGGTCCAAAAATACCACAAGTGCGTCTTATAGTCGTAGATCCAAAGGGAAAAAATTTACGTAAAATAAAGGGTGTTTTCGAAATTCGTACTATTAGAGGGTAAAAAGATAAATGGGGATAAAAATGGTACCAACCAAATGGCGGCAGCTAGAGTGCAATTCGGAGTATACATTTATTTGAGTGCGTAGACACGAAAAATAAAAAGATTTTTCCAAATTCATAGTTTTTATACACTCCACGAGAGTATTATGTCTTTGTGTATTTGTTTGTAACACCCAAAAGGAAACGAGTTAGAGCCATTGTTAATGCGCTTAGAATCACAATGTCCGTCTGTATGTCTGTCCATCTATTGTTGTAATCAAAGTGCAGGTCGCAATTATTATCCGATCTTATCAAAAATTGATTGATGTTATTTATTTTGAAGGTAATCAGTTCAGATTTAGATATAGCCCCATACAAATGTCGCTCCCGATTGACATTTTCCGCTCTAGAAACCACATATTTTATACGATTTT